>OX424572.1:54007329-54457329 GCA_949152435.1 Gastracanthus pulcherrimus
ATCGCGATTTAAGTAATTTACCCACCGAATGGAGGCATGCATTTCCGAAATGCATTTTTTTTTAATTTCTTTATGCGTCTCATTTTTGGCATGAATTATAGTGACCAGGGATTTAAATTCTTCTAGTATTTTAAAGGTTTTGTCTAATACCATCAGGTCGCTACACTCATTCACGGGTGCCGCACTGCCAGTGACCATGTATTCCGTTTTCTTTTCTAGTCCTACTTCTTCGGTCGTTTTTATTAGTATTTCAACGTTTTTTATTACGGTTTCCCCATTCTGTCCTATTATATCTAATCGCCTGAATAGGTTAGCGATTGCGTTATGAATCTGTTCAGTATTACTCCTTCCCCGCTTTCTTGAACGGTCCTAACAATGCATTATAGTATTAGGATCAACAGAAGTGTTGATAACGCAGCCCCTTGTTTTAATCCATTGTGGATTTCGAATTATAATGGTTCTGATAGGCTGTTTCCTATGCGAATTATGCCCATGCTATTATCTAGACACATTTTTATTAAATTAACTAGCTTTTTTGGAATCCCAGTAGTAAGACGTAGTACATTTTAGCCTTTATAATAGAGTCGTATGCTTTTTTAAAATCAATAAATAGTTGGTGTACCATTTTGCTATATTCCCATTTCTTTTCTAAGAGTTGCCTCACTGGGAACATCTGGTGAATAGTCAAGCTATTTCGGGGAAATCCACACTGACAATCCCCAAGGATATCTTCCGCGAGGTGTGAGTCTCGCTAGTAGTACGTTGGACAGTATCTTGTATTTCAATAAGTGGTCTTCCCCATCTTTAAATAGTTCTGCTCGTAATTGATCTACTTCCGGGGATCTTGTATTTTCTAGCTTTTTGATTGCAGTGTGTTCATTGAATTCAGGGTAGTCCGAGATGGATTGTTGCTCGTGCACATTTAGGAGCTTATCAAAGTAGCTTCTTCACCTGTTTAGTATCCCTACTGTATCGGTTGAAGGTTAATGGTTAATGGTTGGTGGTTAATGGTTGGTGATTAATGGTTGATGGTTAATGGCTAATGGTTGATGGTTAATGGTTGATTAATAATGGTTAATGGTTGATGGATAATGGTTAATGGTTAATGGTTGATGGATAATGGTTAATGGTTAATGGTTGATGGTTAATGGTTGATGGTTAATGACTGATGGTTGATGGTTAGTGGTTAATGAATGAATGTAATTTTTTGCAGTCAAAACAGAGGTTAATAGAAAAATGTCCTTGCGTAGTTAAGTTTGACAATATCAATCTCATAAATTTTCACTTACTTTAGAATCCGTAACGAACAAAACTTCTTTAAATAATCGTTATAGGAATATTTGCGGCGAGTTACAGCTAGATTCATCCACTCTAAATGCGCAAGCAACGTTTCAAAGTTACAAAAATAAGTTTCGAGAAAAACGCATTTAAATATTAAGTTTTACATAAGAAGCAATATTAATTACTTTCTTTGAATGGTTATTTCTTTTCGATTTTTTATTAAAAAATCAGTATAGACCCACCTTAAGTTAAGAGTTGCATATATGTATCATTATAATCATTTATGTTATTCAGTCTGACACAACAATGAATTTTATTTCAATAGAGAAAATTAAACGATTTAATTGAACTTTTTAATATTTATTAAATATGTCTTAGACTATATAATAGTATCTTTTTATTATGATTTTAACAATCACTTACACAAAACAAACGGTTGGCAGTTGCTTATTTAAAAAGTAGATGCTTCGCTGGTGCAGGTGACAAAAAAAACCACTCCAATTCGTTGGCATGTAGCTTCCTCAAACTAAATAAATTGTTCCAATATGAATTTCTTTATTCTAAAATTTTTTTTTTAATTGCTCTATTTCTTTATTCATAATATCTCAAAAAGGTGTTCTTTTTATCACTGATTATAGTAAAAAATAAAAATATCGTAAATAGAAAAATCGTTATGAAACAAAAACGAATCAAGGAATAGTTTTTTTCTAATTTCGTATATTTATCAAAAAATAGATGAAATTCATTTGTTTAATAAATAAATAATTATCTTCCAATTTAATTATATAAATATATGGAATATTCGGGATAACTTTTAACTTTTAAGGAACTGCGACCAAATTAAAGAAAATATCATAAAAATGACAAATCATTATAAAACAAAAACGAGTTGATGAATCTAAAAAAAATATTTCTTTGAATAAAGAAGCAACAAAAACGAGCGATTCGTAATAAATTATCATGTAATACACAAGAAAGGCAATACAAAATTAATAAAAATATATAACGTCAAATATCTTTAAAAATAAAAGATTTTAAATTCTGATGGAAGAGCATCGTCAAGACTGTCAAGAGATAGTGGAAACTTGCTCCATCTTAATTTATTTATAAAGATTTTTTATTATATGTTTCCAAAATATCGCCGTTTAAACAACAATGACGTTTTCATGTATAACAAAAGAAGGAAAATAGCTTATAAAAAAATTTGCATCGGGGAAGATAGATAATTTTATTCTCTTTCAAATGTATTTACACTGAAGCGATCATATTATTTCTACATACCAAATTAATTTACCTCGTTGATTTCAGAATAACATAAGATAGAAAAGTCATTGTAACACAAAAACAAGTCGATGAATCTTAAAATTTATTTTTAATTCCGGATCTTCATTAAGAAATACAAAAAATTAACCCCACTTGGCAAAAATGACCATGCCGTTGTCGAGATATAAGCAATCAAAAACAGTTTTAAATAAATATAACCTAAAATATCTTAAAAAATAAAAGTTCTCATGATCTGGCCAAATAAATTAGCCAAGAGATCGTTAAAAGCTACCTTTTTGAAAAATTTCATACAGAATAATGCCGATATACTCAAGTTATAGTTCGACACATAAAATCGATTTTATTTATAAAATGATTTTTTTCTCGGCAAAAGAAAAATGAAATGGCTCTAAAATTTTACTGAATATTATACTCTATGTTACCGATCATCTCAATTTTTTTCAATATATTGCCCTCCAAAAGTTGGAAACTCAGGTAGTATATTTAACACACACATATATATATCGTACATATAGTAATGCTTTACGGTTACACCTCTATATCCATTTTCTGCCATCTCGTGCGCTGCGATCGTTTCTTTTATCCCCTCCTAGCTGATGTTCATGGCGAATAACCGTTTAAAAAAAATAGCATTTCCGTGTATAACCGAAAAAATGAAATAGCTTATGAGAAATTTCGGGTCTAAAAAGATAGGTAATTTTAAGCGATTTTAAATGAATTATAACTAAATCAATGATATTATTTCTAAGGCTTTAAAAAAACCGCTGTTAACTGCTTCTGCAGAATGCTTTCTCAAAAAGATTGGATGCATAATTATTTATTGAATATTTACACTGAAAAAGTTATGTTATGTATATATGTTGGAAATGACGTTCTGCATACACTCTCTACCCTCTCTGCCTTTCTCCCCCACTACTACATAGTACGTTAAGCAAGTCCCCGCTTGCAGCGCCGCTGGCGCTTTAGCACAGTTCTAGCCCGTTCGCCAGACCGAGAGCACGCTTGTACCCTAGTACACAATAAACACACTTCTCTTGAATTGGTGTACTCATCATTATTTCGATTCCTCATCCCCGTCCAAATCCACCGCTACTTTTCCAGGTTATGGGCCCAGGCATGGCCTAAGCTGGAGGTGAGAATGTGAGTGAAATTTGTCGTATATATTATTATATATGTATGTATATACATAGATGTGTATCACATGCTCGATGTATATAGATATGTTTTATATACTCGATGCGTATATATGATGCGTGTCTGGTTAAGTGCGCGTCTACGTATATGTATACATAGATGCGTATTTTAAAATCGTACGATATAAATTTAAGCATGCTAGCGCCTTTAAGTGCGTTAAATCAAATTTTATTATTTAAATAATTATTTATTTAGTTATAAATTATCCATGTTAATTCGATGAGACTTTTAGATCAGAACTTTGAGTTGAAAATTGAGAAAAGAAATATGAATCGAATTGAAGTTTTAAAACTAAATGCAAAATAAGTAGATAAGTAAATAAAATTTGTAACTTTCAGAAAAGATTTTAAAATAGAATTAGAAATTTTTATGAGGTGCACAAGGATGAGTAGACGAATGTGTGCTGCTGATGTTCTTGCGAACACAGGCAGTTTTGCACGGAATAAACGAGGCGTAGAAGGACAAGTAGAAAAATGTGTGCTGACACTGTTCTTGCAAACACAAGCATTTTACAATATTTATTTTATTTCAAGGTTTAGTGCACAATATAATTCAGGTACATATATTAATGTCTAAAAACTACACATGTGTATGTCAATTAAAAATTCACGTAATGAATTTTATTTTTTTTTAAATACAGGCCTTATTTAAGTGTTGATGAGAAAATAGATTAAAAATAATTTTAAGATTTAAAAAAATTAAAATTAAGTTGTGGCATTAAAATAAATGAATAAAGCCTTGAATTTTGTGACTGAGAATTTACGACTTTTGCGAGTTATAATTGATTTAAAAGGTGGGGGGTCTCTAAGGTCAGTTTTTGACCCAAATTAGATTTGAGCCAAAAAATTCGAAAAAAATTCCTACAATGTCTACTAACAACAAGAAGTTAATTCTACCCTAAGCGGATCATCCTCTTATTCACCCCCACCACCCTTCCCAAAAACTTATATATTCATTTTTCAGGAATTTTTTATCGGCTTTTTTATGATTAGACCTTCAAATAACCTTGACTCTGATGTGATAGGAGTCAACGGACCTCGGATTCAGATTCAGCGACCCCAAAAACTTATGGATGTATTTTTCTGGATTTTTCATCGGCTTTTTTACAGTTTGACCTTCAAATGACCTTGAACCTGATGTGATAGAGGTCAACGTACCTCGAATTCGGAATCAGCGATCCCAAAAACCTCAGGATACCCTAGTCAAGTCTGGTGTTCAAGCTTACATATTTTGTATTTACATACCCTGCACATAAATAATTAATAAAACTACCCCCTCCACCCTCCTTAAGGGGGGGGGGGATAAAAAGGTTAAAAATGGTGAATACGAGTGAAGGTAGTTCATAGAGAGGTCATAGTGTAATTTATTAAGCAAATACAAGTTTGACAGTGTCGAATCTTTCCAAAAACGCTGTATACAAGCGGTGAAGTTTTCATTTTTTGAAGGGGTGGTGGGGGTGAATAGTGGGACTAGGGGTGGTCCGTTTAGGGTGGAATTGACTTTTTATTTTTGGTAGACACTGTAGGAATTTTTTTCGAATTTTTTGGCCAAAATCTAATTTGGGTCAAAAACCGGCCTTAGAGACCTTTGAAACATTAAGAGATATTTATGAGAAGAGTTATAGATAAGAAAAATTGAATCATTTAAAACAAAGCAGTTGCAAGATTCTAAACTCTTCTGACTCGTGATTGTGGTAATGGGCGCTGTGTGTTTGTCATTACAGTCATGTGACATGAAATTTGAGTGTGATCTTAATGTTCGGGCCCATCTGGTTTCATGGTTTGACGTTTGATGTTGTTTGATGTTCAGCACATTAAACGGATAACATTGGCCGAGTTTTGTACAACAATAACGTGAGATTGGATGTGTCTTTGATCTTCGAGCACATCTGATTTCGTGAATTCAGTTTCACGTTCGATGTTGCTTGATGTTTGGCGTATTGAAATTATAACTTTATCCAAATCCTATATAAAAAATATTTTACAGGTAAGAGAGATCTGAAAGTAGAGGCGGTTCGTGTGATCACGGAGTTCGCTGACTGCGTTCAAAATGATGGTCGAAAAATGTTGTTGATCGGCCCGGTCTACTAGCAAGATCTGAGACAACGGAGCAGTCTCAACAGGAAAAGAAAATTCCTGAGAATGTAGATGATATAATGAATGTCGTGAGCGACGAGCTAGCGAGAGACGAGGACGCTTTAAAGGAGCCCGAGAGTAGTAGGACATAACAGAGAATAGATATAGATAAATCTACACAGGAATTACATAGATCAGAGGATAAAATATTGCAACGTATAAAATCAATTGAAAAATATAATTCAGGCTTTAGTTAATCCGGTACTGGTAATAATTTTTATTTATTGATTTTAATTTGAAATTGAATAATAAACATGCTCCTTATTTAATACAAGAAAGATTTCATGTGAGATTAAATTTAGATGAGACAATAAAAAGTTTAAAATATAAATGTATTAATGAGAATAATGAGAAATATATTAATGAGAATAGTAAGAAATGCGTTAATGTAACAGCTGCCATCCTTGACCGGTTACGTTCTGAACAGAATGAACTGATAAGGCGTTACGATCGATTTCTCCGTGACTAGCGAGTATTAGAATCGAAAAAGCAGTGACGAGTCTATGAGCAAAGATAGTGAACTACTGTACTCCAAGCGAGAAAAGAATAGTAGAATAGAATCGAAAAGATAGAGAATTGAGGAGAAGTGAATAACACCTTAGAGTAACTCAGGAGTACTTAAGAAGAAAAAAAGACGAGAAACAGAGAAGAGAAAATTAGCTTAGACAAGCAGAAGCTTGATCGTAGACGGGTGAATTTAGATTATAAATTACTATACAGTTAGATCAGGAAATGTAGAAAAGAATAATTGAAAGAGAATAAGAAAAGAGAGAGAAAGAGAGTAATATTAAGAATATTAATTTTTTGGACTAGTTTTATTCGAATTCAAAACAAAATTGAGTAAAAAAACTGCATGTAAGAAATCACATAGAAGAGATGAGGTAGCTAGTGCGGTTGCGTTAAAATTCAAAAGATTCGGATGTTGATAAAGTTTTAGAAAATATTTAGAACTCGAATATAGAGAAGCTTAAGGAAACAGTAAAATTAGTAATGTTAAGTAAAGATTCAAATTCGAATAGAGACTATAAATTAAGAAATAACGTTAAATTACAGCACTTTATTAATTATTTGATTTCAGAATTGAGATCAAATATTTTATTGTAGATTGTAGATATGAACGCGAGTACAATCTATAGATATAAGGATGATGTGTGAGATAGACATAAATTTAAAGTGCATGGTATTTTGATGAATAGAATTGATTTAAATTATCACATAATGTTGTTAACATAAAAGATCTGGTTGAAAAGTCTTGAAAAAGATTCGGAAATTGAAGAGATGTGAAGTCAATTTAACGTCTATAACTTAAAGAAAACTATTATATAAATTTGAAAAGATTTTACGTAATTATGAGAATATTCTGAATTCTTAATCTCTTACTGATGATGAGAAGATACGCATTTTATAATGCAATTGCAGGCTGTATACCTTGTATACGATATGTCAATTTCTGCATAAAGGCCAGGATTGAAGAGAGATGAGTTATGAAGAATTAATGACATATTTTATACACGCTGAAACTGAGCGTGCAGCTGGTAGTTAAAATTAGCCGACGTCTTTAACAGCTGGAGCGGTGTCAAAGAGCTAAAAAATGCTACAGATGCGATAGGTTTGAAAATTATTTAGAATTAGGTGCAGGAGAGCTGAGATATGTGAATAAGCTCTATTATAATGATAGGTATGATTATAGTAATTATCGTGAAAATAGAGGCGATAAGAGAAAAGTAAGTGATATAGAAAACAGCGATAGTGCAAAGTAATTTAAATCAAATAATTATTATAATAATAGGGGTAGAAGAGATTATAAAAAAAGAGGATAGAAACAACAACAATCAGAAAAGTCAGTAGAGATCAGAAGTACAATTACAAGATAAAAGTGTGATAACTGCTTTAAATATTGATAAATGATGTTTTAATTTACAAGGTTTCGATTGTGCATTAGATGAGAAATTAAATTGCAAAGAGAATGATTTGAAATTATTAGCCAAGTTGTTTTAGTAGATTCAGGAGTTACTGAATATTTGACAAACTATAGATTGATATTACAAAATTTTGATGAGAGTAAACGCAATATAATTATATGTCGGAATAAAGATTCTACAGCAAGTTTGAGAACAGACTGTGTAGGTGAAGTGAATAGATTGATGAATAATAAAGAGAAACTGATTTTAAATAATGTAATTTATACATAGGAAAATATGTTATCATTGATAAAATTAGCTAACATAGGTCTGAGATTTTAGAATAATTGATATGTATAATCCGGTTTTTAAATAAACAGTTATATTTGAAATTTATGAAAAAGCTTATTGGATATTAGAATTAAATTTAATGAATAGGAACCCCTGTTATTCTGGGCGAGCCCTGGTCCGTCCCTGTATTCCGGGACCGGGAAAACGAAGACTGAGCCTCAGGGAACTGGGGTAGGATCAACGTATCTGAGGGTACACCCGTTCCCAGCTATTACTTCCCGCTTTCCTGCGCACGATGCGCCGGTTAAACAATAATGAAAGAAATGTTCCTACAAACCAATGAGATGAACGAGGTAACCTCCAAACCTGCAAGGAAGCAATGGTGGTAGTGGAGCAGCTTCTTTCACACACATTGCCGGGACGCAAACTTCGTGTCCAGGCCTTAAAACCAGCAGCATATACCTTGCGAGCAGTACTGTGACTGGAAGGTACCTACGTGGTACAATGACACATTTGGCACAGCAGCAATCTACGTGGACCCACGAATCATGAGAGTGGATGAACACGAGGCCGGAAGCGGCTTTGTATGGGTGAGAAGCAGAGACATAACTTATGTGAGCTGCTACTTTACTCCTCACGGTCGTATTGAGTAATTCAAGCCGCGTCTGGACGAGCTGGAAGACGCGATCTGCGACATAAAAGGCGAGATCGTAGTCGTCGTCGACTTCAATGCGCGAGCATCGGAGTGGGGAATGCCAGTGTTGGACAGCAGAGGAAAGCCCATCATAGAGATGGTATCTAGACTCGGCATAATAGTTCTTAACATTGGGAAAGTTTTCCTTTCCGTACGGAGATGAAATGCGCTGGTTCGAATACGCGTGTAAATGAGACGGGTTGTATCTGACGGTCCCTCGGGGAATTTAAATTTATAAATTTTTAAATTAGTTTCAGGTCAAGGCATCAGCCGTTGCCGATATGATACTAAAATGGCACCATCCTGAGGTAATGTGATAAACGGTACCAGGGTGGGTTCCGCCAGAAGAGGAAATGGAGGTAGGTTTTAGTGGGTCGGTTTGCGATGCAACGACTGTGTAGTTTTTCCGCGTTTTTGTTTATTTTATTTTTCGTTCTATATTATATTCACGGCAGGTGCATCCCCAACCAGACCTATATTATCTGGCTGTGCAGACCCAGTCGGGTGTGCATTAGATGACATTTCCTACCCCCCTCATAAAAAAGGCCAATATTGCCAATACAAAATCATTTTCTGTTCTAAAAATGTACAAAGTATCAGAATATGAAATAAAGAAAAATCGAGGATTTCGTCAAATTGTACTATAGAGTCACCTTAAGACAGCGGCTGCTCAAAGGACGCTCGTATGAATCTCTGTCAGTCCAAATTTTTCGGGGAAATGTTTTTCAAGATTTTTCGCTGACGGAGATCCGACCTACAAGCCGGTACCTGGATGTATGTCTTTTTGTAATGACAGAAATCTCTCTCTCTCTCTCTCTCTCTCTCTCTCTCTCCCCCCCCCCCCCCCCCCCCGTGAATACTGACATACATCTACCTTTACTATACGCTCTGCTATACAACAGTATTTTCTGCTCTTTTCGGCCTTCCGGCACGCTTGCTTGTAGATTCTCGCATGCGCTTAGGTACAAGGTGCCGCTTGACCATAGATTGACTGGTGCACTGGTGGAGCTTGTTACGTCTTTCTTCAAAAAGCTGCCGACTCTGTTGACTTGTGAGGTTAGCTTGTACTATCTTTCATCCTTGTCTGCGTCGCCAAAAAGCGTGCTTTGCACCGCTAAGTTGGCAACACCTCAAGTCGAAGTCAACTCATTTGGTCACCAGAGTGCAGCACCTCCGGGTGCGCAGCAGTTTCCATTCTTACCATCGCCTCTCGTCAAGATAACTCCATCAATTCATCAATAGATCACAATATAGATACGTCTCTGCGGCAGTCATCAGCGAGCGACCGTATTTTATAAGTGGTCCGAATTACAGAAATTAGGTATTTCATCATCAAAATTCCCCTCTCCATTCACACATTTTACTCCGAATATTCTTAATAGACATTATACAGCAATGACATGCGATGGATCACCACTCTCTTCAGAGAATCTTGCCAATGCCTTACATATTCCCCTAGACTCAGACAGGCCGATATTCATCATACGTCCTGTTTCTCCCGATGACACTCTCAAAACCATCCGGCGCGGGACATCAAAAGCTGCAGGAGTTGATGGTTTCACAACCGAAGCCATCAAACTTGCTGCCTCCTCCCTACATAGTCCTCTATCCTCAGTTTTTAATGCGTCCATCGCGTGCTCGCACTACCCAGCTCCATGGAAACGAGCACTCATAATGCCTATCTCTAAGGTGACATCCCCTACCACTCCATCGGACACGCGACCGATAGCGAAACTTCCCGAGATCTCGAAAGTTCTCCAGCGCTTGGTACATGGCCAACTCCAAGATTTTCTTGAACACTATAATCTCTGCTATATCCCTATCAGCTTCTTGGCGTCCTTGAGGACGTGCGCCGAACAATTGATAAGCGCTAAATGACTATCCTTGTGCTCTTTGATTTCACCAAGGCATTTGATACTATATTCCGTGCGAGCCTTCTTGAGAAACTAAGAAAGTTTAATTGTGGTGATAGCACCATCCAATGCTTTTTCCATACCTGCACGATCGACTCCAAGTAGTAAGGATTGGACCATATCAGAATGGCTAAACTTTCACACCGGTGTCCCGCAAGGCAGCGTACTCGGACCCCTTTTGTTTTCTGTATACATAAACGACCTCCAGTCTGGATCACTTCGACCCTGTACAGGGAAAAACATGCAAGACAAATTAGTCGTCACGTATATGGTGCGCTGCATACATTAAAATTTTACCGCCATTCACTATTTCGCCAGCTGCGCAAACAACTAGTGGAATCACTGATTTTTTCCCTTATTCGACTATACATGCGTCGTATTTCATGATATTGATGTGGTATCAAATACCAAGCTACAAAGAGCGATCAATGCTTGCGTACGCTACGTGGTCGGTGGTATCCCGTTTCGTGAACATGTCACTCCGTACAGACTATCGCTGGGATAGCTTTCTATAAGTAAATGTCGTGATTTGTTTCTTGGCTCACAGGCCTACTCTATACTAGCGCAAAATCGGCTGGTATACATATCTTCGCACTTTACGCTATTCACTGGCAATGTAACCCTACGCCGTTCAGCAAGACTTTCACCTCAGTGTCTCCTCTACCGTTGACCCCGTACAGAATCACTTAAAAACTCCTTCCTTCTAAAATCATCCCAACTTCTCAACTCCCTCTGTATCCAATCATTCCATCCCTCCTCCCTTGAATCTTTCAAATCTTTCCTTTTTCAAATACTTTTGCAATAAGAAAATCTAGAGTGGAAGTCTCGCATTTCTAACCAGCGATTTACAACTCACATTTCGTCGGGATCTCGGGATCTCGTGAGATGCTCTGTTTCTATTGCCTTCAAAGAAATCACTCAGCGATGAAGTGCCTCTCTCAGACATCGTGCCGAGAATGCAGTGGGCTTCGCTATATATCTATCTGGGTGACTGCAGAGGACGGCCGGTGGGTGTTCGCGCACTGCTTCGTTCTTGCCCAGAGGCCACTATAGTCCCCATTTGCCTAGCGCGGCAATAGTTGCTGGAGTTAATGGCCAACCAATGGATTCTGCAGCAGTTCGCATACATCTTAATATCTACAGCCAGGCCCTTGTTCAACACCTTCGCTTCAAAGTCTACGGTCATTAAAGCCTCCGACTAACCACACTATCAGTTCGACCAGTCGATGATTTCGGTAAAATTTTAATAGAATCGAGATGACTGACCGAACTTTTTGCACTCCCAGTAAGGTCGATGTGGTTCTTGGTGCAATGATCACCGTACAGCATGAGCAAAGCCTACCGACCTTCAATGTGGCATGTGCAACTACGCAGAAATCCGATAACGAACATTGACATGAGCAGCTGATTAATCTGTTGCAGAGATTTTGGGCGATAGAGGGGACCCTTCGAAGAATCAGGCTGTTACGACAGGATATGGAGTGCGAGGAGATTTTTACGCTTGACCACTCCCGAGATGTGACTAGTTGATGCGTCGTTCCGCTTCCAATCAAATCTGACGCTCAATCACTCATTGGGAATAGTCTTGGCAGTACACGTCGGGCTCTTGCTTTCGCCCACCAGATAATGAGGCGGGTCCCCCGTCATTGACAGGAGTACACTAGCTTCATGGATACCTATTTGCGCCTGATCAGTCTTCTCTTGGCTAAAACGAAGTTAACTCCGACTAGAAGTCTGAGTCCTCCTGATGGCCAAACCCCAAGGATGATCATTCGACATCAGGAGCTTTGCGTGATGTTACTCGCAGCTCAACTGCTTCAGTCTATTGCTGAAAGTTTAGACGTACCTCGCACCAAATGCTACGCTCGGAGCGATTCTCAGGTGGCGCCCCAATGGCTCCGCTCAGTTTAGTCGACAGGCAATCACCTAGTGGATAACTACCTAAGCCACGTCCAAGAGATTATGCCGGAAAATATATGGCAATACGTCTCCACTGCCGAGAACCCTGATAACGTGAATACTCGCGGCTCTAAGCCTTGCACGAACTTCGGGCATCTTACACAACAAGTGCAGAGACGGAATCAGCCTAATTTGATGAATATACAACATTTAATATATATTTTGAGCAAGTTTGCTGACAGAGTAGTAGTGATAGGTTTGAACAGATTTTCTTATTTTATTATATTTTTAATTAGAAATATTAGTATTATGAATATCATAAATTCGTTATATTGAAGTTAAGACATTAAACAATGATATAGAAAAAGAACTAGATCATATAAGGTAAAGAAATCAATAAATTTGTATAATATTGTGAAGGAGAATCTTTCAAATGGCAGTAATGGGGCCTTTATACAAAAATTAGAGATTTGAAGCAAGGCCGATGAGTCCAAACCGACAGTGCACTCAAGAAACTCGATCCCTTCCTAGACGACTTTCAAGTTCTCAAAGTCGGAGGGCGACTACGACACTCTTTGCTTTCTTACGATGAACGACACCCAGCGATCTTGAACGGGCGCTGTCGCCTGGCTGATCTGGTGATCGCCTAGGCCCATCGTAGAGCTTTCCATTCCGGAATCCAACTAACCTATGCCTACACCATTCGGCACGCGGAGATTGTCAAGGGAAAGAGGAAAGTCAAGGACCGCCTTCGCTCTTGCGTTGTGTGCGCGAGATCAATAGCTCGTTCACTAACATAAGCCACGGGTGCCTTTTCTGCCGCTCTAGTTACATCGTCAAGACAATTCAGTAAATGCGGTGTCGACTACGCTGGACCTTTTTATACACTCCGATCGACAGGACACGGTATCAAATAATCTAAGGGCTACGTGGCGATATTCTTGTGTCTCACGATAAAGGCAATCCCCTTGGAGCTGGCCGGCGATCTGAATACCGACACCTTTCTCGGTGCTTTGACTAACTTCGTTGGGTGTCCAGGTGACCGTAGGAAATTTGGAGCGACAATGCGACGAACTTCCATGTCACCGACACAGAGCTTCGTCGTCTACACCAGAAAGCCGAATTCAACTGTCAATTGAGCAAATGAGTGCGAAAACTGTCACCAATGATAGCATTACTTAGCTTTACATTCCTTCATCCCCGCACGTCCCCCTATTTCAGAGGACTATGGGAGGCCGGTGTAAAATCAGTCAAGACTCACTTACGGCGGATGTCTGGAGCTAGAATGCTGACCTATTAGAAATTCTCCACCTTGCCCGTCGAAGTTGAAATGGTTTTGAATTGTCGGTCTATTTCTCTCTTCTCGGGAGATGTTGACGATCTGGACATTCTCACGCCGGTACACTTCCTGATTGGTGGGCCATTAAACTTCATACCGCAACTTAATGTGGCAGAGACCGAACTCAACCGTCTAACCCACTGACGATTGGTTCATATACTTCGAGACAGTTTCTGGACGCGCTGGAGTCGTAAATATCTCAACATGCTGCAGCAGCGAGCGAAGTGGACCAGGCCTCACAAGAATCTGTCTGGCGGTGATCTCGTTGTGATCGTTGATCCTCCCCTTCTTAGGCCTAATCGAAAGTAGCGACTTGCACACATAGTCGAAGTCCACCCTGGCCAAGACGGACACATTCGGGTCATCACAATAAAGACGACTGACAATCGTTATACCCGACTGGTTACGAAGCTGGTTCGCTTCCTAATTACGCCATCCAAGTCAACAGTGACAATGACGGCGTAGTCGGGACCCTCGGATTAGCACTTATCGATCCGGGAATATATGCTGAGATCAACGGATGCAGTCCGTTAGTGCTGACTTCACGTGTTCCCTCTCCTCGGTCCTCTTCCGCTCCGAGCGAACGCTAGCATCATTACGGCTCCGCATCAGAACAGCAGCAGCAGTGTAAGCATCCACACATTTTCTGTTCTCTCCTAATTCTAATATAAAGTTTACGTTATCTATTCTACGTCTGATGTTGTGAGTTTATTGGGCTTGCACACGACTTTTAGCAATTATCCTCCTGAATGTCGGGCAATAATTCTACATCTGGAAATATTATAATATAGGGTAAGTGTGGGTATTATTATTGTGGAGTATTCGGTTAGGTTAAGTTTAGCGTTGAAAATATCGCGAGCACGAACAAATAATGATGTGATTCTTTACTAGATCAAATCAAACCATTTCAAGAATCGATTCATAAAAAAAGAAAGGTTCCAGAACATGTACTTTTTTAATAAATGCTTTATAAACTTTCACTGTAGATAGTTTTTATTACTGCGGCTCGGCATGTATTACTGCACGCCCATTACTGTGTGTACAATTCACAGGTTAGGACCCGCAGTAATACAAGCATAGGCGTGGTGTGTATTTTAAGGTTGACTTCTGAGGTTATACAAATATATAAAAGGAATAGGTATAGGAAAGAAAATAGGTTTTTTCTTGCATAAACAAGCATATCCTAAAAAGTTAAAGTGATAATAAATCATTTTTAAAGGAATATTTACTATAAAGTATTATTTTTGTCGATTTTGTAAAATCCTCAGTAATCGAAGCGTCTGAAGTAATATCCACACTTATCCTATAAATTCATAAATATATATTTCAAGCACACTGAAAGGACACTGAAAGCAGTTTTAATTCGTATACTGCACGGGTTAAAAATAATCTCCTCTGGTAATAAATTAATTATACAGTGTTCTACGTTAAGTAGTTGCTAAATCGTTTAAATACATTATTAACACTTTTTTCGTGTAAAGTAGGTTTGAAGGTGTTAATTAGGAGGTAAAAAATTAATTGCAAAATTAATTATAGCAATGTCGTCATGAAATCTTATAGGACTTGATGAGCTAAGAATTTTGAGACCTGGTAAAATATGCTAATGTAAATAGTTGCGGAGTTACATTGGATTCCGCCAGCTTAAGTTTTTAAGTTAGCGAAATGGGTGTTAAAGGAGCAACGTCAATGGTTAACATTTCTGCTTATGGTAATAAATTAGCTAAAAACTGGATAAAAATTACTGTATATATTATTTTGAATGTTGCTGTAATTAATACTGCAGCGTAACCCTCCTGGACAGTAGGACGAATAAATTTGTCTAAAATACATGGCTAGCCCATATATAATATGGGATATGATGTGATACTATATATATCAAGTACGCAGGAGGGTTAAAGTAGCTGTTAGTTTTTTTATTTTTCAAAAGAAAATATTAGGTTATTATAACAATTATAATACTTTTTCATGATTACATATGCACTGGTAGATCTGTATTTATTGCTTATTATTTTACATTGTACGGGTGTCGCAAACTTTGCGCCAAGCAACGACGAATTTGAATTTAATATAAAAAGTCAAATAATTTATTATACGAACTACATAATAGTCTGAAACTTTGTAAATAGGCTTTTTTATAACGTAGGTTTAATATCCGAACCTCCGCCGCAGATAATACCTCGAAAGTATTAAAAATGTACCGTCCCATCCTCGGCACTGCCCCAATCTGGGCAACTCTCCCCTATATTAACTACTCTTGACGTACACAAAAAGGTTTCTAATGTTTTTGAACGGTCCTTAATACGCCTAATACGGATTTGTCCCAATTATGGAAGTGCCTTCAAAAACAGCGTGCTGACTGGCGGACGTGATTGCGGTTCTTAGAATGATCTGTAAGAAAAATGCAAAAAGAAATCTTAATTTACTTAAAAACAACTATTACATGAACTACGGAAAAAGTTTGCGTAGGGTCACCGCATCAGTGTTGACCAGGCATCATTGAATGATCAACGATTTAAATAAGATTGAAAAAATAAGTTTTCATTGTTTTATTTATAGAAAACAAACATACTGCTGAAATCTGCAAGTGTTCATGTACATTTCATGTATGTCACATTAGGGTGGTCCAACATTCTCAAAGTTTCGATATTCCTTCTTGTAACACTTTCAAAAGTTGATAAATCTGAAAAAATAACTCTCCTGCAAGGTATGCGCTGAACCTTGAGATTTAAAGGTTCCTACCTCGATTTCAAAGTTTTTTTAAATGCATTTATGCATATTTTTTAATAAATTAGGTAAAAAAATCATTAAAACTTTATAAATCAAGGCAAAAAAATTTTAGTAACTTACCATATCACTAAAATAGAAAGTCATCCACATCCGCTTCATCAAAATATTTTTTTTTTAAGTGAAGAGTCATATACGATTTTTGAAAACCCAACATTTTTTTGAATCTTTGTTCCGAATACAATCTACATAAAAATTGGCAAACGTAAATGTATCTAAATATAGAAGCTGTCCCAGTCTCAATATTGTGCAATTTTTCTAGCATCTGAAATGGTTTATTTCATAGTTTAATGTAATTTGCTTTTGGTAGTTTACGTCATGGAGATTTGTATATAATTTTAGTTAAAAGCTGATAACAAGATCTTTAATTTGAGAGAACGCAGCATTCTTTAAGTTGTTTCGATCAAAAATCCCCGAGATAAATAACGCGGTTGACGACATCGATATACGCGTCGCCGAGAGCATCTCGCACATACAGCTGGCTACATCCGCGCGTTCCACGCAGATAACGCCTACCCCTTTTATTGACATGTTAGAGAGGAATCGTAATTTAAAGTATGACAGGGGTATAAATTCGCGTAACGAACGAGCCCTTAACACAACGGACCTCGAACCGACACGACTCGCGAACAAGACGGCAGCCACGCAGACTAGCTGCTGGCCCACACAGCGAATCGCCGCGCCCCAAATTGCACTAGCGAGTACTCAAATTACACCCGCGGCTTCACATCCTATACGTGTCACGTGGGACAACAATGTTACACAATATACATGCCTCCCCCAGCACTCCCCCGTATCGAGTAGTGTGGCACAGGAAGCTAATGCGTATTCGCTAGGACGCCGGGATTTTTCGAATGTGGAAATGTCGGTACCTACTCGGAATCTAACAATATCAGATAGCAATAATGCAATGTGTGCGCGTGGAAATAATCTAACATTTTCGCAGGCGCTAAATTTAATCCCGCAATTTGACGGTAATCCCGACAAACTAAGTCTTTTTTGTATAGCAGCGCGTCAGGTTAGGGAAATGTTTGGATCGCAGCAGGAGAAATGTTTGTTGTTAGCGATTGCGAGTAAATTGATGGAAGAGCAGCTGATGGCTACGCGGCGCGCGTGATGAATTATGACTCAGTGGAAACGTTGCTCGCGGAATTTGTGTTGCAATATAGCAATGTGGGTTTGGCGGATGATATTTTAATGCAAATGAAAATGATAAACCAGCGGTCGGGCGAGAAAGCTGGTGACTATGGCTTGAGGGCGCATAAGTTGCTAAACCAGCTCATTACGATTTTTGATTCGACGCCAGACCTGGTCAATAGCGACAGGGAATCACGCAAACGAGGGGCTTGCGTCGACGCGTTGCAATACTTCATGTTCGGATTAGCACACCCGTTAGATTATCAAGTGCGCAGCGAGCACCCGAAGAACTTGAACGAGGCGATAAGAGTTGCTATCAACTTTGAGTGCAAGCAGAGCGTTCGGCTGGCATGCAACTACATAGCAACGCAGTCCCCGTCTATGAGCGCACAAATTAATTATACGGCTTCACAACCTTTGCCAACACAACAGGTCCCGCAGACCTCAAATGTGGAAGAACAAATCTTAACGCAGACGAGGGCAAACAATGTACTTGCGGCTGTTACTGCATGTGGCTATTGTGGGTTAACAACACACGCAGAAGATAGATGCATAAAGAAGCGCTATGAAACCATGAAATGTGAATATTGCAGCAAGCCGGGACACACACATAAGGAATGTTTCAAGTTAGAAGCAGACATAAACACCGGGCGAGTCAGAGCCGGAGGCGGGAATAACCGGCAATTTAACAACAATAAAGGTCGCTTTAATAATAATTATAATAATGGCCATTTTAATAACAACTTTAATAATAGTAATTACCGTGACAATAATCGGGACAATAATTACCGAACCGATAGGAATGATCAGAACGATAATCAGGGCGAAGATCGTCATCAAGGTGCAGGCGGCAATTATGACTATTTTGACAGGAATCGTGATACAAGGCAGGACAATGTCGCCATAGCGCGGGCAGAGAATGAGAGGAATAACAAGCCATTAAACTCGTAGATAGCTCGGCGCAGTCCTCAGGCGTCGAGCGGCCCAGCTCGCCACAACAAAGCAAGCCGGAGCCCTCACGGGTAGTTTCGGATTGTCAGATCAGATGTGTCAGTTATCAAGTGCAGCGCCATCAGCGCGAATAAACGGATAAATAAAAGTGAAATTCTTGCAATCACGGGAGTCACCCCCGGTACAAGCCGGACTTTAGGTAAAATAAAAATAATTGTGCATGGACTGTTATGTGAAATGCACGTTGTCCCCGACAGCTTCCCCATTGATACAGAGGGACTGATCGGATGGGACATCATAGAAAAATACAATGGGCGCATTGACGCCGCCCATAAAAGTTTAATCCTGAGTATGGTAACGATTCCTTTCTCGCAAGAAGAATACTTTGAAATTCCGGCTAAATCGCGTTGCGTTATGCAGGCAAGAGTCATTAATATGGACACGAAAGTTGGCTGGGTCCCCTTACAAGACTTGGGGCCAGATATATTATTTGGGAATTTTGTCGCCGAAAATCACGATGGAATTACTTATGCCGTATGCATCAATATCGGCGATGTAACAGTTAAACTACCGCAGGTAGAATTAATCGAGTGCCAGACTTCCAATGCGAAGGGCACATTTCTTGTCGGTGAGGACGACAGGAAAGAATTAGAGGAGCGGGTTCAGATCATGCGCTTAATAGGTAAAGATTTGGAGGACGAGCCTATGGATATCGAACAAAAAAACAAATTACTTGAAGATAACCCTGAGTTGCGGGAAGCAAGGGTAAATAAAATTATGAGGTTAGTGGACACGGATGGATGTAATGCAGAGGAGCTTCAGCATGTGCGGGAACTTGTAACCGAGTTTTCCGGTGTTTTTGGACTAGAAGGAGAGCCACTGCCGACAACCAACTTGCTCGCACATGAGATTAAGCTGACGACTGATAAGCTTCTGCGCGCGAAGCGTTTCAAATATCCGCCAGCGTTAAAGGAGCAGATAGAAATAGAAGTGCAAAAGCTGTTAAAGCAAGGCATTATTCAACCATCAAACTCACCGTATTGCAGCAACCTCTGGATTGTGCCAAAAAAAATGGACGCTGACGGTAATAAAAGGTGGCGTTTAGTCACAGATTTTAGAGCCCTAAACGAAATTACTGTAGGCAGCTGTTGGTCACTCCCGTTCACGAGCGATATAATTGAGCAACTTGCGCTCGCTGCAATAATTACTGTCATCGATCTGAAACAGGGTTTCCACCAGATACCCATTCACCCCAACTCTGCCCCATATACTGCCTTTTCAGCCCCAGTAGGCCGTAATTCCGACCAACGTTTAGAATTCTCACGGATGAGTATGGGTTTAAAGGAAGCGACGAGCACGTTCGCAAGGTGCATGTCGTTAGCAATGGCCGGGTTGCAGGGGGAAGAAGTTGCAATTTACTTCGACGATTTTATGATCTTTGCAAAGACTCTTGAAGAGCATGCCTTGCGATTCAGAAGAGTTGCAAAAAGATTGATAAAAGCAAACTTAACGATAGAGCCCAAAAAGTGTCAGTTTTTGAAACGCTAGGCCTCTGTCCTCGGACACATAGTAGGGGGAGGTAAAATACGCACGGATCTCAAGAAACTCGAAGCGGTGGAAAAATACCCGGAGCCAACGAATGCCAAGAAAGTCAGGCAGTGGCTTGGTTTCGTGGGATACTATAGAAAATTCATACCCAAGTTTGCTGACATAGCCTTGCCTTTGTCCAAGCTGATGCGCAAAGGAGTCAAATTCGAATGGGGGGATGAACAACGGTCGGCTTTCGAGAAAATGAAACGGATACTTTGCAGCGAACCCGTCTTAGCCGCACCTAACCTATCTGAGCCGTTTATTCTCATGACCGACTCTTCTGATTTTGCGTTGGGTGCGGTGCTATCACAGGGGACCATTGGGTCAGACACCGCATGTGCCTACGCATCAAGACCACTGAAAGGTAGCGAGTTACGATATATCACATATGATAAGGAGTTGCTTGCGGTCGTATTTGGCAAGGAACAATTCAGGCACTACCTCTATGGCCGAAAGTTCACAGTGGTCACAGATCATTTGGCCCTAAAGCACTTTCATACGTCCAAAACACCAGACTTCAGGTTCAATAGGCTGAAAACGGCTCTACGCGGCTACGAGTTCGACGTCGTATATACATAGGGAATAAAAAATGCTAACGCGGACGCGCTCTCGCGCAATCCAATAATACCAGAGGGTGAGGAGGACCCCGAGCGCCCCAGAGCTGAGCTTTATGAGCTTGCAGACAAGCAGGAGGAAGATGACAGCGATGCAGAGCTGGACCAGCCCCCAGCCAGAGTGTTTGTAGCGAGGGCCATAAAGAAAAAAGGGATAGATCGAGACAAAAAAATAAAAGTGTCTAAAACAGATTCGGAAAAATCCGAAGCTGTTGAAACACATAAGAAAAGGTGCTCTGGAAAACCTCCTATTTATTCCAAAGACGAGCTTCTGGCAGTGCGCAACACGGCTGACGATTTCTTTTTATACCAAGCGAAACACGATATCCATAGAGGTGATACACGAGTAAGCATACGTTGGCTCACGCAGCAGCTGGGCGACAACGACGTATACTTTTTGGATTATGAGGACACCAGATATCTTGCTTGCGTGTTAACAAATGTGCAATTAAAAAAAATCGCAAGTGGCAAATTTCACCTGAGTGCCGAGGAAAGGTTACGTATCCAAGCCGTTTTGCAAGAATCAATCGAAGCAGAGAAAATCCAAACGGACAAGGAACCAATTGAACAAGGCTCGATCGTATTCAGGAAAAAGAGCGATAGAAAGAAAGATCAGTCATGTGCAATTTCTGATTCTGGAGAATCGTTTGGAGAAGAAGTCGTAAATGACCCTTGGTTGTCTAACAAGAGGAGAATAAAGCTGAAGGTGAAGAGGAAACATAGTCGTCATCAGCCTTATGAACTCGACTCTGTTGCCGATCTCGGCCATGCAATTGTCAGTGAGGCAAAGAAAAATGAGAAGTTGGCCCATTTGCGCCAAGAGAAAGGGCTGAAAAAGGGCGTAAAAATAACCAGCACACCAGCCGCGGCGTTGGCTAATCTGCTCAACCAACAGGGCGGAAATGAAAAACCAATGAAACACCAAACATTGAACAGGCCGCACCCGCAGTTTCAGTATACGCCGGAAAATGAGGAACTTCCAAATCAAAATTTACCGCCACTAGAAATTGTCGCGCTGCAGCCCGAGTCAGTGCAGCAAGCACAAGCAGGAGAGAATCCGCCAGTAGCTCAGCTAGAAACGAATGCAATGACACCCGAGCCGGCAGATAACACGCCGCCGTGCTCGAAAGTGCAGGGAACCTGCAGTGCACAGCAGTCGCCGCCGACATCGACATTGCACGACTTAGCAGCAAAGCTACGCACTCGCTTAATCGTTGATATCGTTGAACGCGAAGTCTTGGGCAGGAACGCAATGCAGATCAACTTATGGGAAGCGGAGGCCGAACCGGGCACTGCCCCAGATTTTGATCATATTGTACGCAGGGACTTATGAGGTAGGAAACCTGGGGTACAGCAGGCGCAGCAGAACGCGCAGCATGAGTCACCCGTTCGAGAAGCAAAAACAGCTGTAGTCGAGCGAGAACTGTCTACAGTCAGTGGCTTCTTAAAACAATGCGAGGAACCAATGGATTTATCCACAATTCATCTGTCAAGGCGAGATTCCCAAACAAATATTCCGTTAATAGATTTAACTGGAGATAACGGGAAAATCGAAACGCCAGAGACTGGTCGAGTAAGGGAGGACACGTATGATTTCCCTGACACCGACCCATACGAGCAAGGAAGGGTGAATCATTTTACATATGTCCCTCGCAATGTCGATCGGATTGAGATGAGAACCGAGGACCTAAAATCCTTTGTTTCGTCTTACACTTTGATCTATTGGTTTATGAAACAAGAGAGTGGTGCGCCAATCCACACGCATTGTTGACAAGGGACACTAATATTCCTGCACGGCCGCTAGGAAATTGTCTCTTTTTCTCACTTATTAAATTGCTCAAATTAGATATGACCGCAGTAGAACTGCGCAATCGACTGCTGCAGTCTCCAGCCTTTCCGACGTGCGGAGACGAGTAGGAAACAAGAGAAATTTTATCTTCCACAACAAAATACGGTAATGCGAACTGTGCATATATTTTTGCACAGGAGTTTCAGCAAAATATATGCATTCACCACCACCTGAAGACAGGAGGAGTGGACTTTTGTCTTATAATTATAAACATGACAGAAAAGTATATCCATCTGCATTTAGAAGGTCGGCACTATACGTCCTATGTGTGGGAAGGGTCGATTTTCGATGAAAATGACACCCAAAATCCAAATCAAAAAATGGATGACAACGCGAGCAGCGCACCAGGAAGTGGAAGGAAACAATCAAATAAAGACTCGTATCGGCCGCTGAGTAATAAGGGCAGCGAAAAGCCGCCAGCGGACGGAGGATCAGATAACAGCGCGCCGCTGCGCGACGAAGCTAGTGGATGCCGACAGTCCGGCAAACACAAGAGTAGCTTATCTCACTCTGACGTCAGCATGGCTTGCCCGGCCGATGCACAGGCTGAAACAGAGGTGGCAAGTGTGCGAGATAGGCAGATTAGAGCCCGAGCACACACGAATTCATTCGACAGATGCCTCGTCATGAATGCCAGGCCACCGCGAGAAAAACCACCTTGGGCTCTCCCCGACGGACAAACTACGCCGCCATTGGTTCGAATTAAAGTAATCAACGAGCACCCGTTTCATTATAGGGAAAACATTGTTTGTTTATTAACAACAGATGGTTTCCTCAATACCGAAATTCAGGAAGCCTTGATCGAGCGGCAGTACATAAAGGCGTCTGATATCGCAAAATCTAAATACAAGATAGGTGATATTTACGCCACGAAATGCAGAAACATAGACATAATTTGTCTTTTTGCAAAAAATTATTTAGACGAAAAACCTTTAAAACAAGTCTTAGCAGACTGCATAAAGAAACTGAAAAGGCACATGCGTGCTAATAATATCACCACTTTTTGAGTGATAAGGGATTTGGCCATTCTTACCCTGCCAGAATGGACAACTTTTGTCGAACTCTTTGATATAATATTTGAAGGATCATTAATGATAGCAGTGTTATATCTGAATAATCTACCAATTCCCCCAGTAGAGGACCGATATAAGCTGCTCAAAGAGTACCACGAGGCGGCCATGGGAGCACACAGAGGTATAAATAAAACGTATAGCAAAATTGCGGCAGACTACTACTGGCGCAATATGCGCCCTGACGTGCGACAATTTGTTTTGGGTTGTGTTGAATGCCAACCAAATAAACTTGTGCGCATTAAAACAAGGCTTCCTCTTGCTATTACGGACACGCCATCTAGGCCCTTTCAGAAGCTCAGCATGGATTTGTATGGCCCCCTTCAAGACTCACCTGAAGGCCATAAATATATACTTAGCATTCAAGATTGCCTGACAAAATTCTGCGTCCTTGTGCCAGTAAAAAATGCAACGGCATTGGAAGTTGTTCGAGCCTTCACGGATAAGGTCATATGCTATTTTGGCCCACCGTCAGCTCTGCTATCGAACCAAGGTACGCACTTTTTAAACAAAATGCTGAAGGGTTTCGCAGACATCTTCAGAATTGATAAGTATTGCACAACAGCTTATCACCCTCAGTCGAATGGTGGCATTGAGCGTACGCACCATACATTAACAGAATATTTGAAGAAATACATAGAGAACATAGGTGACTGGAGCAAGTGGGTGCCGATTTGTTAGCATGCCTATAACTGCACACGTCATGACTCCTCAGACTATACGCCATATGAGTTAGTATTTGGGCAGAAAGCTCGAACACCATCTAGCTTCCCCCCTAGAGAGCAGCTTTTGACATAAACAATCTCTCGACGATGCAAATCCAAGCTGGACTAAATATAGTGCAGGCCAAGTATAGGTCAAAATTCTACTACAATCGAAAACTCAATGTAGTGCATTTTCGAGAGGGAGAGATTGTATATAGATTGAAAGAACCGCAAAAGGGCAAATATGACAAGGATTACGTGGGTCCCTATGAAATAATCGGCATAGATTATCACCAAAAGAAAGCTAAGCTAAGAGATGGTGACGTCATCAAGATAACTAACCTCGATAAACTAAAGAGAGCATCGGCCGTCAAGGACCCACCTCAACACCTAGAAGGGTAATGCAGGAAATTAAACGAAAGGCAACCGCAGTCCTTTTCTTTTTTTGTTTTCTTTTGCGATCCCACGAACGTATCGTTACCCGATAGTTCGGGAATCGCACAAGATGTCACAAAGGTTGTGATATTTCCCTATCACAATGTCGAATCGGAGTGAATGCTGCTGTCCGAGCAACAGGGATTGTAGGCATAATCCTATTATGCATAATTAATCTCTACTTTAAACATGCAAGACTAATAAAGCCTCAAAAGACATTACAAGAGGGCTCATCTCATTCTGTTGCAAAATGTAGAAGGAGCCGATATGTAATGTCAACTTCAGGATACAGACTATACACAATTCGAGTATTGATATAAACGCTTTTAAACACCAAAACTCATTTTAAAATCTAGGAAACCTATACATTATCAAACAAGCAGCCACACAAGCGCCGAGTTGAGAAGTCCGACGAAGGAAGCTGACACAGCGCGCGATAAGGACTGCTCCGCAGCCTCTGTAGCCGGCTCTATCGCTCGACTATAGTGCACGTGCACTTGATTGTATTTAATACACGGGGAATTGAAACTACTTTAATTCTCCAAGCCCAAATTGTGGTCGTAAAACAAGTCAAAAATTTCCAAAACAAGAAAGGAGAATCATGGCTCGGCATCCGCCCGCGTGCCATGCAGCTCCTTTTCCTATACAGTTAAGGCACAAGTAAATTATAGTAAACAGATAGGGGAGTATTGCTATCTGCGCATGCAAGCCAAGCATGAAACTAAATTATTTACATAAAATTAACATAGTATGGAGGGTATTTAAACTGGTTAGTACCGCCAGTGATTCGTTATGCCTTACGAAATACGAGGTCTGTCCCAAAAGTATCCGACCTACGTGCATATCTTCGCGCGGAGAGACTCAGGCGACCTCTGGAGGGTACGAACGTCACCAGCAACTCCTAGCCTTCTCGTCAGTAGCCTGAGATACCGATGAAACGCCTTAGTTCCCGCGCAGCGTGTATTTGTTTACAACGACTTTTTTGCGTTCGTCGCAATTTGCTTATTGCTAAAAATGGCAGAACGAACCGAACAGCGAATTTGCATAAAATTTTACTTTAATCTCGGTAAAAGTTGTGTGGAAACTATTGAAATGTTGCAAAAAGACTTTAAAGATGAGTGTATGGGCAAAACACAAATAAAAGAGTGGTATAGGCGGTTCAAAAGTGGCCGCACATCTGTTGACTGTGATCCTCGTTCATCAAGTCAATATTGATTGTTTTTTTCGATTATGAGGGCGTTGTGCACCACGAAGATGCCCCTACAGGCCAGACAATCAATAAAGAGTACTACGTTGAAGTTTTGAAAAGATTACGTAATGCAATCAGGAGAAAACGACCGCAACTTTGGGAAACCGGTGACTGGCTTCTTCATCACGACAATGCTCCAGCGCACGCATCAAACCTTGTGCAGCAGTATTTATTGAAACACAGTGTTGCGCAGCTCCGCCAGCCTCCATACAGTCCTGATATAGCTTCCTGCGACTTTTGGCTGTTTCCTCGATTGAAAATGCCGCTTAAAGGATATCAATTCGACAATAAACAGACTGTTGAAACTAATGCGACGAATGCACTAAAGGCGATTCCGAAGTCTGACTTTCAAGAGTGCTTTAATAAGAGAAAACATCGATATGAGCGTCTTGTTCAATCAAATGGGGACTACTTTGAAGGATACCACCCCCCGGATGACGAAGAATAAATCAAGCGCCGAGAAATCGAGGTAGGTCGGATACTTTTGGGACAGACCTCGTAGATAATCCTACTTCCCGATTCATGCAAAACTCTTTTGACGTTTTTTAGGAATATACATGTAATCAAGTAAATTGACCTTTATTATTTCCGTAGTTAGCTTGAAACATGTTTTAATGCGAAACCCTTTTGAATATTCAAACATTAAATTCCATATAGCAGAACAAGTTTTCTTTATTCTCAATGAATCATTTTGAATTTTTCATACCATTAGAAACATTCTCTTTTATTAAGTATTACAAATTCTCTCCATTTTCGAGCAGTTCACGTTAAAATATTCAATTTTTTTTTTAGTATAATCAAATGAATTTTGACACTTGTGAATATTATAATTCCACTAGTACGCGGACCTTTAACATTCATACTGGCGCAATACAATAGGAACTTTTAAAATCATTCCGCGTTAGGGTGACTCTAAAATAGGGTTAGTTCAAGTAGAAGTCAATTTAGATTTAAATGTTTGATCGGCCCCTTTTTCAACATTTTGTTGCAGGCTTTTGAGGCGAGGCCAAGCAGAGCCAGCATCTTTTGTTGAAAAATTGGCGGATAATCCGGGTTTAATTTCCGAAAAAATAGCCCCATTGGCGGCGTCCAATACGGACTGGAAAATAATACAGAGGGTGGACTTAGCGCCGTATTTTCTGACCAGCGAAAAATTAACGGAGGTATGGAAGGACGTATTTGACCAATGTGCGAGTATAGTGAAAGGATGCATGCATAAAGAAGCTTTAAACAACGCGTTCGACCAAATATAGGACGGGTTAAAGCAGACCGGGAGGATCGTAGATCTGAATTCAGAGCGTGGAGTAACAGCTGAGACACGGACGCGCAGGTCAATACTGCCGGTCATAGGTAGAATAAGCCGTTTTCTTTTCGGCACACTCGATGAAAATGCTCAAATCGAGTTACAAAATTTAATAACTAGTGTATCAAACGACACACGGCAAGTAGCTAAATTGCTAGCTAATTTAACAAAACTAACTATGACACAATTTGATATTACCGACGGGAAAATATCAAATTTGGAAGTTCTCGTCAGTAATATTTCAGAGTCACAGGACTACGATAGGCAGGTAGTTATGTTAAGCTCGGCTATTGAGCTGCTAAATGAAGGCATTTTGCAGCACAAGCTAGAGACAGAAATTATCACTGACCCAATCTTATTCGCCTCGCAAGGCATTATACATCCGCGTTTTATGCCACCTAAGTTAATAGAAAATTCGGCGATGCTTGTTAGGGACACGGTCATCGATGCGCGGTTCCCGGAGGCGGGCAAGCCCAGTTCAATTCTAAAAATTGTTAAAGTTTCAGATCTGTCCATATTCTTTTCTAATTTCCAATTAATATATCATTTGTCCATACCCTTGTTGGACTTGCAGAACCTTGTTTTGTACAAAGCATCTGTGATTCCAATCAGGCAAAAATCAGTAAACAATACAAATACTTTTGCTTATATTTGGCCTGAATCGCATTATTTTGCGATAAGTACCGACGGTAAATCATATATGCCCACATCGGCTGAGAAACTTAATAAATGCAAAGTTCTAGATAATTTATTCATATGTAAGGACATAGAGCAAGTTCGCGAAATTAAAGAAAGCGCTGCTTGCGAGTTAAAATTTTCAATAAATTATAAACCCTTAGATATAGCCGATTGCAATATAAAGATCATGCACTTAAACGATACATATTGGGTGAGATTACACGAGGCCAACACGTGGATATTTTCGACCTTAGGTCCAGAAATTATTTTTGTACAATGCCACAGGGCGGTGCAAAGCACGCTCGAGATAAACGGAATAGGGATACTGAGATTAAAACCGGGGTGCACAGCACACACCAATAATGCGAGAATCTCAGCTTCACGGGAGTTTAGATTACTGTCGTCGGAGATAGCATTCGCAAAAGTAAACTTAGACGTACGCGCGATTTTTAATAATTTTTCGAGCATTCGAATTTTTCATATTTCATGGATAAAGTCATTAAGGAGGACAGTGAAAAGAGAGCGAAAAACCTGCATGGCGTCCACATACAGGCGCTTAAATCAGGAACAAATTTCAGGGAGATTATACAGAAAGCTAAGACCTTGGCCGTATATAGGGCACTGGACGATAGAATCAGTTCAGCGCACAGTACGGCCATGACCTTTTCGTATTCAACGATGGGCTTTGTTGTAGTCATATTGGCGATATGTGTGTACATTTTTCCCGGGGGGCACCGATATTTCACCCGATGTAAGAAAGTTGCAGAGGCGACGGGACCAGCTGAGACAGCCGCAGTCCGCACGGAGACATTTGAGATGTCAAGGTTGCGGCCGGCAGAAAATTCCACGGAGTCAGCGAGAATACGCTATGTAGCATGGGAGGACATGGGCCTTGCACCAAGAGCTGTGCTGCCGATAACGCGTGACTCAGAGCACATCAACGCTTTGACACCGGCTTAGGAGCAGCGAGGCTGCGGTGAGAAACGCCAAGAGTTTCCCCCGCCCCCAGGTGTCCAGTGCGACAACATCTTATCGCCGCATGTCAAAAGGAAGAAAAGAAGTGAAGTGATCAAGCACTAGCAGTGCTAATAAATGACCTTGTAGAGACATTTCATTCAGATATAATATCCTAAAATATTAATTTCTTATCTGATCGCTGAAAGATCAATCTAATTAACTATTAAGTATCAATTTTCAGTTTCATTTTAGACTAACGATACGTTTTAAGGAATTCTATGATAAACAATCTATACCCTAGTTAGACACATATATTGCATAACCAACCTGTTAATTTTACTTTTATAACTAACGAAATATCTCACCTCATATGTGAGCAATAACTCTAAATATAATATTTGCGTTGTGTTACTTGAATCAATTTTTGTAAGTTAATCAAAAGATTAATATCTCACTTCAAGTGTGAGCATCATTTTATGAAATACCTACGTTGTAAGTAAGAAGAAAGGAGAGAGGTACACATCATTTGTATACACTTAAGAAGACACGAGACAACAGTATACGTACAACACACACATCACTAATGTTTTTCTAAATATGTTTATCGAGATAATAACTGAAGTTCGCAGTTAAATTTTATTTTTGAAGTTCACATTTAAAATGCAAATCTTATAATTTCAATTTTAAAATTTTGAATTATTAATCTATATTTTGATTCATTTTCCTTAAAGATCATTTCTAAAGCTTGTGTTTACTTCATTTTTCAATATTGGACATTAAGTTCTAACCCTTTTTCCTTTCTCAATTTCAGAATTTTGGATCGGGAATCCTGATTTTGATAAATAATTTCCCGGTAAACAATAACTAAGAAGTTCGTGTATTGAGCTTTTAATCCCGAATTTTAGAATTTCAGTTGTTATCTCGAATTTTTCAACGGTGAATTTGAAATTTAAACTTTATAACTTTTAATTTTGTTTACAATTACCTATGTTAGACTTCAATTTTAACCTTAATTTTGCATTTTAAAATCTTTAAATTTTAATTTTACATCATTTTATTTATCGGTATTCCATTAAAGTATGTGAAATGGAATACACATACATGCAGCTTGAGTCGCCGTGACGTCGACTTGCGATCCACGAACGTGTCACGTACGCTACCTTGCGTCCGTGCCGCCGGACACAGGTATCCTATGTCCGGCGGATAGGCTCGCATGCGATGCTGACGCTGCATGCTCGTCTTCGCGCACCGACTTCGCGGTGCACTGGGAGCGCATCTTTCCCCAGTTCGGCCTGAGCTGAGGAGCGACACACACCTCTCTCTAATAAATTAATAAACATTAATAAATTTTTCCCCGAACTCCTTGCCTTGTATTCTTTCTCGCACCTACCACTCCAACCACCGAAGAACCACGGAGCTTAATTGCGCCCGTGCAAATAACGCGAAGTTCGTCGACACTCACACACCCACGCACGGCAACTATCCCGTCCGTAACAGTTAGTAATATTTCTATGCATTCTATTAAAATTTATTTCAAAATTTGAGAAGCTATCGTTTGGTGACGTGATAATTTCAAAGACAGAATTTATCGATGCATCGAAACCATTACATTTTGAATTAATGGTTGCGCACAATTCTCTTTCTCCAAATTGGAGGGCAAGAAGAAAGGACCGTCCTTCAAAAGTATATAAATCGTTTCGTCCACGATTGTCAGTGAGGACTCTTCAGTAAGGCACTGACAATTTATCCGTATACGCTATCTAGCAATAAAAGTGATAAACTACTCTACATCGATCTTTACACCACAATCGAGGAAAATTTCTAAATTTGAGAAGCTATCGTTTGGTGACTGATAATTAAAAAAAAAGAATTTATCGGTACATCCGAACCATTATATTTAGACGAAACGCATTATATAGTTTTCAAGGGTGGCCCTTTCTTCTTGCCTTCTAATTTGAAGGAGGAGAATGTGTGAGCACTGAGCTCTCATTAATTCAAAATATAATGGTTATACATAAGAACGCTATTGAATAGTTTTTTTTTCATCCTACTGATTTTTACATATTAGAAATAGTTTTAAAATTTAGTAAATACTTAATTGGTTATTCATTGGTGCATTAACCTTACTATTTTTTCAAAATGGCGAACTGTTGAAGTCCATCATTAAAACAAACTTAGTAAGCAAACTCTTTTTTCCGTAGTTCATGAAATAGCTGTTTGTATGAAAATAAAGATACATTTTGCATGTTTCGCACTTTCGAAATTGGGACAAATTCGTATTAGGGTTCTTTCAAAAACACGAAGAATAATTTGTTTTGTATATTTTAAGAGTTGTACGATATACTGTCAAGATTTCAAATTGCTACATTATTATTTTCTTATGGAATAAAATCCCTAAAAACTAGCAAAATGTTCGGCCATGAATGTAGAATATCCCATTTAATCAGTAAATGTTATACGTCCTAAAAAATTACGTTAACTGTTTTCAATTTCCATTTCATTCACATTTTGATAAAATTAAGAATCATATATCATAAATGAATATTATTAAAATAAGACTTGTATTGCAATTGAATAAAAACCTGAAAATAGTATTCAGAAATCATATTAATTTTGGAACAGGTTATTATGGGTTATTTTATGAGATATAAATATAACTCACCATTGATTCTTTAAGTCTTGCTAAATCTCCAACGAGGTGAGCCGTGTACTTTCTTTTATCCAAGTCAAGATTGGCAGCACCGTAGAATTTCCAATTCATCCTCGAGCTCAAATGGCATTTGAACTCGCCCTTTCGATAATTAATGACTGGTGACACCAGTTGCAAATTCCCTGTTATATTAAACGTATCGCCCTTGCCATTCTCAATCAGCCAGATACTTCGAACATCAATCACTTTATCCGGATGATACTTGATTACGATACGCGTGTCCGCGCTTTTAGCGTACATGTGGGTGTGCGTCAGGTTCAAGGTAATGTATTGAATCGTGTGAACCGTGCTCATCAATCCGCAATTGGTGTTCCACTTTGTGAGGCCATCTTCTGCCTTGGTGCTGCCTGTCACTTCGAATATCACGTGCTGTGAATCCTGCCAATAAACGCTGCTGCTCGCTGTAACGTCAGACTCTGTTTGCAGATACCTTTGGAAAATCCGTAACATTAAATATGAGTTTCTAATATGTCGAATACATTTAAAATATACTTCGAAGATAATAGAGCTACCAAGAAACGAAGAAAATATTTGAGAAACTTTTCAATCAAAATTAAATAACGGCAGTCATAAAATAGAATAATCAAGTTTTTTTGAAGTTGCTAAATTGTTTTTATATACTTCGAACGTGCAAATAACAACCCTATTAAAAAATCTCACATGGGAGCCATATGAAGTAACACGTGTGATTTACATAAATCCCACGTAGGTCTCACATTGTTCTGCATGGTCTACATAAGAATTCTCACGTGGGATGTCATATGGTACGCGCGTGAAATTCTTCAGTAGGCAGTATTGTTTTCGAAAACATATTGATAATACGCATACTTACTTTCCATTAAGTGACGTCTTCTTCCAGTTCTCAAAGGGAGTAAGTAGTTGGGACTCCAACTTGAGTATTTTAATCCAGTTTTGGGAGTCGTAATCTGTATCGACAGTTAGCCTGATAGCGTGGCTAGCGCTCCACTCAAGCCAAGCATCCATAACGTAGTTGTTGCGCGCCCTCAAAGCGAAAAGGCAGGATCCTATGACCAACCGACCAGGATACGAAACGCGCATCACGGCGCTCGTATTTTTTCCGTCGTTCTCGGTGACACACTTTCTTAACTGTACGTTGGTTACAAACTTCAAAGATGGGTCGCGGTTTGCGTCCCACTTCACCTCAAATCCATATTCCTTATTTGCTTGTTCATTGATACCTATTGCGGTAATGTGAACATCTCGCCACCTGTCTAGATGCACCGTCAAAGTAGCCTGGCGTTGCATGTCTGCGTTCGAAAGCATCGAATAAGTGCAATTCTTATATTTACCCTCTAGGAAAGTTCGGAAGTGCCTTGGAGATATCATCGTGTGGTTAAGTACTAATGCATACTTGTCAGTATTCATTTGTTCTACGAATACACCTGAAATATTAGAAAATAAATGTAATTAAAATTATCTTTGTTCCTAACAATATTTGTTAATCCGCAATTGAAAAGAGTAAGAGTATAGTAGATTAAATTTAAGGGGCAGGCTTGGGTTGCCCAAAATATTTTTCTTTTTACGAGTCCAGAAATCTTTTTATGTTTAACAGCAATCATTCTGAAAAATGTTAAGCTATAAATATAAATGATTCTACACGTCACAATAAATCACTAATTTTAATACCATATTTATTAAGAAAACTTTGTTTCTTACACGATTCTAGGTAACATGATAAACGAAAACATTTTTTTTCTGACGGGTATTCGACTCCGTTTGACATGTACTAAAAATTAAGTGAAGTACGATTTCATTAAAATTATTTTTTATTATTTTTATTTTGGAGATTCAATCGATTTGTTTAAAAATTACTATTAATATTTTTTTAAAGACTGATATAATTTTTGACAAAAAATAGAAAATATATTTTAAAGCTGTCGAAAAAGAAATTTAGTTTATTATGTCACCTAGAATCGTGTAAGGAACAAAGTTCCCTTAATAATTATGGTATAAAGGGAAGAAGTAACCGATTTTTGGTCAAAAAATCGATTTTTAAGAGGTAAAACATTTTTTTTTAAGTTTTAAGGGATTTTTTTAAGTGGTTATTTAACCCTTTTTCTTTCGAAAATAAAAGGTTTTACGCGAAAACTAAATTTTTTTAGACTTATTTGAAGCTGTAGGTAAATGGTTGATCATGCTATTTTTATTGATATTTATGTTTAAACTCATTTTTCCTGCGGAACAGTTCTTCGTGAATCTCGTTGAAAATTTTTGTACTTTCCTTTTAACATATTTTGAACAAATTTAAAGAGAGTTTTTTTGTATTATTACCTAAAATATCATTTTTAAAAATATTAGTTAATATTAAAATACTTCTTATATTGCAAACAATAAATTGTTCATATAGAATATAACCTCAGAATAGTTCAAAAATATTATTTGAAAATATTGCTCTTTAAATGTTTTAATTTTAACATCAAATATTCATAAAAAATATACCAATCCATCGTAACCCCTTACGCACAGTGATAATCAAACATATGCCTGTTTTTACAGGTTTATTCAAAATAGCTACTGCAAAGGGTGGTGAATTTAAACAAAACCAGTCAAAAATGTCATCTTTTTCTATATTATAAAATGTTTTGTAGAAAAAATATTTTTCTTCTTAAATTCAAGGATGTTATTGTTTCCTGTATCTTCTTCCCTTAAAATTAATGATTTATTGTTTGAGGATTTTCAACGGTAACATTTTAGATATTACTAAGTATGGAATATTTATAGCATAACATTTTTGAGAATGATTGTTTTTAAACATATAATGTTCTCTGGACTCGTCAAAGACAATTTTTTTTTGTTTAACCCAGGCCTGCCCTCTTAATTTCAATACAATTTACAAAGCTCTATTAAGCTTACCTATTCTAAGATCGGTCACATCGTGATACAATTTGCAATTGAGCAGAATGTCCTTGGTGAAGCTTGGTGATTTGAGAAGAATCTTGAGGTTGTGATTGGTGATGACGATGGTCGATCGATCATAGTAGGTACCCTGGGCGGAGATGTTGTGCCCGCTAAACCAGGTGCCTGCAAAGTCGAGGTCGTACTCATTGCGCGAACGCTCAGTTATCTTGGCACTGAGAAGCATCGAGCTGAAGTTCGGTATGGTCAGATTCGCCCGGCCCTCGATGGCGAATAGCGTACCTCGTGGTACAATAATGTTTACGGTCAGAGTTATCTCTTTGCCCGGTGCATAGCGTATCAGAAAGCACGTCTTTGACTCGGGGCCGATTGAGTAGTAGTTGACGCCAATCTTTATATCGATGTCCTGAGCCGGTTTTGTTATCGCCACGTAAGCACTGATATTGGCACCTTTCAATAGATTATATTATATGTTATTAAAAAATGTTAAAGTATATGATATATACATACATAATACAGGTATTTCTATTAAAATATCACGAGTGGAAATTCACAGATAAATTAAATTTCCAGCATATACAAATATTCTAAAATTTTAAAAATCGCGTACTATGTTACGCGATTTTTTACATACAATCTTTCAAAAGCTGCAGTAACTGTCACATGGATTTTCTCAACATTTTTTAAATGTGATATATTGTTTTGTAATATTCTAACAAGCAAATAAAAAGTAACTACTACTACTACAGATTTATATTAAATTTATATTGCCTATTGAATAATATGACAAAAGATTTTGTCAAAATTGAAAAGAATTTTAGGTTCTGACAAATTCTTTCTGATTTTCAACAAAATTTCACAAAAAATAACAAATAAATAATTTGCTAGAAAATACAAGAATATGTCAAAACTACTTATAAAGCTAAAATAGTCCCAAAATATCAAAACGATCATTCTAGAAAATTCCAACGAATTACTATTTTCTTTAGATTCTGTCAAACTGCCCAGAAATGATCAACGAACTATCAATTTCGGCAGAAATAAACTTTTCAAAAATGTTTATGTATATGGGTGATTCTGCCATAACTTGCCCAGATTATGTCCAGAGCTCGTATATATATGTACAGAAATGAAGACAAATATCGGACTGACTAATGTTAGTATAATCTTAAGATTATTTTACCTATCAATATAAGATTTATTTTTTGGATCTTTCACGGACGTGTATGCTTATATCTCAGCAGTAAGGAAATTGCCGATCGCCTTGTAGAAAATCACTCTAAAATAAACATTGGTATGCAAGAACTCGAAGACCTCTTATTTCTAAGGCTAAGCATATTATCTTGTCAAATACCTATCCGATTATTCCTAACAAAACAATATTAGATGACCTGTCTAAATCAAATATTACTCCCGCTTCTAAAATTACTTACATCAGAGTAGGAATGAATGAAAGTGGCTTTTGGCGTCTTTTAAGCTTTATGAGACTGAAGTATATAATACCGGAAGACATTCCTTTACTTCCTCCGGTGCTCAAAATAAATTTTGACAACACAATTTACTACATCAATCTATCTATTGAGAAAGTAACTTGCTTTATTTGTAATAAAGAGGGCCATCTTGCCAAACATTGCAAGAATACTTTATCTTCTCTAAGTCATTTAACTACAACCAAGAAGGACAATTCACCATCTTCTTCTCCGGAAAATCAAACACAAGAACAATCGTCACTTATACCGCCTGTACCAAGTGAATCATCAATATAAGAAAATGTGGAAAATACTGATATTGTCATGCACCCACCAAGAAATAAAAGACCTCAACCGAGCTCACTATCGGTCACTAGTTCTACTGTAGACTCGCATGGATAAGGTAATGTTACGTACTGAAAAACTACCCTCAAAAGCAGTACGAAAAAAAACAAAATTATTCGAACTCAAAGTACTACCGTAGAAGACGTATATTCTCGATTAGATCTTGCCAAAGAACATATTGCTACCAATTTTCAAAAATTACCTCTGAACTTGTAACAAATATCTGAGTTTTTGTTTGTCGCTCATGGATAAAGAAACATATAAGATATAGCTGCTAAATATACAGATAACTTAAGCTCTCTCTACTACATGCTCACAAAAGTAAACAAACACATTTCAGATAACATATTAAAACATCGTATTATTAGAATTAATAAACGCTTTGAAAAAACAGATTTAGATGATATGAATAGGCAAGATACCAGCGCATCTGAATATCAAGAATTATAAAAGGACAGAAAAGAAAAATATAAATTCTCTCTATATTGACGCTAAAAGTATTATTTTGGAATTGCCGAAGTGTAAAACAACGCCTCATTGACATTGAGATCATATCCAAAAAGGTTGACATCATTATCTGTGTAGAATCTTGGAGAATACTTAAATACTCATCCTAGTTCGATAAAACGTAGCTTTTATAGAAATAAACAACATATTATATCCTGACTCAACAGTAGAAATGTGTGTTTATTCATATTAATAACACGACGATTCCGCTAAATTTAATAGTATGTTCCAGAACCGCAGGGCTCACACTACCTCAAGAGTACTGGAATAAAATAGCCCAAAATCTAGACAAAAAAATAAATAGCTTATTATTAGGTGATTTTAAGTTTCATAATATCATATGAAATCATATGAAATTGTAAGTATACCGACAAAAACGGAGAATGATTCGAAAACGCTGTTGATGATTTCAATTTTTTCATACACAATGCTAATACTCATACACATATCCATACTTACTGTAATTCTAAATCAAATCTTGACCTTGTTTTATCTACTCTAGACGTTTCCGACTAAATTAACTTTGAGGTATGCGATGAGACCTGGGGTTCAGAGCACTACCCAATTTTTATAAATGTTGAACCCAAAAATATCACTATGAAAAAAAACGTTCAAATTAAAATCTGTTTGCACTGACTAGAATAAGTTTAAATTTGTTCTTCAGAATAACTACTCGTCATTTTTGTGTAACGACTACGACCAATTATCTCTTAGCGAAAAATGTGATTTTCTTGTCAAAAGAATTACTGAAGCCGTCAAATCCTGTACTCCTAGGAAATAGAACAAAATGAACAACCCTAAAAGTATGAAAAATCCAGTCCCTGAGTGGGATTCTGATTGCGGAAAGATTAAAATGCTTCGGACAACTTCATACAAAAAAATGGGACAATACGAAAAACCTTACAGATTTAATCAATTATAAAAAAAAACTTCAGCGCTAGCAAAAAAAATGTAACCAGTTAACGACGAGACCCTCAAAAAGTTGAGAAAAAAAACTTTGATAAACCATTTAGAAATGAATATTAACCCTTCACTAGAGGATTTTTGCAAAGAAATTTTGTTTTCAATTTTTTTAGTTTTCTCAGTTTCTATGCGACCAAAAGTAACTTAGACCCACCATATGAGATCGGAAATAGTCCGCTTTGATCTAATCCAGCGATCAGATTTGCAAAGTGGTACAGAAATAGACCATACGTCATTAATGAGTTAAATACAAAAAAAGAGAATGTTTTAAAAAATTTGCAGAAAGTGTCAATTTTTTAAAAGACCCATCTTTTGTGTAGAATAAATGTGAAATTTTCAAGAACAGTTGGGTTAAAATAACCATACAAAACTCTACTGAAAATTTACAAAATGAAAAAATAAATAGAAAAAGTTCTAAACAAAATAAGTCTTTCTTGACAATACCTTTTGATAATACTCTGGGTCTAAAACTTCAAGAAACTGATAACCCAGATTAACTTTTTAATCGTTTTCTAAATAATAACGATGCTTATGTTATATACACTGATGCTAGTAAAATAACTGACTCTAATAGCATAGACTCGGCTTGTGTCTGTCTGAAATTAAATGTGTTTATCAAAAAAGTCTCTACGAACATGCTTCTATGTTCACAGCGGAATGTATTCCGATAAATGATGCCCTTGACACTGCGTTAAAATATAAAAATCACAATATCTGATTCTCTGAGTATCCTTCAAAGTCTACGATCTACAAGAGCAGATGTTAAAACTAATTCTTACATATTGCAAATTAAAGAAAAATATACTAAATTTATTCTTGATAAACCAGATAACATCTCAATAAAATGCTATTGGATATCCTTTCATGTTTGAATCAGAGGTAATGAGGAAGCCGATAGTATCGAAAAGATTGCCACTACATGTGATGCACTCGATATTACTCAAATTCTATTCACAGACTTATATGGACTCTAAGAAATGCCTGCGTGCACGAAGTTACTACTGCGCACACCTGTGTATACCGAGTAACTTCTGGGCAAGCCTGTATGCACACAGTTATTACAGCGCATACTTAAGTGTACATGAGCACAACTGCGCATGCATATGTGAGCATAACCACACCCCTCCTCAAACCGACCTCATTCCATCCTTCTGAATTACTATGCCAGAGTGCATGCAATTCCGTGCGCTCTCTCTTTCTTCCCATTTTACCTCCCTCCGTAACCCCCACCACCCCCTTTCCCTCCTTCTTCTCATTCCATCCACCTTACACATTTATCCTACTCCCCCTTATACTTACAATATTTTCTGTCTTTTGTCCAATATCTGTCTATTTCCTCATTCTCGATCTTCGAATTTATATAGATATATACCATACATGTATTTTACGTTAAATTTATTCCCATACTCCTCTAGTTCCCCCATCACCCGCCACACTCTACACAGTAATAATTTCTTCATTCTATGGGAAAATACCTCCTCCACATCACCTATACCCTGCCCCTCCCTAATTTTGCCCCCTGTTGCTACCTCATCCATCCATCATTTCGACACTGACCCTTTTACCACTATTTTAAAGTAATAACACGTTTAATTTAGCATTACGGAGCCTATATCAATATTTGAATTATCTTGTTAAGACAAAATACTCCCTCCACGTTCTCCATGCCCCTTCTCGTTCATTTTTCCTACCTATACTAATTTTGTTTCATTATGCTAGCATACCCTTTCACTACCCAGCCGTCGACCCTATCATGTTCGATAAGCGATAAAATTTTCTATAATATCATTATTTTCATTGTTCTGTTTAAGAAAAAATGCTTCATCCACGTCACCCATACCCCCCTCCACTTTTCCTACCTATCCTAATTTTTTCCCCTTATGCTACCCCACCCATTCATTATCTCAACACTGACCTTCTTTGCACTGTGTTAAAGTAATAATATGTTTAATTTAGTATTACACCTGATTCCGGTTTCAGTGATCACAATCAATCTTTTACTATAAAGGTTTTTTTTCTACTAATTCACATGTGTTAAAAAATTTAAAAAAAAAATTCTCTTGTATTCCTTATTGGCATTTTACTAGTGTGAATTTTTTCATAATTTTTTAAAAGGTGCGCGATACTCGAAACTCCGATAAACTATTTTTTCTCTCATTTTTTCACTATTTTTCACACTTAAAATAGGTCATACGAATCGGTTTATATCTTTTTCGTATTATTTATTCAAATTTTCAAAAAATTAAGCTTATAAGCCTTGAAATCTGTTATTTTTATTACAATATATTATTCATTTAAGTTTTATAAATTACTTAAATATTCGATTTTGATTAATTGTGGTTATATAACCTAGTTCTCAGCTGTTATATGAAATTCTTCAAAATTTATTAAAACTATAGGTTAAAACAATGAATAACTTATACATTTTTTATTATCCTAATATTATTTTTGATAGTAATGAAGAAATACGTCACCAGAAACCATTTTGAAGCATAATTACAAAAGGGCGCCATTCTACACGACACGGCGGGTAATGCAGCGCACAATTTCTTTTTATTACATCGTATTAATTCTTTACCTTAGATTAAATAAATCTATATAAAACTGTTTCTATACTAAATTAGACATGTTTAACTAACATTTAGTACATTTTTATATTTGATTTTAGCAATTATTTAGTAGATATCAGATAATGAACCATAAGTGCGCCACATTAGCCGCATTTCTCCTAGGAGATGAGCTTTAATACTTCCGTGTATAGACTGAAGCGACACCTACAATTCAGTATTTTTCACGGATGATTCGGTTGTTACTAGACACACACACATATACACACACGCATACCCACGCACACGCACACGCACACGCACACGTGTACACACACTAATACATGCACACTCATTCACGCTCACACGCACGCACGCACACTCACACACACACACACACACACACACACAGACACATACACACACATTTGTATATACATACAAGTGCGTGAGTGTGTACGTGTGTCGAGTGACTACCGAATCGTCCGTGAGAAGTACTGAATTCTGTATGCACAGAGGTAATAAAGCTACGCTATATCTATTACTAACAGATATTTTAATTAGCATGTTGTAAATATATGCTACTTTGAACTAAATAAATAAACATTATAAGTAGAAACAACCCTACGTGCCTTAAATGCTCTGAAATGCATAAAACTAGTGAGTGTATAAATAATATTATAAAGTGCTTAAACTGTGAATATAGTAATGAAAATTATAATACTAATTATTCAACTAATCATTATGCCAATGACCATAATGTATATAATATTCTGAAAAAAAAAATTACAAGATATATAGACTAGACTGATTACCCGATGAAACCTTCTTTACCACCAGTGAATATGGATTACCATTCGAAGAAGGGAACGAAGAAGATTCAAGTACCATCAGATGTGAATCCATCAACAAGTAATAGAAACCAGCAGCAACTCCAACAGGAACAGCACAAACACAAATCGAAACAAGCTAGACAAGCACAATTATCTACATCACGGACAGTAAAAACGGCAAAAAGAAAACAAGAAAATAATAGTATAAATGGATAATTTTGATTTTTTAGATAAGATAAAAAATGATTTAATACGCAAAGAAAAAATATGTGATAATATTTTTAATTTTAACAAAGTTATTAATAACAAAAAAGATTTAATAATGCATATTAATGTTAGGAGTATGAATGCTAATTTTAATAAAGTTAAGATATTATTTGAAAGTCTAATAAATAAACCTTCTATTATTATATGCACTGAAGCTTTTGAACAAGTCAATTACAATTTATACGAATTAAAAGGATCTAAATATGAATATCAGAGTTACTATAATGATACTAGGATAAATAGAAATGATGGAGTTATTGTTTTTATTGATAAAAGCTTGGTACAAAAAACTGAAATTGTTAAATGTGGTAGGATTAAAATCATAAATACACGAGTTACCCTTAATAATTATAGTAAACTAGAGATTTCTGCTATGTACAGATCTCATGGTATACCTAAGGCTGAATTCATTCTAGAACTAAACAAATACCTAGTCAAAAAGAAAAATATTAAAAATCATTTAGTAATAGGTGATTTTAATATAGACATATTACAATGTAATAACATAAGCCAAGAATTCCTATGTAATTTCTGTGATAAAGGATATTTGCCAGGATTTACTAGTATTACGAAGCCGCCTACTACGATATGTAAAGGTTCATGTATAGACAATATATTCATTAAAACTAGTGGACTAAATACTAATACATACATACTCAAACATTCTTTAACAGATCATTATCCTATTTTCATTGCTATAGATAAGATTAAAACAGAATTAAATAAACCAATAGTAACTTTAGACTATAAAAAATTAATAAACATTGCTAGGACAAAAAATTGGAATGAAAATTTGGCTATACATGACCCTAATTTAGCTATTAATATTTTGATATGCAAAATAAAACAATGCATTGAATTGGCAAAGAACAAAAATAATAGTAAATCTAAACAAAAAGGAAGGAAAAAATGGATTACAAATGCCATAATACAATCATGCGAAACCAAAGAATTTTTATATAACTTATTGCAATTGGATCTCAAAAATGAACAGCTTCGCTTGCAATATAAGAATTATGCTAAAATATTGGATAAAGTAATTATAGATGCCAAAATGAAATATGATAAAAGTCTAATCCAAAATAATTCTAATAACCCAAAAATGTTATGGGAAATTATAAATTCAAAAATAGGTAAAAAGACGAAATTTAAGGAAGCTATAAGTTATATAAAAGTTGATAAAAATAAGATCACCGACAAAGTTGAAATTACTAAAAATATAAATAAATATTTCTGTGAAATAGGACAAAAATTAAGTGATAAAATTGTTAAACCCACCAATGAAGAAATCAAACTACCTGAAATGAATGTAAATTCTATTTTTCTCAATCCTACAAATGAAAATGAAGTAACAGGTATGATCAATAATTTAAAATTAAAAAAGGGTGGTGTTGACAAAATTCATGCTAAAGTCTTGAAAATGATGTGCAACTATATTGTTGAACCTCTAACAAATATTTTTAATGCATGTATTGATAAAGCCGTTTAGCCCGATGCTCTGAAAAGGGCTGATGTAGTACCATTATTTAAATCAGGTGAAAAGTATAATATGTCTAATTATAGACCTATTTCTCTAATTTCTAATGTAGCAAAAATCTTTGAAAGAATTATCTACAATAGAATTTATGATTTTGTGGAAAAGCATAATATTATATCTGAACATCAATTTGGTTTTAGGAAGAAAATGGGTACTAGAAATGCTTTAAATTATTTAACTAATACCTTGTACACTAATTTAGATAAAAGTAAACCAATAATTGTAACATTCCTAGATTTGGCAAAGGCGTTTGACACCGTAGATCATGAAATTTTACTAAACAAACTCTATTGTATTGGTATTAGAGGACAGGCACTTGATTTGCTTTCAAGTTATCTCAATGATAGATACCAAGCAGTGGTTATTGATGATACTGAAAGTGATAAATTGTTAATAAATACGGGTGTACCTCAAGGTACAATCCTCGGTCCACTGCTTTTTATTCTGTATATAAATGATATCCTAAAGGAAATCCCACCGGAAGAAATTTTGTCATACGCAGATGATACTGCTATAATTGCTACTGGTAATAATTGGATAGAAGCACAAGACAAGATGAACAAGTATTTAAATAGAATTAATTTTTGGTTAGCTTTAAATAAATTATCACTAAATGTAGATAAGACTGTTTTTATTACTTTTGGCAATTATAGTGACAGTGTCCCAAATAAATTAGAAGTTAAAATTAATAATAAAAATATAACAAGAGTAGAATATTATTAATATTTGGGTATAGTTATAGATTTTAATTTAAGATGGGATAAACACATTCAGTACATTGTAAATAAAACAAAGTATCTTGTATTTATATTTTACAAAATTGCGAAAATAATGTCTACAGAGACATTAAGAATGATTTATTATGCCTTTTTCCATAGTCTGATAAGCTATGGAATACTAGTTTGAATGATTTATTATGCCTTTTTCCATAGTCTGATAAGCTATGGAATATTAGTTCAAAATCTATAAAAAAAAATTTTAAATATCATTAATAAACGAAACTTTATTGTACAAAATAATCCTTTAAGCATAGAACAAATATATATTTTAGAAGCTATAAAATATCATTATGCAGATCTCAAAATGCAATATATCAAATCTACGAGTGTAACAAGGAAAAAGAATTTAATTTTACCGAGTTATAAGAAGAAAGTTGGTGATGGAAATTGTTATAAAAAGGCTATAGTAACTTTCAATAGTTTTCCCAATGAATTAAAAATTTTAAATATAGATAATTTGTCACATAAGAACATTATAAAAAATTGGATTAAATTAAATTGTTGAGGTTACTGTTTTCTTTCGCATTTTTTTATTTTTACTGTTATGAATTGAAGAAAAAATTATTTTGTTATAATACATATTATATGTTAAAACCAAAAATTTTTTATGTAGTTTGTAGTTAAAGTAGTTTTAAGTTTAGATCTAAGTTTTAGTATATAATTTTAAAATATTTTCTTTTTTTGTATCTCTTTTTTTGTATTGCCAGGCCTGTGTACAGATAACGTGTTTATCTCTACAGGACTTTTACAGGTCATTCAACTACCCTGTAAATCTTTCAGGTTTGAATAAACATATTATGAAAGTAGAAACAGTTAAGCGTGAACATACAACATTATATATTTCTTACTCTGGGCAAGGTTTTGTGAAACTAATCGGATTCGAGATTTTTAGATTGCATAGTGTTCAAAATACATATAAGTAGGATATGAGTGCTGGAATTTAAAAAACAAAATTGCTGATCAAAGTTACCCATTTATAATGTGATTGGATAAATTTGTGGGTGGATCGATAAATGCGAGAGTGGATGTGTGAATTCGTGGGTGGATGGATAGATTAGGAGGTTATAGGGATAAATGCGTGGGTGGATTGGTGTATGCGTGGGTAAGTGGATAAATGTATGGGTGGAGGGATAAATGCGTGGTAGTAGGAGTGAATGCATGGGTTAAGGGATAAATGCGTGGGTGGTGTAGTGAATGCGTACTGGGACGAGTGAATGAGTGGATTTCTGAATTAATGTGTGGGTGCATGGATAAATGCTTGAGTGAAGGGATAAATACGTGGGTGGAGAGCCAAATTTGTGGGTGGATGGTTTCGTAGCTGGAGGGATAAGTGCGCTGGTGAAGGGGTGATGCGTCGGTAGAGGTATAGATACGTGGATGGAGGGGTGACTGAGTGTAGATGGATGGATGGATGCGTGGGTGGATAATTGGAATAATAAATGGGAATAATAAATTGGAATAACAAATAACTTAAATGATAAAATACTAATCCCTAAACTCTACTCCCTAATCCCAACAACTCCAAGTAGAGCCATTTACAATAAACTAAAATTCGAATGTCGAATAATTATTCCCAAACCCTAATTCCCTAATTCTACACCTAGGTGCCCCAAGCCAAACAATTTTTAATAATAAAAAGGGTAGGTGGATGCGGGGTGTATGAATGTATGCGCGGGTAGATATGTGGATGCGTGGGTAGATGGATAAATGCATGGATGGAGGGATATATTCGTGGTGGAGGGGTTATTTCGTGGGTGGATATGTTGATACCTTCGTGGATATGTGGATGCGTGGGTGGAGGGATACATGCGAGGGTGAATGTGTGAATTCATGGGTGGATGGATAAATGCGTGGGTGGAGGTATAAATGCGTGAGTAGATAGGTGGACGCGTGGATGAATCGATAAATGCGTGGGTGAAGGGGTCAATGCATTAGTGGGTGGATAAATGCGTATGTGGAGGAATAAATGCGTGGGTGGTGTAGTGAATGCGTGGGTAAATAGGTTGATACGTGGGCGGAAGGATGAATGCGTGGTGATAACGGTGAATGAGTGTGTTGCTGAATTAATGTGTGGGTGCACGGATAAATGCATGGGTGGAGGGATAAATGCTTGAGTGGATAGATAAATACGTGGGTGGGGGATAAAAGCATTCGTAGTGAATGCGTGGGTGGATATGTGTATGCGTGGGTGAAAGGTTCAACGCGTAGGTGGATGGATGGATGCGTGGGTGGATAGGTGAATGCGAATTCTTTATAAAATTATTAATGTTCAGAGAATATCCAATTTGAAAAAACATTTTTTTTATATTGAGTTGTTCTCTTAAACAAAACTTCTTTTATGATTTTTAACGAAAAAGTGAACTATTTATTTTTAAGTATGTACATGTCAGAAAGAGTCAAATAACTATTGGATTTTATTTTTCTAAACGTACCACCTAACATCGTGCATGCCGTAAAGTTTCTCCAAAATATATGGTATTGGTAATGTTAATATCTTATTAGGTTTTACAGTTAAGTAATTTTTGCAATATTCTCTTCTTGGAAAGTCTTCTTATTGTTTTAAAAGATTCAAATTTTATTGACTCATAAAAATATTTTTTTAGATTTTAACTGATCCTTCTTTTTATAAGAAATATTAAGTGTATTAAGTGTTGCAGTTGCGACATTATAAATGCTGAAAGCCATTGATGTAAATTATTTCTGATAAAATATTCACACTGATAGATGTTAGCTACTTTTTATCTGAAAAAAAAGAGGTTAGAATCGAAATGCAATTTTTCATGAGATAATAAAAAGTTATTAATAGCGACTCTTTTTAATGACCCGTCGAGCGCGCGTTTCCGAACCATCGAGGGCCGACTACTTAATCCGCGTGTCCTGCCTGACTTGTGCGCGCCGCAAAAGGCGATAGAGATAAAGGAAGAGAGAGAGAGAGAGAGAGAGAGAGAGAGAGAGAGAGAGAGAGAGAGAGAGAGAGAAAGAGAGAGAGAGACGGCCAGCGGCAGAAAATCTAATATCTGCGACAGAATATGTATTTTTAATATATGCAACAAACCGATGTGTACAAAAATAAAATTTTAAAGTATTATTTAAAAATCTGTGACATTTTCTAAAAATAGTGTATTTTGATTACAGATGATCCAAAGCATGCAAAGATGGCAAATGCCATTGTTAACGAATTTAGTTTCCTCTAGTGCTGTTCCATCTGTTTTTTGTAATTTTCCACATACATGTATAGAACTACGTGATGGTAAGAGACATAAATCTTGATGTTGAATAGACATACGAATTTCATCACTATTATCAAAGCTTAAAGTTGAGTATGGCTGATGTACGTGAACCTCATAATGAACAATAGACTCATCGAATACGATACCTGATTGAATGCTTAGAATTTCGTCCATTTTTCTGGAAGCAGCAGAGAAATATGCACGTAAATTTTTTCCATGAACTTTTAGACCTTGGCTTTTCAGGAACTGAATGCTCTGCCGTGTTAACGGTTTGAGTTTCTTTGGTAGACTGATGACTGTTTGCCATGATGGTTGGCTTATATGCACACTAGGATAGAAAACGATGCCCATTATACCGATTTGATGTGAAGTCTAATAGTAATTTCCTCTCCTCCGAAATTCACCAAATTTCCATCCTGATCTACGATTTGAATTTCAAGATGATCTATGCACCTGACACTGAGTGGTAGATATATGACATTAGACGGAACTTCTAAGATTTTATATCCTGGAGGAACTCTGGGGAAGAACTCATGGATTGTGTGAACTTTTTTGTTGTTAATGTAAGCACCTGCAGTAATATTGCACTATACAATGAGTGCGTTGATTCTCAATATTTTTACAGGTAAATCAGAACTGTGTTATTAGCTCTAATTACGCATCCCAACGGCCTCAGATTTGAAAATGTGTATGTATATTCTAAATCCTTGAATCAACCCAAGTATCAATTTCTCAAAAAGTTTTGGAACCTATTCAAGGTATATCATATCTACCGTTTAGTGAGCATGAATCTGTAGTATCTCCAGATGAAGCCCTACCAAATTCCATTATGATTTTTGTTCCGTTGTCACAGTTCAAACTTCCCGCGATTGCGCCGAAACCGATGTTGACCGAATTGACATGCACGTGACTTAAGAGGGCAGCATCTCTCACACTAATCTGTCGCGCGCGTGTATGTGGGTTCGCGAAACACGTGGAGAGTAAACGTCAGTTGATCACCGGCTACGGAAAGAGAAGTTCTCTCGCGGATCGTTTGTATTTTCTTATATAAAACACAACACGCAATTCAACGTATTGCGCAAACACAGACAACAATAACGCCTCCGGGCAACAATCGGCCACTGCGGCACTATCATTTTACAAACGCCTTAGTGCAATAAATCAGCCCCTGCGGCATTATCGTTCAAATTAACGCCCTCGGGCAATAAATCGGCCCTTGCGGCATTATCGTTAAATTAACGCCCTCGGGCAACAAATCGGCCATTGCGGCAATATCGTATAAATAAAGCCAACAGGCAAAATAATCATTCGGTCATTACGACCTCAATCAATCAAGTATATCATTTATCTCAACACACATATAAACACACATACAAACACATTAATTTGATATAAAACTAATATTCGGTAAAATTAAGTGCGTGAATGTGTGCATGGTAATATTAAGGTGCGCGAACAAATCGTGAACATGCGTCTAGGTCTGGTTCAGACCGGCACGTGGTGGAACTAACGAGTTGCATCGGGTGTTGGTCGAATTACTTTTCGGACACTGTTCACGAAGGAAGGTTGATCGAAGGCGAGTGTGCGTGTGTGACAAAGCGTGTCATTTTTTCGTTATTTGTTCTTAACATTATTTTCTGTATCTTCTTATAAGTAATAAATTCTGGGTTTTTTATGCTTATCAAGGCTTTTTCCCAGCTACAAAATTTTGATTACATTTATTAAAAATTCACTCCATTAATTTATATTAATGGCGTTCATTTGTTATTATGTGATTTAATAAAAATTCAAATCTAAAAATATTTATTAACACAGCTAATTTACCACCTAGGGTAAGTTAGCCATTCGTCTAAGTTTAAACAGTTTTTGACGATGTGGCTTGTGAGAAGCAGGATAACATCAGAGCATTTTTCTGTATGGGAAGACATAAAAGTGTAGACAGCTTCTATCTATGTCAGTCATATGCTCATGTACCGAAACATCTCATCAGGGACAATATTAATATGTTAGTAATTTATCGTCAAGACGATGTTAATCTTAAACATATCTATGATGATCATGTAAATACTGATTTAACTTTCAATGAATCTAGAAATCTTTGTTCTGAATGCTGGAAGAATGATAAGTATCGATTCGTTGTTACTGACAAAGATAGAGCGATAAATGATGGTAGATACAGAAAAGGATTTGACTGTTTTGCAATAAAAAAGGAATTATGAAACTGAAACTTTCAGTTGAATTGTAGACAGCATCTCATCAACATGACTGACTTCAAGAAAGAAAAAAATATTCTCAGCAAGCTCGTGCGAGCACGTGAGGCTATTAAACAAAAATGCTCTGGTTAAAAATGTTATTGGTGATACATTGAAACCAGTCATTTTACCTCTTGAGAAACTTGTTGACTCAAAAACCGAAAGCTTTAAGCAACCTTCTAATGACATTTTGGATTCTGCCAGAATCAAAAAATCTAATAAATCAAGAAAACGATTGAGATTTGATCAATCAAGTTGTATAGGAAACGATCTAAATCAGTCGATATCTACAAATGAAGATGACGATGATGATGATTTTCCTTTGGCGTATGACACAATAGTCAATTCAACATTCAGTTCTACGCATGAAGAAACTGACTTTTTATCATTGCTAAATGAGAGCCGCAGCAAAATCGACAACATATACGGAGTGCGGAACGTCAATGGAGTGTATATGATTGGCGATTCAGAAATTCAATTTGATGATAAAATGGTAAAATTGAAAGATGCAAGTTATCCTAAAAGTGGGGGTCTAATGGAATTACTCTTCATCCTGGAAGCATCAAATGCTCATCGGAAAAGATACAGCAAAGATGAGAGTATATGCACTTCGAAGAGTAGAAAATATATGAATATCATAGGACCCATATTCCGCAGCGATCGTAAAAATAAATCCACCACCGGAAGAGACCTCATACCTAAATATGAAATAGCAAAGAAAAATTCTTTTATAGATCTAATCTACTGGGATGATCCAAACGAGTGTATCGAGAGACTGCGATTATTAGTTGCGGAACGATCTGCTGGAAATAACAATCACGACAATGAAATACAATCGATCATTGAGGAACTACGAGAAGTAGGACATATATATTGAAATGCATCTTTTCTTATAAGATCAGTAGCATCATAAGTCTCGACGTGTTCGGAAGAAAACTTGAGGACACGCAAGAAGTGAGTCGCGGTCCATCAGGCATTGGTTATAATCTTACATTAGATGGTAATTTTGATTTACAAAATAAAAGGTTATGTAACCTTGCTTATCCAAGTCAGCCTAATGATGCAGTCACCTTGGAAGTTCTTCTGAAAACTATAAGTAAAGAAGTTAGAAATTTAACTAACATAATGGCTGTAATGAAAGTTGACTTAGAGAATCCCATAAACACAGAATTTAATAAAATCAATAATGTTCTTTCCCATCTTAAAATTCGATTATATAATCTTGAGTCAAAATTGAAAGAATGCTTTGAAAAAAATTCTGACTCAATAGAAGTTTCATAATCACGAATTTTTCTTAAACCTTAAACATATTATCGAAAAATGGAGAGACAAAAAATAGCTGAAGAGTTGAATAAACCAGCACGCCGCATCTTCAAGCGAAGAAAATATGATATACGTGGAATAAATAAGACTTGGCAAGCTCATCTTGTAGAAATGATTCCTTACGCCAACAAAAACAAAAGTTTTCGCTACTTACTTACTGTCATAGATACATTTTCAAAGTATGCATGGGCCATCCCAATCAAGTTAAAGAGTGGTACTGATGTTACCCTAGCTATGGAGTCAATACTGAAACAAGAACGCTTACCGACAAATCTACAAACTGACCAAGGAAAAGAATTTTACAATTCAAACTTTCAGAAACTCATGAATAAGTACAAGATAAACCTACATTCTTCACATAGTAATCTTCATGCAAGCATATGTGAGCGTTTTAATAGAACATTAAAAAATACAATGTGGTTAGAGTTCAGCAAACAAGGGAGTTGTAAATGGTTGGATATCCTGACTGAGTTGGTCGAAACTTACAATTCAAGAAAACATCGGACAATAGGAATTGAGCCTAAAAATGTTACGAAGACAAATGAGAGAGAGATCAAGAGACGTTTTCCAAATGAAAAGTTACCAGTGAAAAAACCGAAATTTAAAGTAGGAGATAAAGTGCGAATAAGTAAGATAAAACAAGTTTTTGAAAAAGGTTATATATACACCAAACTGGTCTACTGAAATATTCACAATAACGCGAGTCGTAAAAACTAATCCAGTAACTTACCACGTCAAAGATTATCATGATAAACCAGTCTCTGGCGGTATTTACGAAACGGAAATCCATAAAACTATGTATCCCGAAATGTATCTAGTAGAAAAAGTTTTCAGGAAAAGTGGTAAACGCGTATATGTTAAATGGTTAAGGTTCAGTAGCGAGCATAGCAGTTAGATGGATAAAAATGATATTCTTTGATTTATTGAAATGTGAGTATTACAGGTTAGAGGTAAATAAGAAAGCAATCGTATAATGTTAATAAATTTATTTATGCATTATTATTATTATTATTATTATGTATAAGTTTTAATCTAAACAAATAAATCGTTTGAAAAAAGAAATCTTTATATTACATTATTATCATCTATTTTAAGCGCATGTATCAAACTTAAAAGAAGTTCTACCCTGATAAAAAAGTAAAATATTTTATAAGAAAATACAAAGCTGTCGATCTTTCATGATTTGTATATAATATATCAGATACTGTAAGGTAAAATACTTCTAAGGAAGTGAAAATTAAGAGATTTTCCCTATCGTTCCGTCTTCACTTTTATAATTTTTTCTCTGCAATGAATAAATATTTTGAAAAAATGCTATTCTAACCCGTCCGTATTCATATTATGAATCTTTAATTTCATTTTCAAGAACTTTCATTATTAACTCTTGGAGAAAAAATGCGTTGAAAAACATGCAACTATAGCTCAATTTTTAAAACACATTTCGAAAGTCTTCAACATTTCAAAATGGATCTGAAATAGAGCAAGTATAATTTAAAAAATTTTAATACAGTCAAATATGAAAAAGTATGAAAAAAAGTATGAAAAAGTATGGAAAAGTATGAAAAAGAATGAAAAAGTATGAAAAAGTATGAGAAAGTATGAGGAAGTATGAAAAAGTATGAAAAAGTATGAAAAAAAGTATAAAAAACTATCAAAAAAAGTATAAAAAACTATGAAAAAAACCATGAAAAAGTATGAAAAACAATGAAAAAGCATGAGAAAGTATAAAAAAAGTATGAAACAGTATGAAAAAGTATCAAAAAGTATAAAAAAAGTGCGAAAAAGTATCAAAAAAGTATGAAAAAGTATGAAAAAGGTATATAAAAGTATGAAAAAAGTATGAAAAAGTATGAAAATTAATAAAATCAAAGGTGGAGGGTAAACGAATAAGGTAAGATATTCAATACTTTCTATTTTATAGTCAAAAGAGAACAATTGTATATATATATACACACGGCAGACCGTGTATATGTATACATACTTTCACCGTTTACTAACATTTTAAGCCAAAAATGAAAATATTTCGCCGAGCCCCTTGTGAGAAAATAACATGTTAATTTTTTTAAAGGAATTAGCGTTTTGCGAAAACAAAACAATAAAGATATTATATATATTTCAAATATAATACTTTTATTTCCATTTCTCTCTCTCTCTCTTTCTCTCACTCTCTCTCTCTCTCTCTCTCTCTTTCTCTCTCTCTCTCTCTCTCTCTCTCTCTCTCTCTCTCTCTCTCTCTATATATATATATATATATATATAGAGAGAGAGAGAGAAATGGAAATAAAAGTATTATATTTATATAAAATACATTGTACTCGTATGTATACGTGATGAGAATTGTAAGCACAAACAGCTTTAATAATTGATTTTCGAAATCAGGGTTGTTCTTCAAAACTTTGTATTTTATCCAAGTAGGTAATATTTTGTACAAAAATCTTCAGCGTGGAAAAAACAGCATGGACTTTCGGAGTAACTGGAATTTGTCAATCTAAATAGCTCACTTTGAATTCTGCAACGTATTTTGCAAAATCGTCAAGACTAGTAGTAAAGCAGGCTTGAACAACATTGTTGAATTTTTGATATGCTGAAACGTACTTTAAACCACCTATACCACATATCGCCCGCAATATGTCCACTTTATCTAATAGATTTTTACATGAATTCCCTTTGAAAGCTGGACTTCCATGTATTATTTCCCGTTGAATATTGTATTTTTCTGCCCAATTTAAAGCTATCTCTTCGAATTCGAGTAACATTAAATCTAAAAATAATCTATGTTTACTAGTAGTAAACAACGATGGATAAATGCAGTTTTTATAGTTTTTAGCTCCCGATTTTTGCCAAGTCATGTAATGATTAAGTGTATTACCAATGGTCTTGTAACATCGACGTTCATCTAGATGATTCTTATCTGCGAAACACCAAGTACACGGATAAAAACTAGCATGTGAGATGATTCCTACAATAATATTGGCAAGCTTGAGATCTGTTGCAATAGTCCCTTGAAAATCATTAATTTTTAATTCAGATCACGTTGGAATACATTTTTATAATTTCCCTATGAACAAGGCGCTACTGTCAAAATAAATAGCTGTTTTACGCCGCCTTAAATTTTTTCACTGCAACTCCATCATTATATTTTTTTACGTGTCGCTTGTATTATTTCATTACTATTCGCCAATTCATCTTCCATCGATTGTACAGAGAGGCAAACTTTCAAAAAACCTCCTCCTCCATCTATTCCAAACTTAAGATGCATTTCAGATAGTTGTCTTTTTCAGAGCAATAAACAACATTTTCGGCTGCATCCGATGTGACATTAGCTTTAACATTCACAAAATTAAATTTTTTAACTTCCAAATATTCATCTATAGTATGATTATTAAAATATAATTTTTTCTTCAAATTGGGTTCAATTATTTTAAATTACAAGAAGCCACTCGAATAGCTGCGGCGATTCCACAAGTTGTTTTATAACTTAAGTTAAAACTGTTTTGAATTTTACAAAAGTCATCAGCACTAAACAATTGTGCTGTTAATCTTTTCGCAGTATTGTTATTGATGGTTTATTCTAAGCAGCTTTCCAGATGACTGCGATAATGACACTGAAGTATCGCTTGTATTTAGTTTTTGTTTTTCATCGATTACACTTTTAAGCAGCAAGGATACTAGCTGTTCCTTTTCTTTTGGTCGACAAGATTTTTCGATACATTCATTCAAATTGTCTATACCATTTAACTGAGTGCATACGTGACTTTTTTCTTTACCAAAACAAAGAAAAACACGCCGAACAACGTGTCTCGGAAACTTTATTTAAGGTACTGCATGAATCTTGAGTTGATTTTGAGTTATCCATGGAAACACTTTTTTATTAAAACCCACTTTTGACTCCTTCACAAAGTTTTTGTATCCTGGTGATCTTGCAAGTTCGCATAAGTGATACAGACACTTATCATCTGTGTTTGATCGTGTATTTCTCTTGAAACTGAATTGAGAAAAGTTTGTCTGTTTTTTCACTTTACCGCGGTATACACCTAGTTTGCACGAAACACAGACGACAAGCAGAAGACATTCATTATCAGAATCATGGTCTTTAAACAAACCTTTTAATTTAATTTTTAAAGCTGGATATATTTTTATCATAGACTTACTTTTTGCACAGCATAATAAACAAATCACGAGACGATTTTGTTCATGCATTCGTGCATGATGGTTACTCGGATTTATTGGCATGATAATTTACGATATTTACATTTCCTGTTTAAGTGTATCTGGACGACTGACAAGTTTACTTGAAACAAAAATGTACCCAATGTTATGTTTATTTTGAATGGCGGATATTTTCACCTTTGAGTCAGACGATGTAATTTTCAGGTTATCTCTATAGTTTTTTTTTTCTTTTTTTAACGTCGCCATGTTTGTGCTCCCATGTGGTGCTAATCGACGACGGGGGTCTGCGGTGTGTTTGTAAACAAAGCACATGTAATTTTTACAGTGGTGCTTGTATCAATAGTCAGAGACTAGGATTCGAACCCGGGTCACCGGCGTGGGAATCAGACACTCTACCGACTGAGCCGCCGCAGGCCCCTTATCTCTATAGTATTTACTATTAAGTGCGTTAAGGTCATTCTGACTTAATATGCTAGATACACATATTTGTTTCCTTTTTTCAACTGTGGTAATGTTTCTATATGTCCAAAACTATAATTATAATAATCTAAAGATTTTATATAAGCGCTAAGAAAATAAAAGCCTGAAAATGAGGAAAAAAAATGGACTTTTCTCCCAAGAGACTGGACGAAATATTTTCATTTTCGGCTTAAATTGTTAGTAAATGGTCAACGTATAATATCCTGAAAACAATCCGATATCGTAATTTTTTTTTAATTAAAGTTGATCGAGGACCGCCGTGTATAGTAATAATTTATTAATATATTAAAAATACAAAAATTATAATTTCACACGAATATTACGCACGTATTTATACATAAATAAAGTTAAGAATTGCGCATTTTCTGAATAAGATAATCGAGTTGAAGTGATGTGTATTCTAAGTATACAATTTTAAAGTAATGTTTTATGAAATCACCCGATTCCGAATCATTACATTTACATTTTACATTAGTTTTGAAATCATTATTTTGGAATAAAAACACTTTTACAAAGTCATAGCCATGTTAAGAGGTTATATCAATATCGTTCATAATTTCTTTTAACAGTTCACAAAAAAAAGAAATTTTAATTTTATAATATCATTTAACATCAGTTGAAATCGGCGAGAGCGCTTTTCTACACATACAGTGTGATCGCGATATAATACACCGCGATGTATTTCCGCTCAGAGCGCTTCCCCTCCGAACATACTTTCACGCACACACACTCGCTGTTCCACCGCCATCATAGCGTCGGCGCGCTGCGATGGTGCGCGGTTTCTGCATCAGCGCGAAACAGTAGAACGCAGAGCTTCGGTGTGGAGCTACCGCATGGAGGGAGATCGGGATATATTACATTTTTGGAAAAAATTCCGCTCCTACAGCCCCAGCAAGCGGTAATATATGGCGATCTCACTGTACAATAGCATTTCTTTATCCTTCGAAAGACGGTTTTTGTAACACAATAGTCGCTTGATAAAATTTCTTGTATTTTGTTTGGTTATCTTCTGAATATTATATTGTGCTTTCTTATTAAATATAATCGATTTAGCGTCATATGTTTTAGTAAAAACGATTTCCAAATCATCCATTGAAAGACGTGAAGCAGTATTTTCACTTCAGCATTCAGAAGCAAAAAAATTCACTTATTTCATAGAGATTGTATTGAATTTTAATCTAAGTAACTGCGTCGATACTGCCAATATTATTGAAATCCGATGGTAGCAGGATAAATAGCTGTGGTTATTCATTATGCAAAAGTTGTATTCCGATACTTATAATTTTTGTTCCCGTTTCATTTAAAAATATGAAGTTAATAGTAGAGGATGGTACGATTGAATTTTTTTCTCTCTCGTTAGTTTGTATTATACATATATATATATATATATATATATAATAATATTTTTTTACAGATAATAATATTTTTTTAAACAAAGTCAAGAAAGAGAAGAAGAAAGTATATATATATATATATATATATATATATATATATATATATATATATATATATATATATATATATATATATATACTTTCTTCTTCTCTTTCTTGACTTTGTTTAAAAAAATATTATTATCTGTTAACACAGTTTGAGACATTTCACTCGCTCGTAAAAAAAAAGACCTGGACACTTTTTTCATCTTGATAATCACTACAATCAAAATCACCTCCCACTAAATTTTGGAAGAATCCTCCGATTCGTACAAAAAATGTTCCCTCCTCTAACTTTAAAAAGACACCTCCTTTACAGATATTTTGTCCGCGCCTACGTTATGATTTGCCCCCCCCCCCCCGCCCTGATAATGACTACGACGCACCCAGACAGCTAGAAAGCATTTACTGATGAAAATGCAGTTGCCTTATATGAATGCAGCCGGCCTATTTTCCCTTCACACTAAAAAGTGCCCAGGACTTTATCAAACGAACGCATTTCCTACTCTAAGTCGACTTATCAGTTCGAACGAGCGAATAGCTCGGTCGAATGCATTTCCTTGCATGCAGTCAGCATATCGGTTCTTACACCCAAAAACAGCTCAGAAAAAAAAATCACATTAAAGCAGTCGGCGTATCGGTTTGTGTACATCCGCTAATGTATATCTGCTCATCCTGATTTTCCCTTCACTGGAAAAAGTTACCACAACTTTATCTATCAAACGCATTCCTTGCGCTCAGTTGACTTATCTAGTCGTATACAGCTCACCCCACCTTCTTTTTACCATGACAGTGACTATGAATTTATCTAAAAGTTCCCTTCCTTTAAAAGATAAAAGATAGTAGGCAGCATTCGTATACCTTATACCATCATGCATTTCATCTCTTTTCAAAAATAAGAGAGGGGGCATTCCTTTCCTTCTTTTCTCAAATCAAAAACAACCTTGAGTAGGGATAAAACACAAACGGTTACTGGATCACTGAAAGAAGGGGTAATGCAGGAGAAGGGGCAAACCCACTCCAGATTTTTTAATGAATGCGAAGGGAAGGGGATATATAGATAGACTTAAACACACTGCAGGTTCTGGATCACTTGGGGAAGGGGCAAGCCAGTGGAGGGGCTTAAAACATACAATACAAATTCTGAAAAAATTGGAGAAGGGGCAATACTGGGTAGGGCTTAGGCACTCTACAGATTCTGGATCACTTTGAGAGGAGAGGGAGTATCCAAAACCCGTGTAAGCCAGTATGCCTATAGCCTATCTACTCGTGTCGCAGTTTCTAGAAGTGAGGTTATATGACGTTTTCCTGAAATCGAGATAGAACACAAATAACTTTTCGTCGGGCATGAGATATAGTTGTCCACTGCACTCGGAAGCAATGAGGGCTATTGACTTCTGCGAGTTTGCTGCTCAAGCAAAGCGAGGGCTGCAGGTCACTCGCGGTCGTCAACAGCCTACTTTAGGAGGTACTTGGTTGGTAATCTACTATTTTGTCAGACACGCACGATTTTTGTGTTTTTCTTACCAATAAAGTGGGCCTAAAGTGACCGTTTTTGACCGATATATTAAGCGAGTACGAAAAGCTTTCATTTCCAACTCAACCGTAATGACCCCTTTATTTACTCTTTTGGTTGGTAATCTACTATTTTGTCAGACACGCACGATTTTTGTGTTTTTCTTACCAATAAAGTGGGCCAAAAGTGACCGTTTTTGACCGATATATTAAGCGAGCAAGAAAAGCTTTCATTCCCAACACAACCGTAATGACCACTTTATTGACTTGAAAGCGGGACAAATGTAGCGTGATTCCCTCTTATCTACTTTTTTCCCGGGAGGGATTAAAGCGTTACTTTCTTCCCTTGGAAAAAGGCACACACACCCACACATACACACACATATACACAAACAAACACACTCACACACACACTAGGCTGATTTTGCAGTATAACAAACGTGTGTTTGCACCGTGTCGAAGAACGGTCAAATTTAGTTCCGCTTGATAGACATTAAAATACGGTATCAATCCATGTTTCACAAAAAATACGGCGTGAGCCATGGGTGAGAGGTCTTTTCCGCCTTTTCCCAAGGGAAAAAAATAGCGCTTTAATCCCTTCCGTGAAACAAGTAGATAAGAGTGAATCATGCTACTTTTGATCCGCTTTTCAAGTTAATAAAGTGATTATTACGGTTGCGTTGGGAATGAAAGCTTTTTCTGACCGCTTATTTTGCCGGTCGGAAAACGGTCACTTTAAGCCCACTTTATTGGTAAGAAAAACGCAAAAATCGCGCGTGTGTGGCAAAATAGTATATTATTAACTAAGAGAATACAGTAGGCTATTAACTACCACTTCGCTTGAGCAGCAAACTCGCAGACACCAATAACCCTCATTGCTCCCGAGTGCAGTTTACAATTATATCTTATGCCCGGCGAAAAGTTATTTGTTTAATCCCCGATTTCAAGGTCGAAAAGGTCACATAGCCTCACTTCTAGAAAATGGTATACGAATGATCTTCTCTAATTTTGCTCCTGATTTATACCACCTACGCAATTTGCAGCCCGAGCGAAGCGAGGGCAGCAACACGCAGGCAGCGTTAGCCGGGAGGAAATGTAGAGAGACGCGCATGCACGTAGCAGTTTCTAGGCGTGAGAGAATGTGGCGTTTTATTCCCTGACATCGGGGAATAAACACAATACTTTACGGCACGGTATGAGAAAATTATTTATAGATATTATGACATGTTTAAGCAAGACCAAAATCATTGCAAATACTTCAAAAGTGTTTCTATATTTTAATTTAAAAACAACGAACTCAAATTCAAGTTTCTTTTCACACATAGTTGCAGACTATTAAAATACATATTCTCCATTTTTTTAACACTAAATATCATAATTGTATGAGAGAATCAAAAAGCTTTATTTACCCCAAGGCTCGCTTACCACACTCTCCCCTACCTTGATTCTAAAATTTCATTAAGTACATACGGTTTTCTATAATTCGCAAGAAATAGTCCTGGTAGAAATAAAAAAAAATAGTAAGAAAATTAGAAACTAAGTACTTAAAATAAAAAAAAATTCTTTGCATTTTAAAACTATAGAAAATATTGCAGACTTTTCCAGTTTTAATAGTACCGAGCATTCAAAATTATAAAATGGTTCCATAGCAACTGTCAATAATATCAATAATTTTAATATGCTAGTGCTGACGACTTTTTTTTGCATGTAGCTTGGAATAAGTATGTAGTATGCACTTACATCAATGTTCAATAAATGACCAAGAAAACAAAATTGTTTCTAGTTTGCACAAAAGTACAATCATCAATGAATGTCAAATAAATAAAATCGGTTTCTACCAGGGAATGTATTTACATAATATTTACACAAATAGTGTGTAGTTTGCAATTTTGCACATGAGTGTGTAACATAAGAAATTATACATTTTATATACAAATATTTGTGTAATTTAAACAAGTACACACGCTTGTGTAAAATCTGCCTAATACCTGGGGGTAAGTCCCGGGGTGACATTCGATATCAAACTGAAATGGGAGGAGCACATCCGCGAGAAATATACAACATTTGTGAAGGCCTACTGGGTATGTAGGCGTGTTTTCGGCAATACATGGGGATTGAAAGCCCCCAATAGCTTTATACGGCAGTACTCAGAACTAGGCTTCTATATGACGCGATCACCTGGTGATCTAGGTGCTTACTAAAAATGGGGAAGCAAACTCTTGATCGCATCCAGAACCTTATATTAAGAGGAGTGGCGATGGAAGGGCTCCTAGATATTCCCCCTTAGACTTAAAGCTCAGAACAGAGACGTTTAGTGCCAATGTTCGTACGCTAACGAATATGAAACAATGGGAGTATTGGGATCGAGAAATGCTTGGGGAATCAGGCATCGATCTCAAGGTATTTTCTAGAGACAGGATTACCCGGAAAATTAATTTTGTGAAGTCTTATGATGTTAAGCTTGTAACAAGAGAGGATTGGAAAAGTAGGTACCACTACCCACCACCTTTCAACAAGGTTTGGTTCCCGGACGGGTCAAAAAGCGAGTCTGGCACTGGGGCGGTGGCTTGATTCACGGGTATATCCCGCAAACTAGTGTTTAGCCTTTATCTCCATGCGTCAATTTTTCAGACAGAAGTGAGAGCATTTAGGGAAACTGCGGTAAACATGCTCAGTGAAGAATTAAAGAGCTATGATATGGTTATCTACTCTTATAGCCGGGTGGCCTTCTCAGTACTCAGCAAAGTGGAAGTAACATCAACAGACGTATGGAAATGTGTGGAGTCACTGCCCGAGCTTACTGCGACTAACAAAGTCATCTGAGCTTGGGTTCCAGAGCATGCAGGTGTATTTGACAATGAAAAGGATGACCGTTTGGCAAAAGAAAGGACGGCTAGATGTCGCGCCACACACTGTAACAGTGTAGCAGTACCAGAGAGCGTAATCAAGAGCTCTCTAAGGTTATGGACTCGAGAAGTAAGAGAATAGATCCGACCGGATCTGGCGGGAATTATCAGAGTTGCAACAACCCAAAATTCTAATTGGAAGTTCCTCACCGCGAATCTGGAGCAGCAAACTAATACACTGCTCCAAGAGCTCTATATGGGACGTGGTGGGGTGGTTCTCGGGGCATTGGAGAGTAGATCACGATCTAATTAAATTGGGGCTAATATGAATGGATCTATCCAGATGGTATGGTCAAGAGGAAGAAACCTTCGCCCAACTGCTCTGCCATTGCCCGGCATGGGCGATAACTAGATGGAGGTGGCTCGAACTTCCCTTCATGGAACCGAAAGACCTACAGACAATGAACCTCTCATTGATCTGCAGATTCATCGGCATTGTTAGCAATAGACTAGAGGGTGGAATCTAAAATCCAGGGGTATAAGCATAATGGGCATAGCCTAAATGCTGGACTAGCACGTTTTTATCCCCAACCTGCATTGATTCTTCTGAATTGATAAGAGTTGACTTTGTATGACTTTTTATGTATTTTTAGTCATAGAATCGCTTGGTGTTATTAGTCTTTTATGAAAATGATTGAAAATGCCTTTTATTTTGATTATGCTTTTCATAGGGTGATACATAACTAACCTGTTACGGAACATTTTACTCTGAAACTGCTCTCATAACGCTTAGACTTAACATACGAATTTTGTTGGTGTACTTAACTATTAAGTAATATAACGGGGTTTTAGCCCGGAGCAAACCCGCGATATATTAATATATTATTATGGTGATCAGAGCATGAATTATGTGGAGAGAAGGTGTAGTATGGATGACTCGAATACGTAATATGTATATAAATATGACTATATTCTTTATAAAGAAATGGAAGAAAGTACACAGTTGTACAACGCGGTTATGCGTATGCTCTCGCAAGCGTGCTTACGGGAGAGGAAGAATACCCGGAGAGAAAGAGAGAGAGAGAGAGAGAGAGAGAGAGAGAGAAGATAATGTAGGCCTAGCCGACTTACTCGTGCACCTCAGCTGCAGGTACGGATCGCCGCACGTGTAGCTGTAGCGACCCAGGAAGTGCTCACGCTGAAGACTGTTCGTCCTCGGTCCTCACACACAGGCACATACTCTTACTCGCTCGCTAATATACACGTGACGTGCGTGTCTCTCGCTTGCCGGTAAAACGTCTCTAATCTGTTAGTCGCGGTTCTCTTACCGTGTTCTCTCCCGCGGTCTACCTATACTCTCTCCGTCCTTCTCTCTCTCTCTTGGTCCTTACCATTCGGGCTTTCCTGCTCTCTGCGCTCGTCGCTGGTCATGCCTGTAACATCTGTAACTTATTATTACATATTAAATATAAGTGAGAGTTACAGTATGTAACTAGATGCTATTTCCCGTCACAGTAACGAAAAAACTTTTTATTTATAGTAAAACATCTAATAAACAGTATCTAGACAGTAATTTAGTAGTGTTACGGAACTGACCTCTACTGCTTTTTACTGAAATCTGAAGTGAGAAAACTGTTTATACTTCCGAAATTTTTAATTCCCAGATCTTTTTCTGAGTATATTTGAGGAGTCATAACATATAGTTTGCGAATACACCGTCAAGATGATCTAATATAATAAACTACTGTGATTTTCGGTATAGATACTGTTGTCATCAATATTTTATCGCAAACTGATGGACAAAAAGTATGCACCTTGCATTAGGGGGTTCAAAATTATCAGTGTTCCGATTTTCCTTCTTATAACCCTTTCAAAAGTTGACAAATGTGAAAAAAAATAACTCTCCTGCAAGGCAGGCCCTGGACGTTGAGATTTAAATATTCCTACCTTGATTTCAAAGTTTTTGAAGTGCATTTATGTACTTTTTCAATAAATTTGTTAAAAAAATGATTAAAACTTCAGAAATCAAGGCAAAAAAAACTTAGCATATCATTAAGATTGAAAGTTAGCCACATCTGTCTCAAGAAAAGAAATTTTTTTGTAAGTCAAGAGCCGTATGAATCAAATTTAACAAAAATCAGGGTATCTTTGAACATTTTTCTAGACTCTAATTTTCAATGATTTATCAAAGTCCAAAGTTTTTGAATCTTTGTTTCGAATAGAATCTAAAAATTTGCAAACTTAAATAAATCTAAATATAGAAAATGTTCCAGACTCAATATTTTGCAATATTTCTAACATCTTAAATGGTTTATGTCATAGTGTGATGTAATTTACTTCCGGTAGTTTATGTCATGGAGACTTGTACGAGGGTAGTTCAATAAGTCTTTAGAATAAAGTATAAAAACAATTTTTTTTGGGTAAATTTCTTTTTATTTTTCAACATAATCTCCTTGGAGCTCTATACACTTGGTCAATCGCTTTTAAGTTTTTTTAATCCTTCAGAAAAGTGCGTTTTCGGAAGTTCCTCAAAATAAGCACTTACAGAGGCAATGACGTCTTCGTTGTCCGTAAATCTCTGTCCACCGAGCCATTTTTTCAAGTTTGGAAATAAGAAAAAGTCACTGGGGGCTAAATCTGGTGAATACGGTGGGTGTTCGACCAATTCGAATTCTTCAATTTTAGCCATTGAAACGAAGCATGTGTGAACTCGGGCGTTGTCGTGATGAAAGAGAATTTTTTTCTCGCCAAATGTGGTCATTTTTTTTTAATTTCTTCTTTCAGCTGCTCTAATAATGATGCATAATACTCACCAGTAATTGTTTTACCCTTTTCCAAGTAGTCAATAAGTATAATTCCACGTGCATCCCAAAAAACTGTAGCCATAACCTTACCAGCTGACTTTACGGTCTTTGCCTTCTTTGGAGCTGGTTCGCCTGTGGAAATCCACTGTTTGGATTGTTCCTTTGTCTCAGGAGTGTAGTGGTGTATCCATGTTTCATCCACAGTCACAAATCGACGAAAAAATTCCTCAGGATTCCGACTTATGCGCGCCAAAAGAGCCTCAGAGGCGACCACTCTATTGCGTTTATTCTCAGCTGAGAGCAAACGCGGCACCCATCTTGCCGATAGCTTTTTCATGCCTAATTTTTCATGTAGAATTGAAACAACTGCACCTATAGATATCCTTGTGGCCTCAGCTAACTCACGCACTTTTAATCTTCTATCCTTCAACACCATATCGTGGATTTTATTGATGATTTCGGGAGTAGTTGCTTCTACGGGCCTTCCTGAACGTGGTTCGTCACTTATTAATGTACGACCACGCTTAAATTCATTTACCCAGTTATAAACCGTTGCTAAGGCAGGGGCAGATGTGCCATGAACTGAGTCCAATTCATTTTTTATCTCATATGGAGTTAAACCCTTTAAATGAAAATGTTTAATTACCGCTCTGAACTCGTTTTTTCCATTTTTCTTAACAAGCAATTTTTTTTTTTTTCAATTGGTTATAAAAACACGTAAACTCAGAAGATGTGGACTGTGACTGCACCATATATCTAGTCGGGAGTGGTGCTGACTGAAAACAGATGATTTGGAGCGATTCGCGCGCCATCTGTTGGTCATTCTAAAGACTTATTGAACTACCCTCGTACATAATTTTAGTTAAAAGCTGATAACAAGACCTTTAATTTTAGCTGTTTCAGCATTTCTGAAGATGTTTGGATAAAAAGTTATGTCCGATTTAATATTATGAATAATTTTAGGTAGTAAATTGGGATAATGCAAAATACGGTCCTACAACGTGATCCTCAACTTACCACCTGAGAATTTTCATAATATTAAAACGGGAAAACGGGCACAACTTTTAATCCAAACAACTTAAAAAATGCTGCGATCACTCAAATTAAAGGTATTGTTATCAGCTTTTAACTAATATTATGTACAAATCTACATGACATAAACTACGAGAAGTAAATTACATCTAACTATGACGTAAACCATTTAATATGCTAGAAAAATTGGACAACATTGAGACTGGAACAGTTTCTATATTTAGATATATTCAAGTTTACCAATTTTTCTGTAGATTCTATTCGGAACAAAGATTAAACAAAAATTAGGTTTTAAATAACCATTGAAAATTAGAGCCTTGAAAAATATTCAAAGCCTATATTGTTAAATATAGCCTAATTATTGTTAAAATTTGATGCATATGGCTCTTTACTTAGAAAAAAAAATTTTAATGAAGCGGATGTGGTTGACTTTCATTTTAGTTATATCGTAAATTACTAATTTTCTCTTACCTTGATTTATAAAGTTTTAATCACTTTTTACCAAATTTATTTTAATAAGTGCATAAATGCACTTCAAATCTTTGAAACTGAGGTAGGAACATTTAAATCTCTACCTCCAGTACCTGCCTTGCAAGAGAGTTATTTTTTTTCACACTTATCAACTTTTGAAAGGGTTACAAGAAGGAAAATCGAAACTTTGAAAATTTTGGACCACCCTAACTTTGCATCAATGATAATTAGTAAATTTTGAGTTTAAAACCAATACAAATGCATATTATTAACTCTATAGTTTAATATGTATACGAAAGTTTTTTTTTTTACCTACCTTATTTCTGTGGAGAGTACCGATTATATCGAAATTTGAGTTTTGGACATGTTACGGAACTGACATTTGAGTCCTAATTTATTGATTGGTTTTAAAAGATAGAACTTATGTACGTTTCCGGCTTTTAACAATTATAGTTGGTTTTAACAATTATATATGCCATACATACATGTGTAAAAATTAAGAAGGAATTTTTTCCCGAATGTATAAGTGTCTAAGAGGCCTGGATGTAAAGTGGGCAAGTTACGACGGAATCACCCATATATATATATATATATATATATATATATATATATATATATATATATATATATATATATATATATATATATATATATATATATATATATATATATATATATATATATATATATATATATAAAAATATATATATATATATATATATATATATATATATATATATATATATATATATATATATATATATATATATATATATATATATATATATATATATATATATATATATATATATATATATATATATATATATATATATATATATATATATATATATATATATATATATATATATATATATATATATATATATATATATATATATATATATATATATATATATATATATATATATATTATTTAGTTTTAAATATTTTTATACTGCAGGCAAAACTTAATATTTATTTGCAATGATTTACAGTAATATTAATGTGAATAGTCGTAACGCCGCATCGTATCGCATCGTACGTTTTTATACAGGATCATTTTAATACTTTTTAATTTTTTAGGCACTGTAATTTAAATACTTAACAAACTTTTCGAATTCCATTTATATTTAAATCTTCATGTGGAATTCCCAGCGTTTATTTCCCGCTTCTGCAACAGATCGAATAATACCTCCTGGTATATGACACAGAGACTTTATCTCTTAAGAGGTATGGCCACAGTAGAATTTTCAAAAATTTTTTTTTGGTTATTTATGATCTTTATTATTATAGAAATAAGTTACCATTCAAGTTATAGCGTGAAAATTTGTTTTTGACCGACTTTAAGCATAAACTGTGAGCTTACCTCCGACGTAGCCCGAATGGCCTTAGAGGCCTGAGCGCACCGCGCAACGCCCTCGGATTTTTGAAGGTATACCTGTATAAGGTAATAACCATTAACCATTTATCGGTAAATTGTGTCTCTACCTTTTCGAAAATATACCTTTTGCATCATATAATGCCAGTATAACCGTTGAAACGACGCCGTTCAGTTGCTTTTCTGCTCTCCAAGCCTGTTTATATTTTTTTTTGTATTTCAAAAGTTTTAGTTGTGTAAATTAGCAAAATGAGTGACAGAAAAACTGTTTACAATACCAAAAAAGGAACAAGAACAAATTACCCTTCTTCAATAGGCGTAATATTGCGATTCGGCGACCGCCGAATCGCTATGAATACAGAAGGCGTGAGTGCATCGGCGAAAAGCTGCGAATGTCAACAAAAGCAAACGATATTGATGTTGATGTTCAATGCGGATACAGAGTTATTAATTTTATATCTGTTATGAGCGCAATTTGTGAAGTGGTAGTGTGAAAAAAGTGCGTGAAAAAATAAAAATAACTGAATCGGTCACACGTGGTTTGGGTTTTAAAATTGTCGTTTCATGTGAAAAGTGTGAATAAACTGAAATACTTAGCTACCCTTACATAAAAAACGGCTACACTGAGAGAAGATCCGTGCGTCAGTTACACTCCACTCCGAGGAACAGCAGTGCCCATCAGTAAGCGCAGACGGTATACCGAATCGGAGTAGGTGCTACTCTTTTTGTGCGGGCAGTGGCCACACCGATCGTTCAGTGCGATTACAGAATGGCGGCTTCTCTCTGCGAGCTGCCTGCACCGTTCGAAAAGAGTAACGGATACGCTGCTATAGATGATAACCGCTATACCGACTGGCCTGCGCAGTCGCTACGCTGCGCCGGTGGGTCTCTTACTACGATCGGAGTGGCTGCTACTCCGATTGAAAGTGTAGACTCTAATAGCCCATTTTGTGCAGCTCCTAAACTCCCAGTGTAGGAGGCGCGCCGACCTTCTCTCAGTGTATTAAATTAATCGCCGAATCACCTTAGCGATGCGATTATTGGGTGTAGATTTGAATTATATCGTTCTATTTACGATAAGCTTGTCGAATCAATATCTACAGCGACATCAGCTGTTCGTAATAAGAGCATGCAAAAGGCAGCTGCAGAAGAAGTATCGAAGTCTTGTGAAGAAGGACAGACCGCGGGGATTACAGTTTCAGGCGACGGTTCTTGGAGGAGAAGGGTGTATTCCTCCTTTTACGGCATTACGACTCTCATCTGTTGGCGCACGGGCAAAGTCGTCGATATACAAGTAAAATCAAAGTATTGTAAAGCTTTCGAATTTTGGGTAGATAAAATAGAGACGGCAGAATATGAAGAGTGGTACAAAGAGCATAAAGAATCATGTAAAAGCAATCACGAGAGCTCTGCAGGGAAAATGGAGGTAGATTCCGCTGCCGAAATGTTTGAACGCTCTGAAGAATTATACGGAACAAAGTATGTCTATTATGTTGGAGACGGTGACAGTAAAAATTTTAAAGGCATTGTAGATGCAAAACTTTACAAAAATTTCATTGTAAAAAAAAAGAGTGTATCGATCATGTTCAGAATCGTATGGGCACGCGACTCCGCAATTTGAAAAAAAGAAAGGCGGTAAAGGAAAGTTCACCGGAAAATTAATCGATGAACTAAGCATATATTTTGGATTGGCGATAAGAAGAAATACAGGATCTACTGAATATATGAAAAAAGAAATCTGGGCGTCACTCTACCTTAAACTTTCCACTGACGAAAATCGGCAGCACGACAAATGCCCTAGCGGCGCCGACTCGTGGTGTACTTCGCAGAAAACAAAGACTACGAATACTCTCGATTCTTACCGCCATAACAAGCCGCTCAATATGGAAGTTTTCAATACTATTAAGCCGATTTATGAAGAGCTTTCGAATGACGATTTACTTAATCGCTGTTTGGGAGGTTTCACACAGAACAGCAACGAAAGTTTCAACTCGACCGTGTGGAGCTTGGCGCCCAAGAACACTTCGAGTGGCAAAGTGGTTCTTGAAATAGTTGCTGATATTGCTGTTTGCATTTTCAATGATGGCCTCAGCAGTGTCATGGAAATCATGAAAGTTTTAGGCATGACTATAGGACCTAACTGCTACAATTTTTGCCTGTAAGTCGACGCACGGCGCGTCAACTACGCTGAGCGTTCACTAACCGAAGCGGCAAAAGAGGCGCGCTCGAGCGCAAAATCGATGAGAAAATCTGGAGAAGATCAAAATCTTGAGTTGGAAGAGCAACTTTATGGTGCTGGCATCGCAGACTAATGGTAAAAATTTTTCTATGTCGATTTTTTCATTTTAACAACAGAAAACATGTATGTCAAACTTTAAACGCGTTTTTCTCAAAACAGCATTTTTGAAATCTGTATGCAAAATCACGGCCACAATTTTTATCTCATCCACTTCAAATTGTGACACAATCTTTATAATTGAATTTCGGAGAGAAGTACATAGGTGTTTTTTGATTAATTATAAACTTCTCATTTTATGAGCCCGAAATTTTTCGAAATAAATGAAGGTGTCAACTTCAAATGCGCGCCATTTTTTATAAAATCAATACTTTCAAAAAATCCTACGTACTTCTCTAGATATTTAGATGTAAAATAACGAAAATTTTTTATTTTCTTCCAGGTCCAAAATTACGCATATAATTTTGCATTCAGAATAGCGTAAAGAAAAAAAGGTGCTGCTATAAACGCACTGTAAGCGGCCATTTTCTTTTTGGAAAAATTAAAAAAAATTTTTTTTTGATACTTCAAGACATGTCTTTAATATATCATTGTTTACTTTTATTAATAAACTTCTTTTTCATATTAACAAAAATATTGAATATACACATGATTGTATGCCTGCTTCTGATATCCCTTAATGCTAGTGGCAGAGTTGTTCAAAATTCGCTTGCTACGACAAAGAAGGTATTTCAGCACCATTCAGTCTCACTATGTGGAATTACAATTTCTGTAGTCTGCAAGCGAGCTGATCTACATACATCTTGGAATATGGAGGACAGTCCAGTATAAAAGTAATGCGATCGCTCAGACGTAAGAATATTAAAAATAAAGCATTATAGGAAACAATTTCCTCGTCTACTGCAAAGTAGCAATTCTAATTCCATTCTGTACGATGTAATAGAAGCATCACGGTGAAAATTAAAAATAAATCGGATAATCGCATTAATAAGACGTTGTACTTTTAGTTCAAAGTTCTGAGGTATATCGTCGTAAACGAGGCATACATAGTCAACATGCGGAAAGATTAGAGCTTGAATTAACATTTTTGATTTCATTCGATGGCACCCATCCTCTAAATCTAAGCTTATGCAGGACACCATGCACTTTTGACAAAATCGAGAAAATGTGTATATTCCACATACTTTTTACCTACGTAACAACCTCGACCTGCTGTCCATTTACTAAGATTGGAGGGAACACTTGCTCAAACACATAGGACAAATTTGGTAAGCTACCGAAAATGATCGCTTTGGTTTTAACCGTATTCAAGCTTGACCCTTGCAATTTAGCCCATTTCGATACACGGTGCGCATCTTCCTTCATGTGTAAAATAGCATAGGCAAGCAAACTCGCCGGGCATTGCATGAAGAGCATGTGATAATTTACAGATTTTGAGGAAGTTGGAGCACTGAATTTATGAGTACAAGAAAACTCGCTGGAGCTGGCGAGGAAGCTAGCGGGATATGACCTCGCGAAACTCTGATATATCTCCAGTATCACTAACAGCTTGAGAACGGCCTGTTACTAAGCGATCTTAAGGTTAAAAGCAACGAATCATGTTTAACAGTATCAAAAGCTGGTACGAAAATCGAAGAGCATTACTAATGTTACCAATCCATTAGCGTCCTGCATACTATTATCGGAGATAAATATGAACTCAAAGGGTGACAGAAGATTGTGCGTCTCAAAATACTTTTTTTATCTATGTACAGATAATTTTATCAAATCTTTTAGCAATGTGTGGTACGTTAGCTATCGGACGAGTATCTGTCGGGGAAGATGGTGACGCACTTTTACTGACAGGAATAATAAATGCCCGCTGTCAAACTGATGTATAATTGCACAAGGTTATTGAAAGATTAAATATCCTAGTGAGGTAGAGGAGAAGAGGAACCAGTATCTTTTCGAGATGCTTCAATGGTATATCATCGGGACTACGCCCCTTCAATTTACTCAGTAAAGAGTGGGCTACGTTAAAAACATCATAAGGCTGAATTTCCTACAAACTAAATTGTAAATCTTCATCTGGACGAATACTATCTATAATACTGTCAGGGGGCCTGCGGCGGCTCAGTCGGTAGAGTGTCGGATTCCCACGCCGGTGACCCGGGTTCGAATCCTAGTCTCTGCCGATTGATACAAGCACCTCTGTAAAAATTACATGTGCTTTGTTTACAAACACACCGCAGACCCCCGTCGTCGATTAGCACCACATGGAAGCACAAACATGGCGACGTTAAATAATAATAAAAAAAAAAAAAAAAAATATAATACTGTCAAACATAGCAGACGAGCAATGCGGAGTACGCCAGCAATAGAACAATAATATTCATTTAATTCATTTACATTAAATGTACTTGATACGGTACTCTTGGCAGCAGTAAGTCCCTCTATATTTAACAATCGCCAAATTGATAGTTTTGACGCACCTACACTAATCGGTCCTTGAGATCACGTCACTTGGCGTGATATAGCTCAAGAAGTTCCTGAGAGTCTGAGCGTCGAGCTCATTTATACAGAGTATCACGCTCGTTATATAGTTGTTTTTGTGTGGGTGTAATCCATGGTGTAAATGAATTTTTAATAAGCCCCCCTTTAAACGGTGCATAACGATCGAGATTGTACATTAAAATACCGATAAATGCTTTAACTAGCTGAATGAGATCAGAAGTAATTTCAGCTTGGGCAAATTAAGTCTGTTTCCCATTGCTCCACATACCTCTTTTATAAGACTTTCATAATTGCAATTTTTAAAGTGGCGAAATATTATTTTTTCAGGTTCTAATTTAATAAGCTTATTATCGTATGAGAAATTTATAGCAAGGTGCCCGGCAGTTCTGGGGACATATGAAGTAGAATAAGACTTCACTTTTTCTAGGCTATCAACAAAAGCTAAGTTAAGGAATGTCGGCTGGCCGTCACAAAAATCAGTAGAACCGAACGGTATAAGCCGCAACGTATGATCGACGGCAAGAAATGACAGGTACTTAGCACTATACGAAGAAACCAGAATATTTACATTCAAATCTTCCACTATGATTACGTTTTTATACAATTGCAAATACATATTTAGTTTTAAGAAAAAATCGGTTAAAAAGTAATCATTTGGCTTTATTTAAATGACCGTAAGTGATAGATGTGAATTACTGGACATTTGTGTCGTGAAAACATCAAGTATAAGGAATTCAGTGTCATGAATATTACTGATTGATGACCTCTATAAAATTTTGAAGCACTCAAAATCAGTACGCAAAGTACGTGAAATCGATACGCGAAGCACGCGTAATCGACACGTGAAGCACGCGAAACCAATACGCGAAATCGATACGCGAAGTACGCAAAATCAATACGCGAATAACGCTAAATTGATGCGTAGTTTTCAACATTTAGCTTTACATACTGGTCTGAGGAGATGTCCAGATTGCTATGGTGGCCGATGGGATGTAAGTAGTGCGTCCGTAGTTTTTAGTATCTACACGGAAAAGGATTTAGATTAGAAGTTGAAAATAGCTTGTCCGGAAGCGCCACTATGATTTGGTGCGTCCGCTCACCGCTGCAAGCGAGCAGCGCGCTCATTTTGGCGAACCGCTGCCCGAAAAAGCGGAGAGCTGTTGTGCTTCGGCGTTTAGGAGAGCTGCTCGCCTAAAAGCGGCGCGCGGCTCGCTCGCGAAGATAGATAGATAGATAGATAGATAGATAGATTAAGATTTATTTTGCACAAGTCAAAAATATACATCATATATACATAGTTTCGATACATTAAATTAAATATGTATCCATATCACAGATTCGTCGTTAGATTTCATCACATAGGCTTATTATAAATGCACAGTTTATGTCAGTAGTCTTAATTATCACGTCACAATATAGAACTTTAATTAATTACTTAGCAGTATAACACAGTTAATTTTTATCACAGAACACATTTCGTTCGTCGCAGGTTCCAATAATATGCCTACGTATTGCCGTTTTAAATTTATTTAGAGACGGAAGATGCCTAATAGCGCAGGGGAGCGAATTCCAGAGGCGAGCACCTTGGGGTCTGAAGGAGTACAGGCCAACATCAGTACGCGACCCTGGAATTTTTATTTCCTTGGGATTCCTACCTGAGGTTCTAGACTGATTTTGTTCAAAAAGGGCCGTAAAGTACGGTCATGGGCTGTCCCATGACAACTGCTTTATAAAGCATTACTGCCGCAAAATACTCCCTTCTTATCTCCATAGTCAACCAGCCTAGTTTCCTCCTGTAGGGAGAGACATGCTCATCCTTTCTAACACCACATATATATCTCACACAACCTTTGAAGCCAGGTCTGTAGCTTACCTGATACGTCCAGGTATACAAGAGAGCAATAATCTAAGTGAGAGACAGCAAGAGCACCTGCAAGCTGTTTGCGTAACGCTTCGGTGGTGCAGGATCTAAAAGATCTGAGTCCATATAAGGCTCTGTTAACCTTTCGACTAACTGCATCCACTTGCGGTTTCCATGTTAATTTAGAATCCATAACAACAACGAGGTTAGTTACAGTATCGGCAAAGGGAATAAAAACGTTATTCTGCACCTCAATGCCTGGAAGGTGCAATTCTTGCAATTTATTAATATTGTAATCCGACCCAAAAATTATAGCTTTAGTCTTCCCGACATTAAGGTGAAGGGCATTCTCAGAAGCCCAAGCCGACACTGCTCGCACCACAGCTGACAGGCGATCAATGCCTATCTGAAGATCGTCTCTCGCAACCTGCGTATAGGTTTGTAAATCATCAGCATAAAGCAAATACTCGACACCATCCGATAATTCACACTGGGGATTTTTGAAAGCAGCCAGTATGTCTCCAAAATCATTAATATAAAGGCTGAACAGAAGGGGCCCAAGAACCGAGCCCTGTGGAACACTGAGATTGGTTGTGCACCAATCAGATTCCCCATTAGATTTTGTAACCACTCGCTGGTTATGACCTGTAATATATGACTTGATCCACAGGACTATGGACCTAGAAAACCCCATTCTGATCAGCTTACGAAGAAATTTAGAGGACGAAATAGTGTCAAACGCCTTACTGAAATCAAACATTAGGAGTATGGTAAGCAGCTGTTTCTTGCTATTAATACTATCACGAATCTCCTCTGACAGACTCAGTAGTGCTGTTTGCGTACTATGATGTTGTCGCAAAGCCAGTTTGACGTAGATCAAGGATTTTCTTGGATGAAATGAACTCTGAAATCTGCTCGTGGACGATCTTTTCCAAGACCTTGGAGAGAAAACTCAACAGGGCTATTGGACGGAAGCCCGAGACGGCAGATGGAATTGCCGTCTTCTTTAGAGGTACCAGATGAGCCTTCTTCCAGGTCCCTGGAAAAATCCCACTAGACAGAGAGGAGTTGAAAACCTTAGCCAAATGATGGCCCAAAACCGGAAGAGACTTCGCGATGACATTTTGGGGCATTCCGTCTTCCTCCTTTGCCTGTGACGAGAAATGAGCAGTGACCAGAACAACGTCCGAGAAGGTAACTTCACTAAAAGTGAAGCCATCATCGCTGGCCGTCGATAAGATGTTATCTGGATTTTCGTCATGCTCCGTTTGAGAGACAGAGACCCCAGCAAAGTGGATGTTTAATTCATCCGGAGTGAAACCATGCAGCTCCTCTTTAGCCTTTGGTAACAGTCCAAGGTGCCGAAGTTCTTTCCAGATATTTTTGTTATTATCCAGAGCATCAAAAATTCTGCTCTGAATAAAAGCCTCTCGCATTTCAACTATGCGCTGTTCTGCTTGAGCTGCGAGAGACTGGAACTCCTGCCACAACTTATTGTTCCGAGTCCGTTTGTAGCGCATTCGAACGACATCACGCTGATTATAGAGTACTTTCAGCTCGACATCCACCCAAGGAGGGAGACATTTCTTCTTCAGTATAAACTGTTACAGAGGGGCAAGTTCGTCGATGATCGTCAAGATGTTGTGGCTAAGATGTTCTAGCTTACTATCAACATTCTTATCTGGGCAACTGATGGGCGACCAATCACAAGCAGTAAGGAGGGATAGAAGTTCCTCCTGCCAGTAGACTTAAAATCCCTATATGAAAAGTTATTGAGAGAAGGGGACTTTGAAGTTTGGATGTCGATTGTGACATCAATTATATTATGTTTACTCGGAAAGGTCGCCATCATGTTGTTCGCATCAAGCACCACATCATTGTCGTCAGTGAAGATCATATCAATCCAAGTGTGAGATTCTCCGACGTGGTGAGTCGCGCCATGATCAACTAATTTAAGGTTTAATTCACAAATTAACTCTTTAACAAACGACGCTTCTTGAGATGTCGACAACATGTTCGCGTTCAGATCTCCCAATACAATCCGGTGATCGTACCCTACCGAATAAGTCGCCAGGTGCTGTATTATGTCAGAATCGTTAGTGAATGAAATCCCTGGAGGTCGATATATGACGGCCACGAAAATTGGCGGATGGTTGCCTTGCTGAATTCGACACATCAAATTTTCAGGGATACCTGGTTTGCCTTTGTCTAACGTAGTTTTTGAGGAGCACAGCACCGTTGCTTTATAATAATTACGTACATAAAGGACCACTCCTCCTCCTTTATTATTCGTGTTCTTAAAACTTATTTATTTAATTAATTTATTTATTTAAATTTATTTATTTATTTAATTTAATTATTTATCTTGTTTATTTATTTATTCGACGTATTTATTTATTAATTTATTTATTTATTTATTAAATATGTTTAGTGTTAATTAGGTGTGAATGTATTTATTAGCGTGATTGTTAAAGTGTTATGAATGAGTGTGTTTTAAATTTAGACGTGATAGTATACGCAAAGATTTAGCAAAGTATGTGTAATTATATTAAATCGACTGATATTTTTTAATTATAATTATAACTACATGTACATGAAATTGTAAGATTTTGTCTTCTGATGAATAAAAAGTATATCTATCTATCTATCTATCTATCTATCTATCTATCTATCTATCTATCTATCTATCTATCTATCTATCTCTCTCTCTCTCTCTCTCTCTCTCTCTCTATGCTGGCATCTCTTTGGTGGCTGGCTTCTTCCGTCTAGAGTAATACCTCTGTGGTTGAAATACTCGACGCAGACGAAGTGACAGGGAATGTAAAGACTCGCGTCACAGGTTGAGCTATTGTAACCTCTGCCGAAGAAGCAATATGTGAAAATATATCTGCACCATGATTGCTACGTTCGATCCCAAACAATTGAGATGCATTATTACGGCCCTCATTTTTTTTCCTGTCAAAGTCAGAAGAGCGCCGACTATTTATGTTTTTTCTAGGCTTTTTAGTGCTATTGAAACATGAAGAGACTTGGACACTACACTTCCTCGCACTTTTGGCTCAGATATACGCATGCACATAACCAGGATGGTATGCAGAATCGCAATTCTCACAAATTACAATTTCATTGTTAACGTGACTAGTACATTTTGCATAGACAAAAATATGGTTGTAGTGTATAATATAAATTCAACAAGACTAATTTAAAAAATTACAACTAATGTATACACTTAATCGACTAAATAATTTAGTACATAATTGAATTTAACCTAAATATGAGATTAAAAACGCTGCTGTTACTCTACGAGCACTTTTTGAACAATAAGTGGTAAGAAATAAAACCAGTCAGGCATCGATAACACAGATACCATTTACACCTGCATACACAGTGATGTGAAACGAAAATAGTCAGTCGCTGATAATTTCTGCACGAAGGCTATAGCGACTAAGATTTGTAATACTAAAAATTACAAAATAAAGCACAAGAATTATTTTTACTTCACAGCATTGTCTAAGAGCCTGGGAATTAATTTTTAATTTTGGTAAAATATATCTCTGGAAATTTGTTATTTTTGGTTAGAACATCAACATTCCAGAGTGATATTTACCTAATAAAATTTAAAATTAAATTAAAAAAGTATATCCTCTTAATTGTCGGAAATGAGTGGGTTTGGCATCACCTTAATGCATTTTTTAACGTCTGACGTCACGATAAACGTGACTCGAACACAAGAGGGAAAACATTTCAAATTGTTTTAACTTATTTCTAATAAAATGAAACAAGTGTACGCGTTTATATTCTCATAAGGCAAGGTACCTTTGAACCACTTTAGCCTTCTATACAACTGATTTTTGGTACAAACAACAATTAATTTCGAAAACAAAAATAAAGGTTTAATCCTAAGCTATGGTACATATTTACACCTGGCACGGTGAGTCTTAATATGATTTAATCCAAAGGTGTTTGCATTGTAAATTTTGATTTGTATAGAGTCGAAAATTGTGCCTACGCACTATTGTGATGGGGGCTACTTGAGACCGCTTAGCCCGCCCTCGTGCGCGGTAATCACACCTAGTGCAAATTCAAGGTTTTCAATTGTATGCTCAGTTAGCGCATACTAAAGCGCTACTTTACGCACAAAAAACAAAAACGATGTAAAACAATACTTTACGCTCTTGGTACGAATCGCACTATTCTGCTTTCGAATATGCATTCTTTCTAGATTATTTATCAACCAAAATAAAATACAGTTTGTTCAGCATATTGTACCCGCCATTTTGCATTTTGAAAACTTTTCTAACCATCAGCTTTTCATGAGAATTGGTAGCCAAGGATTTTTGGAGTCGCTGAAAATGAATCCGTTATGAGATTTTCATAATTCAAAATTTTGGTTGGTAAATAATCTAGTAACATGCATAGTCAGAACCAGAAAAAAATTTTGCAATGCAAATACCTTTGGGTTAAATCATGTTAAGGGTCACCGTGCCAAAGTTATAACAATTTCAATATAACTTGCGGCCTGTAGGCCGCGGGGTTCGCCTTCAAGCCTTGCATCGCAGGTGATGCAAGTCATGAAAAAAGCGTAGCATAAGGCATGATCACCGACGAGTGCGCTTCTTGCTCGTCTTTTATATTTATTACTCCCTCTGAGTTTTACATCATATTAAAACGAAAAAAAGTTTAGTTATAGTATAACATAATAAGTTCTTGGATTTTATGATAAGAATTGATATTGTAAAAATTTAGTAAAAATGGTAGAGTTTTTTCGAGATCTACAACTTTACTGTGGAAAATTTTTGCGTATAACCTAATAAATTTAAATTGTGGCCCAAAAATAAATTTATCTACCTTTTTACGCTTTATTTTCTATTTTTCTCAATAAACTTGATTCAAGTGATATTTTCGTAAATAAAATTAAATACAACAAATTTTTTTTTCGAGATCTACAGTTTTAACAAGAAAAATTATTGTGTACCATATGTTATAATCTAATTGACTGGACATGCCTAAAAATGATAAACATGACTCTTTAAATCTAATAATCGATTTATAACTGTAGAGTAATCTTCTAAAAATTCCGTTAATTTATTCTATTAGCTCAATCTAATAAGAAGATAATAATAATAGTGCTAATCCATGTTTCTAATAGCTTATTTTATACTAATACCTCCTGTTATATATCTAATAGCTTAATTTCAACTTAGCAATACCTGAATTTTATGATTGTCAGTGACCGTCAAATAAACGTCAAATTTGACGGGCTTTAAAGCGCTACTAAAAAGGATGGTCATTTTAAAACACTATACTATATTTATACTTTTATCATTATATTATTTGATGCTTAAAATAGATATACATACCATCAGTTTGAAAGTAAGGTTTTGAATAAGTGGCGACGAATTGTGCTGTAAGTTTATGCCTATCCGCATTATGGAGGTGAGGGCTCGTATTGACTTCGATATGTAGCTCTACATTGCCGAGTGCGTGTTGATATCGTAAGCCTGCCACTATATTAAGCTGTGGATAGGCGGTCGAGTGTAATTTCATGTCCGCTGCTTTGTATGTTAGAGTCTTGGTCGATCGATTAATCAAAGAAAATTCTGTTTGTAAAATTTCATCCCTTAATCGCTCGTGGAATCTGTACTCGATCTTTATATTACCTGAGATACTAACGTTACCCTTCAATATGTAGCCGAATACATGACTAGATAAATTTTTTGTTTCAAAGCGCAAATCAATGTCACATTGCGAAGAATTGTTTTTATCTTGATTTCTAATAATTCCTAAAATTAAATACAACATATGCATAATAAAATGTAGTTTTAAACTCTGTTACGATTAGCTAATAATGAATTTCCAAAATGAGGTAATAAATTCAATAATTTATTACTCACCTGAGAGATTGACAATTCGTTCATTGTTGATTGCCAGAAACAATTTTGGAGAGTAACTATAGCCATGCTTAGATTTTTTTCTCGAATAACCTACGCTAGCGTCCAAATGTTTTGTTCCATTGCTATCCAAACCGATGTCGATGAAAGTTTCGTCGTTCGTTCTTTTGTATGTACCTACGATGATTCATTCATAAAATTTATTTATCACAAAAATGTTCCTTGATTATATTTTTGGTACTTGCCTTCAGCTATCAATGAATTACCCTTCGATTTAAGTAACAAAGTTACGTTATTGTTAAGAGCATCAAAAGAAATGGTTGCACTTATTTCTCTTTGCGTTTGCGATCCAGGCGTATCAAATGCAAGTCTTATTGTACTTTCATTCTACAACGTTTACCAAATAACAGATTATATATTATTTATTTTTAAATGAGGTATTTTAATGTTCTATTCTACAATATTTCAATAGTAAAGAGTAATCTTAAGAAAAATTACTCCGCAGTATGTTTTAAATTATGTTTGTACACTTGACGTGGAAAACATCTGATTCGAATGATTTGAATATTTTTAAATACTGCGATTTTATTGGATTCCATGCTTGTTTTAGCTAACTGCGTATGTGTATGTGCTTGCGTGCATGCGTGTATGTGTGCGTGTGTGTGTCTTGCACCTCTGTGCTCGAATATTTCTTGATAAATCGGTTACGATGCAGAATATGCGGATGGAGATGCGTTTACGAGTAAGGTAGTGATATTTAGCTTTTAGCGCAAGAATAACTGAATACGCTCTCGGTATATGAAAATTTACAAACTCGTAATAATTTATAATACGCACCTGGAACGTGCATAGCTTAGCCCAGGACTGTCAATTAGAGGTGCTAACAAGAGAGGCAGACAGGTATAAATTGGATATAGTAGCTCTGCAGGAGGTCAGGAGACCAGGAGGCCCAAAGGAATATCATATTAACTAATACACAATTTTCTATAGCGCATTGATAAATACGGGCATCTAGGGACGGCTTTCTTATTAAGTAATAGAGTAATACGGGTGGAAAATAATTTTGAACTCACTAACGATCACATAGGGTTCGTAACGCTCAAAAGTCGATGGTAAAAATACGTATTTATTAATGTTCACTGCCCAACGGAGGATACGGACAATTCAATCAAAGACTCCTACACAAACCTAGAGCATGCGTTTGATATAGGTTTTCAACCTATGACGCAAAAATATTGTTAGGAGATGTTAACGCAAAAATTGGAAAGGAGTAAAATTATAGACCGACCATAGAAAAATGAAGTCTACATGACGCGAGTAACGATAGTGGAGTGAGGTTAATTAATTTTGCCGTGTCTAAGAATCATATAGTTAAAAGTATATGTTTCATTCACTTAGATAGACACAAATCGACTACGTTTTAATTGACCAAAGACGAAATGCTGACATTCTCGACGTCCGAACTTACCGGGTAGCCGATAGTGAATCAGGTCATTTTCTTGTTATAGCCAAGATTAGGGCTCGTTTACTACTAAACAAAAATAAAAATAATTCATGCCAAACAGAGGAATTTAATATCGAAAAGTTAAATGACCCGCGAATTAAAATTAGATATAAAGAGAAACATTGAAGTAAACTACGTATATTGGATATCAGTAGGGTAGGCGAAAGGAATGACATCGAAAGTACCGGGGAAAATATTAAAAGTTCTATACGACAAGCTGCTACGATGGTGTTAGGTCAGCGGAAAAAGAACAAACAAAAACCGTGGTTTGACAAGGAATACGAGGAATGGAATAAAAAACTTAAAAAGCAAAAATACTTAGCCTTAACAATGCGAATGAGATCTCCTCCGTGCATTACCGTAATATAAGGAAACCAGCCAAACAAATTTTTCGGAATAAAAACGAAAGTGGGAAAATAATAAAGGCTCAGCAATACAAGAAAATAGTAATAGAAATAATATTCGGGAAATGTATACAGGTATAAACATAATAAGGAAAGAATCCCAAAGTAAAACTAACTTCCTAGGAGACGAACACGAGCTTCTAAACGTACACGAACAACAAATCACGTTAGATTATAACGAAATCAACACTGTAGAACCACACATCGAGCAGCCTAACCTACATTAAGTATGCAAAGCAATCAATAAGCTACAAATGGTACATCAATTATCCATTGATTTTAAGAAAGCGTATGACTCAATAATAAGACGTAAAATATTCCACATCTTAGTTCTGCTAGGGTTATCAGAAATGTTAGTCAATTTAATCAGAATGTGTCTAGATAACAGTCAAGGCATAGTCCGGTCAGGTAGGAACCTATCACAACACTCTTATGTAATTTAGTTTTAGAATACGTATTCAGGGCGGTACAATAAAGCAATGAGGGAGTTTTAATAAAGGACTCCCTAACACAATTGTTAGCATACGCAGATGATATAGACATTATAGGAAAAAACAGAGAAACTGTAATAAAAAACGTAGAAATACTAATAAAAACAGCTAAAGAATTAGGCCTATAAATAAGTGCAGAGAAAACCCAGTACATGATAACTACCAGAGCAGGGCCAAAAAGTAGACGAGTTTAAATACCTTGACACGATAAGGAACACAAAAATTAAACTCATAAAGATATCAAGAAGAGACTGCATTCGGGAAATGCATGCCTCTATTCGGTAAATAACTTACTAAAATTACGATTACTATTGCATAGACTGAATTAGAAATATATAAAAATATCATAATGTCAGTACTTCTATACGGATGCGATACGTGGGCGTTAATTAAACAGGAAGAAAATAGATTTAGAGTGTTTGAGAAAAAAGTGCTTAGAAAGATATTTGGGGGTAAAACAGATGAGATTACTAGAGAATGAAGAATTTTACATAACCGAGAAATACACGAGCTATACAGGAAACCAAACATTACCAGAGTGATTAAATCTCGAAGACTGTGGTGGGCTAGGTATGTAGCTAGGATGGGAAATCAAAGAGCAGCACTTGTAGTGCTTGTAGGGAAGCCGACAGGCGCAAGACTCTGAAGTAGACTGAGACGAAGGTGGGAGAACAATATTAAAATTGATCTACGAGAAATAAGATGTTATGAGGAGGATTGGATGCAACTCGCAAACAATAGAAAATGATGGTGTGACTGTGTGAACAAGGCTATGGACTATACAGCTTCGGATAGCTAGTCCCATCAAGTAGTTATGATAGCTATGATGATGAAAGCACGTCTACAACCGACATAAAGATTATGTGATAGCTGTGGCCCTGTAGGCACTGTTACTGCCTATCATCACTATTTGGCCTCTATAACAATAATAATAATTATAATAATAAATGTTATTTTATGTTTATAAGAATAAAATAACAAAAACGAATAAAATGTGAGAAATTAGAATTTTAAAAAGAAAATATATAAAATTAGAATTTCTTTTTAAACTGAAATTGTTTCTGAAAATTTACATAATAGTTTATTGCATAGTCAATTCATACAAAAAAATAATTGGCGTCAATATACCGTCAGTAATTAGGTTTTATTGCGTTATTATCGTCACATTTCACAGAAAAAAAGAAAAAAATTATTTCAAAATCAGCATAAATAAATTCAAATTACGATAGAAAAGCGTATATTGGAGTTCGGAAATGAAATTTAAGATTCATTTTGACATAGGTATACATTGAAAATAAATGACTTATATTTTTTGATTACTCATACGAACTTTTATCCCTGATTTTAGTACACAAATTGAAAGTTTTAATGGCAATGCGCTGACTAAAAAAAGTCATTCTTATAATTCTGCCTTGCAGCAAATGACTTTCTTCAACATATAGGAAAAGATTATTGCTACTCGGAATCGAATAAAAAAAATTATTTTCTGCCCACCCTAATGTATATGCGTGTGTGTACGTCTGTGAGAGTGTGTGCATCTGTTTCTCTGTTTGAGTGTATGCAGCTATTTCGTGCTTGAAACCTAGCTGATGTAATTTAACCAAGCTGTGTGCAAATACTTAATTTGCCGTTTAAATTGACATATTAGTATAAGTCATTTGTGAAATCAACTAAATTGGCATTACAATAACTTACGTATTTTGCTAAATCTATCAACAGATATTGACATATGCATAATATTATAGTGCCAGATCAGTTGGCAGCGCTTTTTAAATAGTTATAACAATTCGTGCTTATAAAAATTATATTTCCAAAGTAAACATAACTTAAATTTCTTTTAATTAGTATAGAATATCTTTAAGCACTTTATTTATAATTAGACTACCAATGTATCCCGTATAAGCCTTTATAGGACTGCATTAAAGTCACATCACCTGCCAAAGTTACCTCGTTTTACGATAATATAAAATTCTGCAGGCATGTCAATTAAATCTTAAGAACTATTTTTGTATAAAATTAAAATTTATTTTATTGTGACTTTATAATGGAAACCAAATCTATTCAAACAATTGATACTTATGGTAATTTTTATTCTTCAATTAAGGGAAGAGTATACCGATTTTTGGGATACTTTTTTCTAATTTCTTAAACAGTTCTACATGATGGAAAGTATTTAAAACATGTCTCCTTGGGACTCATTCAAATTTCTAATCACGTTACAGCTTATTTTCAAACGGAACAAAAGAGGAAAAGTACATATAAGAAAGAAAGTGAAAGATGCAGAACTATCCAGCCAAAAAAGGATTATGCCTAGGGTGAACATTAATTTTACACTATACGATGCAAGCTTAAAAGCTAATAATCAAAGATATATAATTTTTATATTTTTTAAACTTTTTAAAACAATTCATTTCAAGAATAACGTAATTTTTAAAATGCATTTTACTAAAAACTACAAATTTAAAACTTCAAAATAGTCCCTGCGCATCAATTTTTAATGAATCGGTCTGAAAATTTTTTACACGACTATTTTGACACAATTTGAATAAAATTTCAGAGAGATATTTCTCTAAAACAAATATATAAAGGCTAAATTATGACATTTATAACTAAAATATGAGCTAATTTATTGCAAAAATTGTTTAATAAATCTTAAACATCAGTAATAATAAATATAAATTGGGAAAACATTTGTTCTCTCTGTACATTTCACAATACTGTTATAATATATCATATATCATTAGTTTTTATTTCATTTCACAAAAAATTGTTGCGCAGGAAGATTTTATAAAATTCTTGATTTATTACTGGTTTAATAGCTATAAATGACGGTCCAGGTAGTTAATTATATTGGGTAGAAAAAATAAAAATAAAAATTCCTAGATTTAAACAAAATAGCTTTAAACGTACTCTTCCCTTAAGATGAGTCCAAAAAAATAAAAAATTCACAAATTCTAAAAAAAACATAGCGTCACGTGTATAATGTGACGAGTCAGGAGAAATGCAGATACAATAGGAGATATGGGTGATTGTCAAAATAATACTTTTTTATCTAACATTCGAGCCAAACTAAAAACCTTTTTTTCAGAGTTAATTGGGTTTTAAGTTGTTATTTATGGTAAAATCAGACAAACTTTTCTTGAAAAGAGCTACAGGTGACAAAAAATTTTTACATGTATTTCTTATGGCATTTTACAAGAATGGACACAGTAATTACTTTTATTATGATAAAAATAGTTTTCCGCATAGTATGTGTATATATATATATACACTCGTTGTTGCCCCAGAATACCTCATAATAAAATTTTTACAAATGTAACTTACCTATAATTTTGATGGTCACGGTAATTACGTATATTTTTAGCTTTTGGAATTTTAAAACAAATAACCTAAAAATTAACTATCAAAACTGCAAATAAACACTCGTTTGTGTACTTTTTTGAAGCTTTAAAAACCTCAAAGGTTAGATAGATGGCTCAACTAAGCTATCCTACTGATTACGGAACCATAACTTGAGCGGGAATGCTAAAACTTAAAAAGTTGGCGACAAGAATCGTAACGCCCGGGCAGACAGAGAAGTTAAAAAAAATTCTGAAAAAATTATATCATATTGTACATATAATTACTTTTAGGCTTTATATATGGCATGCACATTAAACGTATAGCATATTTATCTTAGTTTTGTGTTCAAAAAGTTCAAATACATTATTTTGAAGAACTTTAAAAGTTTATGAGACAATAATAATATTTCCTTTCTACTCACAAGGAGAGTCCACGACATTTGGAAAACTACCCGTAGTTTTATTAAATTAAGTCGGGCCTTTGTTGTCAAGATATAAGCTATTGAACCCCAAATGCATATTATTTTAGTAAAAAAACGGTACCTCTCCTTGCGACCACAACTCCGCAAGGTATTATGCTCGAAAGATTGCCCAAAACGTAACAAATAGAAGGCGAAAAGAACTTTAATTTAAGCTTTGTTTCGTAGAAAAATATTAATGTGATCCAAAGCTATTAACCATTATAGATGATGATTTAAAAAATATGAATATTCTACAAAATTGAACTCTCTCACATTCGTTTATTTTTAATATTTTTTCAATCATCAATTTCAACAGTTAATAACTTTGGATCAGAATCAAAGTTTACATTAAAGCTCTTCCCGACTTTTATATATTACTTTTTGGATAGCTTATCTAGTGTACAAACTTGCGGAGTTATGGTCACAAGTAGAGGTATCATTTTGTACCGAAATTATGCGCATTTGAGGTATAATTGCTTAGATTTCTACAACAAAGGCCCATTTGATAAAACTAGGGGTGCTAGGTTCATTTTTAGTTACCAGAAAACACCTCCCAAAGTTTTATCAAAATCCGTTTTCAGAAGGCTCTGGGCTCTTTTTGTCAATGTACTGGCGACACTAAAAATACCGTTTTTTTGACAATCACCCATTATACTCAAAACAAAGCAAAGTAGCCAGTGCGAAAGGGTAACGCAGTGATTAGCGCCTTCTGACGAGAATCAAAAACAAGTTTGGGTTCGAATCTCGTCATTGGCAAATCCGTCAGCCTTCTTATAATTTAATTAACGGAATAAGAACGTAACGAATGCATTTTTACAAAAAATAGTTAGAGGGAAAAACTTTTTTCGTGAATGTGCCTGAATATTTTATGGTTTAAGCTGCTTATGCCATAGTCAATGGCCCCAATACACCATAGACTCAATTGAATAAGGGGAAAGAAAAGGGGCGCATAGCGTGATTTTGGTGGATAAGTATTGGCGGATAACTTCTTTGATTCATAATAAATATTTTAATGAACGTAAAAGTAAATAATTCGAAATTTGTAACACAGCTTTTGCGATTAAAACAATCAATACCCGATTTTTTTGTATTTTTTTTTAATTGCATAGTTTGACAAAATGTTAATAAATTCGTCATTTGACTTTTAAATGTTTCGTTAGATTTGTAAACGTACTATATCTCGAAGAATAGGTTAAAGAATATTATGTAAAAGTTTCAGAAGTTAATATTCATATTAGGAAATGTTTCAGCGAGTTGAAGTAAAAAATACGACTTATATTTTAGCGTTAAAATTTTCTATTTTCGTATTTAACTAAAAATTGGAATAGCTATAAATTCGTTTTCAAAATAACAAAACTAGCGCAATGAAATTCTCTATACACATCAATCATCAAAATTTTATTTTGAGCGATGTCCAAAATTGTCGAGCTTGACAATACTTATCCGCCGTAATCACGCTATGCGCCATTTTGGTTTCCAATCTTTTAATTAATAGATCATGAGTTCACCATTCATACCTGAGTTCGTTTCCATTTGTACTCTAGCAGGTAGCTATCAGCCGTCGGATCAGCTTTAATAAGCGACAATTTAAATATCGTCGGGCCATTGAGCAAAAAGTACGAGGCATTAACATCTTTCGTAACGTTCGGAAATTGATAATCCGCGCATAATTTTAACCCGATCAGCTTATCCAGAGCAGACCAGCTGCACGTTATATTCTTAATGATCTTTGTCGATATGGTCGAGCTTTCTTTCCTTGCGTCCTCTGAACTAGTTGGTTGCAGAGCGCCGACCAGCTGCTCATTGTATTCGGCGCCATTTGTCGTCACTAGAAGCACGTCAGTCGTCAAAGAAAAAACTTCCATCTTGTGACTTGGTATTTTCCAGCTTAGTCTTGCTAGTTTGAGGCTTTTGATTGTGAGGTCGGCTTCAACGGCACCTACCGAGTATATGCTGCTCTTTAACTTTATGCCGGCGCTCTTGTAAAATGCATCCACCGTCATTGTTCCGGTTATGTCCACGCTCACGCTGTAATTTATATTCATTATCAATATAAACATTTTTAGATAATACGGCATCCTCTCTCTCTCTCTCTCTCTCTCTCTCTCTCTCTCTCTCTCTCTCTCTCTCTCTCTCTCTCTCTCTCTCTCTCACTCTCAGACTCTCTCTTGGGCATTTTGAGTGTTTGTGCGCGCGCGCGTGTGTGTGTGTGTGTATATATATATATATATATATATATATATATATATATATATATATATATATATATATATATATATATACACACACAAATTTATTGATTTAAGCCATGGTCCAGTTTGCCCCACCATGTCCAATATTGCCAAGATTGTCCTATATTATTCCAAACATAGTAACATAACGTTAAATACACAAATTTATTGATTTAAGTCATGGTCGATTTTGTCCCATATTACCAATAGTGTCCCATATCATTCTAAACATTATAAAATAACATTATATATCCCAATTATTATAACGTTACATAAACAAATCTGTTATTATCCCAATTATTATAACGTTACATAAACAAATCTGTTGATTTCAACTATGACCCGTTTTGTCGCATCATACCTTATCATATCCCTTACCCCCCCCCCCCCCCACACCAATCGCTGTAAAATAACATAATATGATCACATTTATCGATTTTTAAAATGGTCCATTTTACCTAGCCCAACTCAACCTACCTCAACCCAATCCAAATGAAGCTCTGATTGCTCTCACTGAGTAGCACTTAAAAACACACGAAGCAATCCAAATCACATGGCACACACACGCGCTCATTAAGCACGATGAATATTGTGCGCGCCACCACATTGTATTGACGGTATACTCATATTAAATTTTTGAATCCACATAACTTTTACATAAAACTCTTAAAAATCGTCGGAGATGTGTTCGCGGCGAGAGTATATTAGCGACTATCAATCCGTCGAACATTGCCTTGAGCAAAGGATGATCTCATCGACAAGAGTACACGTGCAGTCTTTTCTGCAGCTGCATAGGATATCGGCTTACCTCATATTAGTCATCACTTACAGCCAGCCAAAGTCTTTCTCACTAAAAGACTTTGCAAAAAATTGAACGTGGCATTCTTTAATCACCACATAATATTCGCGCAGCTGCATCTTCTTCTCTTGTATCGCCGTAAGGAACCATTCAAAATCACATCTTATTACAATGCATATGTACTAATAAGGCCACGCTTCTGAAGTTCGTGCAGAGAAGCCAACTCGCGCCGACGACGGCACGTATGAAAAATAAGACCTAGCGCGTTTATTAATTATTTTACCGTGGGAGCCCAGTCGTTTTACGCTATGAGTGCTGGTGTTTTGGACATAATATAAAGATTTATCAATCATTTATTAAGATTTTGCCCATCACTTTTCTTTTTCACAATCGATAACACAGCCCCACAAAAAAAAAATTGTAAGTCCCAAAAACTTGACCGCGGTACTTATATGTTTTTGGGATCGCTGAATCCGAATCCAGGGTTAGTTTAACCCCATCAGATCTTTCTCAAGGTCAGTTGAAGGTCAAATTATCGAAATACATGAAAAATACACTAAAACCATGGTATCTTGGGTTTTTTTTGGGGCGCTGTATCTGAATCCGGGCTTATTACAACCCTATCAGGTCATGGTCAAGGTCAGTTGAAGGTCAAATCAGAAAGATTCCTAAAAAGTAGAGTCAAACCATGACATTTAGGGGTTTTTGGGGTCGCTGAATCCGAATCCAGCGTCAGTATAGTCCCATAAGCTTATATTTATGGTCAGTTCAAGGTTAGTTCAAGGTCATGGACGTAAAGAGAGTGAAAAAATTAGTTATAAACTGAAACAATACAAAATGTGTAATGTAAACCATAAAGCAAAGAACAATGTATATGCAAGTACAATCGTATCCTTTAAAACTATATCATAGTTTGTTGCTCCTTCATTTACTTTAAATTTGTTAGAAGTATATGCAATTCAATAAAATACCCGTAAAAATATTAAGCCCATTACTCTTTTTTATGGTAACGAACTATTTTATTGTCAAATGATCTACGAAGTGGATTACGCTTCCGCTTCTCCGATGTTGATGGTAGATCTCTTTTTAACGACCAACAGTAATCTGCTAACATATTTACGTCCCATCTTCCTTGGTACCTGCGCTCCATTTCCTTGATATCTTGGTGAAATCTCTCTCCCTGCTCTTCGCTGTAATCACCTAGGTTTTCTGGAAATTCATCAACATGCGAATATAAAAAGTGTAATTTTAGATTTATTAGGCAGCCTTGATTTTTGTAACTATTTACTAATTTTAAAACTATTTGTTGGTAATTTGGGCTCTTATGATTTCCAAGAAAGTTTTTAATTACGTCCTTGAAACATACCAATGCTTCTCTCTCTGTATGATTCATTTTCGTAACAAAAATTTCATCATTTATCATCTTACGAATCTGAGGGCCATCGAAAATTCCTTCATTTACTTTAGCATCACTTAATTTGGGAAACTGATTTCGCAGATACTTAAAGCAGCTACCATCTTTGTCTAAAGATTTTACCCATTGTTTCATAAGTCCCAATTTAATGTGCAGAGGTGGTATAAGAATTTTGGATGGATCAACAAGTGGCTTATCTTTTATATTCTTAGAACCCGGTTCGAACTTTTGTCTAAGGGGCCAGACACTCTTTATGTAATGATTCTTTCTATCCCTACTATCCGATTCACATAAATAGCAAGGATATTTTGTGAATCCCGATTGTTGCCCCAGAAGTATTGTTATGATTTTAAGATCCCCACATATTTGCCATTTATGATCATTGTATTTTATTCGGTCTAATATTACTTTCATGTTACAGTACTCTTCATTCAGTATTACCGAATACCCTATGGAAATGGCTGCATAAACATTTGTATTGTGTAACAGAACGGCTTTTAAACTTCTCGTTGACGAATCGATGAACAATCTCCACTCGTTAGGGTTGTAACATCCATGTTTAAAGCAATTCATCAACCCAACTATATCTTTGCAGTAAACTAAGGAAAATTCTTCATCTTTAGCGAAATAATCACGATATTTCTTATCTCTGTCTCGGTAGTAAGAAACTTTAATTTTTCCAGCTTCATTAGTATTTTCTTTTAGCCATGAAGCCAAGTACTCCGCCCCATCCTTTAGTAGGCCCAAATCGCGTATGAGATCATTCACATTTTCCTGTGTAAGTGGACCTTTCTCCTTCTTAGTATTGTAGGGGATGTATTCTTCGTCACTTGTATCACTTGTACTAGCAACGTCATTGTCTTCATCAGGCGCTATTTCTTCTTCCGCAATAATATCTCCTTCCTCCATTTCTTCTTCTAAGATTTCATCTTCATCATGACTTTCTAATTTTTCCTCAAGATCCATACTTCCACTTGCGTACATACCCAGTGGATCTTCTCTTTTATCAATTGACGATTCATATATAGGTTTCGTGACACTTTCAACGTTAGCGTAATTAATTTGCGACTTGTTTTCACTATTAACTCCATGCAAATTCGTATTACAAAAATAACAGTCTTCTTTTCTTAAAGGTTCCTTCCATATCGTAGGCACTTTCATTTTTACTTCAGTTTTACCATTTTTGTCTTTCTGTAGCATTTTCCTACATATTGCGCATATGATTTTAGGAACCCAATCAAATTCATCAATTTTCATGTCTAAATCAAACATGTTCTTGTACTGCTCTTTAATATTTTGATTGATTTTTCTTCTATTTTTTGGGGTCTCATACTTGCTACAAATGTAACAAAAACTATCCCGTTTTGCTATAAGGCATGCTTGGTCACCAGACCTCAAGTGATAAATTCTTGTAGTATTATACTCTTCGAAAGCCAAGTTTCCCACTAACAAAGAGCTGCGGTCGTTTGATGACGACGACTGCGGGCCCGCTTGCTCACCCTGACCAGCCGCCGATACTGGGGTTCCGAATCCCTGCATCGTAATTTTTTGTTGTTTGTCTGCCATGACGGCTCTAAAGCCTTCACCCAGGGGTTTAGCCGAACGAAAAAAAAGAATCGGTCGTTGCCCACCGTCACCACGTGGAGGTACCCTGGGGCAAACAAACAGCATATTCATATCCGTTCGTATCAAGTAGGAAATACGAGTGATACAAGGGAGATGAAGATTACTGTAACATGACTTTGGAAACCTTTTGGGAAAGAAGACCTTAACACAAACCCAAGATAGTCAACATTAATCGTCTTGGGACTTACACCGAGAGAGAAACCCGATAATGAAGACAGCTCTGCTCACGGTTCTTTTGAGCTGTGGTTTTAAACATGGATGTTACAACCCTAACGAGTGGAGATTGTTCAATCAATAAAAATATTAAAGAGCAGTACAAGAACATGTTTGATTTAGACATGAAAATTGATGAATTTGATTGGGTTCCTAAAATCATATGCGCAATATGTAGAAAAATGCTACAGAAAGACAAAAATGGTAAAACTGAAGTAAAAATGAAAGTGCCTACGATATGGAAGGAACCTTTAAGAAAAGAAGACTGTTATTTTTGTAATACGAATTTGCATGGAGTTAATAATGAAAACAAGTCGCAAATTAATTACGCTAACGTTGAAAGTGTCACGAAACCTATATATGAATCGTCAATTGATAAAAGAGAAGATCCACTGGGTATGTACGCAAGTGGAAGTATGGATCTTGAGGAAAATTTAGAAAGACATGATGAAGATGAAATCTTAGAAGAAGAAATGGAGGAAGAAGATATTATTGCGGAAGAAAAAATAGCGCCTGATGAAGACAATGACGTTGCTAGTACAAGTGATACAAGTGACGAAGAATACATCCCCTACAATACTAAGAAGGAGAAAGGTCCACTTACACAGGAAAAAGTGAATGATCTCATACGCGATTTGGGCCTACCAAAGGATGGGGCGGAGTACTTGGCTTCATGGCTAAAAGAAAATACTAATGAAGCTGGAAAAATTAAAGTTTCTTACTACCGAGACAGAGATAAGAAATATCGTGATTATTTCGCTAAAGATGAAGAATTTTCCTTAGTTTACTGCAAAGATATACGAGGGTAGTTCAATAGAGTCTTTAGAATAAAGTATAAAAACAATTTTTTTTGGGTAAATTTTTTTTTATTTTTCAACATAATAAGTATAATTCGACGTGCATCCCAAAAAACTGTAGCCATAACCTTACCAGCTGACTTTACGGTCTTTGCCTTCTTTGGAGCTGGTTCGCCTGTGGAAATCCACTGTTTGGATTGTTCCTTTGTCTCAGGAGTGTAGTGGTGTATCCATGTTTCATCCACAGTCACAAATCGACGAAAAAATTCCTCAGGATTCCGACTTATGCGCGCCAAAAGAGCCTCAGAGGCGACCACTCTATTGCGTTTATTCTCAGCTGAGAGCAAACGCGGCACCCATCTTGCCGATAGCTTTTTTATGCCTAATTTTTCATGTAGAATTGAAACAACTGCACCTATAGATATCCTTGTGGCCTCAGCTAACTCACGCACTTTTAATCTTCTATCCTTCAACACCATATCGTGGATTTTATTGATGATTTCGAGAGTAGTTGCTTCTACGGGCCTTCCTGAACGTGGTTCATCACTTATTGATGTACGACCACGCTTAAATTCATTTACCCAGTTATAAACCGTTGCTAAGGCAGGGGCAGATGTGCCATGAACTGAGTCCAATTCATTTTTTATCTCATATGGAGTTAAACCCTTTAAATGAAAATGTTTAATTACCGCTCTGAACTCGTTTTTTCCATTTTTCTTAACAAGCAATTTTTTTTTTTTTCAATTGGTTATAAAAACACGTAAACTCAGAAGATGTGGACTGTGACTGCACCATATATCTAGTCGGGAGTGGTGCTGACTGAAAACAGATGATTTGGAGCGATTCGCGCGTCATCTGTTGGTCATTCTAAAGACTTATTGAACTACCCTCGTAGTTGGGTTGATGAATTGCTTTAAACATGGATGTTACAACCCTAACGAGTGGAGATTGTTCATCGATTCGTCAACGAGAAGTTTAAAAGCCGTTCTGTTACACAATACAAATGTTTATGCAGCCATTTCCATAGGGTATTCGGTAATACTGAATGAAGAGTACTGTAACATGAAAGTAATATTAGACCGAATAAAATACAATGATCATAAATGGCAAATATGTGGGGATCTTAAAATCATAACAATACTTCTGGGGCAACAATCGGGATTCACAAAATATCCTTGCTATTTATGTGAATCGGATAGTAGGGATCGAAAGAATCATTACATAAAGAGTGTCTGGCCCCTTAGACAAAAGTTCGAACCGGGTTCTAAGAATATAAAAGATAAGCCACTTGTTGATCCATTAAAAATTCTTATACCACCTCTGCACATTAAATTGGGACTTATGAAACAATGGGTAAAATCTTTAGACAAAGATGGTAGCTGCTTTAAGTATCTGCGAAATCAGTTTCCCAAATTAAGTGATGCTAAAGTAAATGAAGGAATTTTCAATGGCCCTCAGATTCGTAAGATGATAAATGATGAAATTTTTGTTACGAAAATGAATCATACAGAGAGAGAAGCATTGGTATGTTTCAAGGACGTAATTAAAAACTTTCTTGGAAATCATAAGAGCCCAAATTACCAACAAATAGTTTTAAAATTAGTAAATAGTTACAAAAATCAAGGCTGCCTAATGAATCTAAAATTACACTTTTTATATTCGCATGTTGATGAATTTCCAGAAAACCTAGGTGATTACAGCGAAGAGCAGGGAGAGATATTTTACCAAGATATCAAGGAAATGAAGCGCAGGTACCAAGGAAGATGGGACGAAAATATGTTAGCAGATTACTGTTGGTCGTTAAAAAGAGATCTACCATCAACATCGGAGAAGCGGAAGGGTAATCCACTTCGTAGATCATTTGACAATAAAATAGTTCGTTACCATAAAAAAGAGTAATGGGCTTAATATTTTTACGGGTATTTTATTGAATTGCATATACTTCTAACAAATTTAAAGTAAATGAAGGAGCAGCAAACTATGATATAGTTCTAATGGATACGATTGTACTTGCATATACATTGTTCTTTGATTTATGGTTTACATTACCTATTGCATTGTTTCAGTTTATAACTAATTTTTTCACTCTCTTTACGTTCATGACCTTGAACTAACCTTGAACTGACCATAAATATAACCTTATGGGACTATACTGACCCTGGATTCGGTTTCAGCGACTCCAAAAACCCCTAAATGTCATGGTTTGACTCTACTTTTTATGAATCTTTCTGATTTGACCTTCAACTAACCTTGACCATGACCTGATAGGGTTGTAATAAGCCCGGATTCAGATACAGCGATCCCAAAAACCCCAAGATACCATGGTTTTAGTGTATTTTTCATGTATTTCGATAATTTGACCTTCAACTGACCTTGAGAAAGTTCTGATGGGGTTAAACTGACCCCGGATTCGGATTCAGCGACCCCAAAAACCCCAAGATACCATGGTTTTAGTGTATTTTTCATGTATTTCGATAATTTGACCTTCAACTGACCTTGAGAAAGTTCTGATGGGGTTAAACTGACCCCGGATTCGGATTCAGCGACCCCAAAAACCCCAAGATACCATGGTTTTAGTGTATTTTTCATGTATTTCGATAATTTGACCTTCAACTGACCTTGAGAAAGATCTGATAGGGTTAAACTAACCCTGGATTCGGATTCAGCGATCCCAAAAACATATAAGTACCGTGGTCAAGTTTTTGGGACTTACAATTTTTTTTTATGGGGCTGTGTAATCAATATCCCGAAAATTTATAATTTGATCAGCTCGCGGGATTACACTTTTTTGTAGATATAAGCCTTTGTTAACCGTGTCTCCAGATTTTGCTTTTTCTGGAACATCCCACCACCATATCAGGTTTAAACCTACCGAGTGAAAAATGTTGAGAGCATCCGTCGGAGTGAAAAACTACAAAATGGCTTCCCGTTTGCGCATGCGCACGAGTAAGAAAGTCGGAGAGGGCGAGAGAAAGAGACGGCAACGAGTGCACCCAGAAAGTTCTGGAAAAGTCAAGTTCTGAACAGCGCTTGTGTCATTGTCAATGTCTGTAGCACTGCAGCGCGACACACACACACTAACACTCAGTGACCCGCTCACCTCGAAACGCGAGAAGTAACTAACAGCCTTCACGAAAAGGTGGGACTCGGTTTTCATGTGAAATAAACTGAAGAGAATTACCGAACAATAACTAGAAAATTGCTGCGCACTCGCGCATGTGCACGAGTAAAAAAGTAGGAAACGGCGAGAGTGGGAGAGAGACGGCGTTGACGACGACAGCGATGACTGCTGCAATGCACGCAGAAAGTTTTGAACTATAAGGTTTTGCACGGCGCTGGTGTCATTGCCAATGTCGGCAGCGCTACGGTGTGACACACACGAGGTGATCCGAGATGAAACTAACAACTTGCATGGACAGGTGGGGGCTCAGTAGTTATGCGAAGTAAACTGAAGAGCATGACAGAGCGAAAAATATCAAAATGGCTTCCCGCTCGCGCATTTGCCCGAGTAGAAAAGTGGAAGAGAGCGAGGTGCTAACCTTTTTTCAAAATACAGTCCAAGAAATCTACCCAATAACTTGAGCACTGGCATTTTTAAAAAATGAAAAAAAGTGTTAATCCGCTCAACGATTATTAAAAAAAGTGATAGACAAAATCTGAATACACGGTTAACAATGACTTATATATAGCTACAAAAAAGTGTAATCCCGCGAGCTGATCAAACTATAAATTTATGAAATATCGATCGATGATTGCCAAAAAAAAGTGATGGGCAAAATCTGAATGCACGATTAACCAAGGCTTATATCTAGCTACAAAAAAGTATAATCCCGCGAACTGATCAAACTATAAATTGTTGAGATATCTATTATCAAATGTTAAAAAAAAGTGATGAGCAAAACCTGAATACAAGGTTAACAATGGCTTATATGTAGCTACAAAAAAGTGTAATCCCGCGAGCTGATCAAACTATAAATTTTTGAAATATCGATTATCGTTTGTTAAAAAAGTGATATGGTAAAGTTTGAATACACGGATAGCAAATGCTTATATCTAGCTACAAAAAAGTGTAATCCCGCGATCTGATCAAACTATAACTTTTCGAAATATCGATTACCGTTTGGAAAAAAAAAATTATAGGCAAAATCTGAATACACGGTTAACAAAAGCTTATTATGTAGCTACAAAAAAGTGTAATTCCGCGATTGATCAAATCATAAATTTTCGGGATATTGATTATCGATTTTCAAAAAAGTTATGGGCAAAATCTTAATAAATGATTGATAAAAGTTTCTATTATGGCCAAAACACCAGCACTTATACCGTAAAACGATTGGGCTCCCATGGTAAAATAATTAATAAACGCGCACTAGGTCTTATTTTTCATACGTGCCATCTTCGGCGCGAGTCGGCTTCACTGCACGAACTTCAGAAGCGTGGCCTTATCAATACATATGCATTGTAATAAGCTGTGATTTTGAAGGGTTCCTCACGGCGATACAAGAGAAGAAGATGCAGCTGCGCGAATATTACGTGGTGATTAAAGAATGCCACGTTCAATTTTTTGCAAAGTCTTTTAGTGAGAAAAGACACAAGTTAAAATCATAATTTATTCCGCGATCGCAACAGCATGCACATTCCTTAGCTCTCGCACGACCGTAGTAGGGTGGTAGATAAAGTGGCGCAGAGTGTATATTGGCCCGCTCGTGTTTCACTGCTATCACTAGGTATACTCAAAGCGGGGTAGAGGTTTGAATATGAAATTCCTTTTATTTTTTTATTTTTTCACATTATCCTAATATTATTTTTAATAGTTTTGAAGGAATACATGGTTAAAAATAATGTTTAAGCTTAATTACAGCAGGGAAAGAACATTTGGTCACCACAACGCGAGGGCACAGTAATCATAGTTTATATGAAAGGAATAGCATAACGATGATGATAAACCTTTGATAAATGTAAGTAATTATTAAAGAACTAAGAGCTCAGTAAACTCAAGCTAAATTATTCTTTAACTGATTATTCTATGCGTAATTTTTCTTCAGAATAACAGTATAATACAGCCCAGTATATATGTACTGTTCTATATGAACTTATAATATTTATACAATATTATTATGTACATTTAAAAATTTATGAAGTAGACACTGTGTACTGATTCCTGTATTCTGGAAAATTTCAGACTGGTATAAAGTAACATTATTTTTTCAATATTTTCTTATCATCATCATCATCATCATCATCATCATCATCATCATCATCATCATCACCATCATCATCATCATCATCATCAACATCATCAGCATCATCATCGTCGTCATCATCATCATCATCATCGTCGTCGTCATCATCAATCGTCATCACCATTATTATTATTATTATTATTATTACAGCTGGCCCCTTGGATTAACAGAGACCATGGGGATGTAAATTACTAACTGACCCAATTCTTGAGTGACCATGGGTACATCTGCTTCTACCTCAATCGTATGGGGAAGATTCAGAGCCCGAGTTGCATCTTCTATTCTGCTGACCGTGACGATGCGTTTCACACGTTTTTCGTCTGCGAAAAGTGGCATGAAGAAAGGACAGCTCTTCTCGACTCGGTTGGACAATTCACGCCTGAGACTATCCTGGGCGAAATGCTGTCCGCCGAGAATAAGTGGGCTACCAAGGCAAAATTCGCCAAGACGGTCCTACAACAACAAAAATGGTGCCTAGATAGGGCAACCGACGAAGGTATAAATGCAGCGCTGGGAGATGCTCAGACACCCCAACATAAGCCAGGGACGTCGGACGACTCCATGGAAATGGATGTGGAGGGAGAAGATGGAGCGTTTTCTTAACCGGGAGACGCTCATTTTTCCTCATTTTATAAACCTGAGGTAATGTGATAAACGGTACCAGGATAGGTTCCACCAGCTAGTTTTTTCGCGTTTTTGTTTATTTTATTTTTCGTCCTATATTTGACACACGGCGGATGCACCCGCAACCAGCCGTACACTATCCGGCCGTGCGGACCTAGTCGGGTATGCCTTCGGTGACATTTCCTACGTACCTACGAGAAAAAATAAATAATAATAATAATAATAGTAATAGTAGTAGTAGTAGTAGTGGTTGTGGTAGTGGTAGTGGTATTGGTAGTGGTAGTGGTAATGGTAGTGGTAGTGATAGTGGTAGTGGTAGTGGTAGGGGAAGTGATAGTAGTAATAGTAATGGTAGTAAAAATACTAATAATATTAATAATAATATGCTGTACGCGATCTATACTTATAATATCAGCGGTGCAGAGGAGATGCCAACTCTTTTCACGATAGTATAAGCAACTAGATCGGTTCGCAAAAATAATGTTACTTTATACCAGTCTTAAATGTTCCAGAATAAAATTAGCAGTATACAGTATATGGATGATTCCACGTCAAGTGAGCTAGTAAAAACATTTAAAACCCTGAAACTTAAGAAAATTAACTTTAAGAAAATTATTTATTTCATACTTAAAATATGTAATAAAAATTACATACTCTTACCTCTATTTATTCAGGATTTATGCCAAGCTATAAAACATGATTATTTACATTTTCTTCAATTTTCTCATAATGTATTTATTTTTATCTCATAACTTTAAAAGATGAAGTACTTTACTCCCTATGTTTTGGAGAGAGAATTTGATGCAAAATAAATAGTATTTTTTGCATCGCCAAATTTGATGATTTTGTTTGGTCCAAATTTCTGCCAAGACACCAATGAAATTTTATGCTGAGCACTACTAGCTATTTTGTTGGAAAAAATTTCTATGATAGTTTTAGGTGTACATTTTAAGGTAGAATAAGATTTAGAATGGTATTATAACTCAGTTACGATAAGAAAATAAAAGAAATGGGCTTCTTTTATCAGAAATAGATTGGCATGTTAAGTTCCATAAGAGTTTAACTTTGGTATAATAAGCCAATTTATTTTATTTTTTTCTCTTAACTGAGTTATAGTACCATTCGAAATCTTATTTTGTCTAAAAATATACATCTAAAATTATCTTTGAAATTCTTTTCTACAAAATTGCTTGTGACGCACAGCTTAAAATTTCATCGGTGATTTGGCAGAAATTTGGATCAATTAAAGTCATCAAATTTGGTGATGCAAATAATACTATAATATTCTGCATCAAATTCTCTTTCCAAAATATATGGACTAAAGTACTTTATCTTTTATAGTTCATAAGATAAAATTACATACATTTTGAGAAAAATGAAAATAATGCAAGTAATCATGTTTTTCAGCTTAGCATAAATCCTGAACCAATAGAGGTAAGGTTTTGAAATTCTATTTATATATTTTGGATATGAAATACATCATTTTCTTAAGGATCCATAGTTTTTAAATTTTTCACTTGGTGACTTGAGTTGGAATCACCCATATACATGATAAATCATTATTTTATATAATAATATTGTATAAATAGTATACGTTCATATAGAACAGTTCAACCATACTAGGTTATATTATACTGGTATTCTGAAGAAAATTACACATTGAATAATCAGTTAATGAATAATTGAACTTGAATTTACTCAGCTCTTAGTTCTTTAATATTATCTTAAATTTTTATATTATATAACAAAGATTTGTTATCCTCGTTATTATGCCTTTCACATAGACTATGATTACTGTGCCCTCGCGTGATGGCGAGCAAATGTTCTTTCACTGCTATATTTAAGCTTAAACATAATTTTGAACCAAGTATTCCTTCATAACTATTGAAAATAATATTAGGATAATGCAAAATTTATAAGTTCTTTATAGTATAGACCTGTCTTATTAATACATTTAATGGAATTTCATATAAAAACCTCTACCCCGCATTGAGTATATCTAGTGATAGCAGTGAAGCACAGGCGCGCCAATATACACTCTGCGCCACCTTATCTACCACTCCCCTTTTATTAAGGGCGGTGCGAGAACTACGGAATGTGTATTTAGTTGCGATCACGGAATAAATGATGATTTTAACTTGTATCTCTATATTCAAACTCTGTATGCTAACATTCAATTTATATATCTTATCTGGCTATATATACTGCATAAACTAACTGCTCTCCTGATATATTTAAAATCATCATGGAACAAAGTAGTGGTAGTAGTAGTAATAGTAGCAGCAGTATACCCTATTCACGTCTCTCGGAGACTACTAAGCATCCCAAGACAAAGAAAGACAATAAGTTTTCTTCGTAAAGGAAAACTTATACCGAAAAATATTGTACAAACACCAATTTTTTACCTGAACGTCAAGGGTACGAGAGATTCTGATGATTTATATTTTTTAAATAATCACAGACTACCAACATGTGACTGGGTCTAGTCCCAGTTAGTTTGCTTTCTCACAGTAGCGAATGAATATTTTTACTTTCGAATAGGTTGATGGGCGGTGATAAAACAATGATTACATTACATTACCCATTGCACGCTGACCGCCCCTGTCGATAAAGCAGATTTTACTCAACGGTTAAGTGGCGCAGTAGCCGGTCTGGCGCAGTAGCCAATCAGCCCGTACTACTAGTATGCATTAGGGTGGTCCAAAATTTCCCAAATCTCGATTTTGATTCTGGTAACCCCTTCAAAATATTTATCCGTCAGTTGCCTGAAGTTAACATTAAGAGGTCTCTACGATAGCAAACAGCTTTTATTATATTAGGTGAACTAAAAATAATTGTATGTTAATTTATCTAGCTACCAATTTTGTTTACGTTTATGATAAGTTTATTAATGACTTCATCGCATTAGGTAATCCGAGAACAAATTTTCCTCCTAAATAAAATTGTAGTTTGCTTATTTTTTACTAAAAAAACCTGCTATTTTTTGCGAATTTTCATGGCAGTATATTTTAATGAACTAAGAATCACAGACGCATTACGCGCATCACAATTTCGATTGCTGATGATATAAATATTAATATGAATTACAGAAAATAGATATTAATATCCATTTTGTATATAAAATCATTTATAAGTATTATTTGTAATATAAAGAATATGATTGTTAATGTTATTAGCTAGTGTTAACTTAAGTATCAAACATATATGTTTACATAAAAATATGATAATCATGTTATAACAAAATATATAAATAAAATAATAAAAAATCCCTAATAAAAAACGTCAGATGATATCTGAATACAAAATGGAGTAAAAGATAATTTGAATTTTAACACTTTTTTATGCACATGAAGTCGTTACAGCGCATGCGTGTGTGCATAAAATCACGAGTGCGTATGCCTGTGTGCATAAAGTCATTTCTAAGAATTCCTGTGTGCTCGAAATTACTACTGCGCATATCTGAATGCACGATGTCACTTCTGCGCATACCTCTGTATACGCAATATCTGCTGCGAACGCCTGTGTGCCCACAGTTTTTACTGCGCTTACTTAAGTATACATGAGCACGACTGCGCATGCATATGTGCAAGTGTGCATAACCGCACCCATGCGCCCCTCCTCCAACCCACCTCATGTCATCCTTCCAAATAACTATAACTACCTGAGTGCATGCAATTCCGTACGTTCTCTTCTTCTTCCCCTTTTACTACATTTCACCCAGTTATATTTTCTTCACTCTTTTACGCTACTGGTTTTTTCTGACCACTTCACTTTACTCGATCGCGGATGCACTACTATATAGAAAATGAAGAGTTAATTCTGCGTCTCGCTTTTAGCAAATACAATCATTCTTTTATTAAGAGAATATACCCCCTCCAGATCCCCCCCCCCCCCCCCCACTGTTCGTACCTATCCTAATGGTGTCCCCTTATGCTATCCCTCCCATCCATCATCTCCACACTAATCACCTTAGCACTATGTTAAATTAATAACCCGTTTAATTTATCATTGCGGTGCCCACATCATTATTTTTATTATTTTATTAGAAAAAATTACCCCCTACACGTTTCCCATACGCCCCACCCCCCTCTTTCACTACCAATCCTAATTTTGTCTCATTATGCTACCATACCCTTCCACCATCTAGCCATTGATCATAATACGTTTGATTAGCATTAAAAATGTTTATATTATTATTTTCAGTGTATTGTTTTTAAAAAAATACCCCTACCACGTCACCCATACCCTCTCCACTTTCCCTACCTATCCTAATTTTGTTCCATTATGCTACTCCACCCATCCATCATCTGGACACTGACCCTCTTAGCACTATATTAAAGTAATAATATGTTTAATATAGCGTTACGATGCTCATATCATTATTTTCATAATTTTGTTAAGAAAAGTACCCCCTCACGATCCCCATACCTTCCCCCACTCTTCATACCTATGCTAAATTTGTACCATTATGTTAATGTGTCATAGTTATAACATGTTTAATTTAGCGCTACGCCTATTTCCGGTGTTAGTGATTGCAATTATTCTATTACTATAGAGATTTACAAGCTCAACGTCACATTTTTAAGAGTAAACCGTGAACTATGTATAGAAAAATGAAGGGACAATTGGATATCTTGGGCTTTATATTTATTATTTTTTATTTAGGTAACTCTTCAATTCTATTTAAACGCACATATTTCAGTAGCCAACTTGAATTAAAAATTTTAAAGAATAATAACCTTATTTATTTGAACTTTTTTACTTAGGGATCTTTTATAAATATATGATAATCATGATTTATTATATAATGATAAATTACTATGAACTCTAATCTGTATTGTAGCATATTGAAATAATCTGCCTCAAAATTAATTTATGTTGAATGTTTATACGTTTTTTTCATTTTACTTTTGCATGTACATATATATGTATAGATGAGAAAGATCTATATATATATATATATATATATATATATATATATATATATATATATATATATATATATATATATATATATATATATATATATATATATATATATACACCTCCTCAAAATTTCGAGTGAATCAATTTTTAATGCTATTTTGTACATTATACACTACATAGGTATTTATTTGAGAGTTGTGAATTTTATCGCTGAAATAAAAAAGATTCTGTTAAAACAATCCATGCTTTGACTAAATACAACAAATTGAAAATTAATTCTCCAAAAAGCTTTTCATTTGCGGCGTCCGGATGTTCGATTTTTGTCTCTTCCCTGATGACGTCACTAATTCCGACTTCCGAGTTTAGTTTATAAACAAATATATACAGATACATGTCAATGGGCATACTAATATTATAAGGTTACGTGAGTGTTGTATACGCGGGTCAATGTTGAGTTTTTAATTAAATAATTGAAAACACACGTGAATTTTGAATGAGGATTAGCTGATCATACAACATATAAGTACATTATCTACGTCATGATAATAAGGTTAAGTCAGTATAAGGATCAGCTGATGTAATATAAACAAGTAAGTGCGCGAGAAAGAGCATTAAGTATAGGCATCACGTTGTCTTGTCTATTAAGAAAAAGTTAAGAAATTAATGCAGTAAACCATCGTTAATACAAATTAGAAGGAACCGGGATATTGGTTCGTATTATTATTCAAATTTAGTAGGTCGGAAATGGTTACAATTTTTTTGTAATATAGCCCAGAAGTATATAATATAATACATTTACTCTGTTTAGTTTGTTTTACATTTTCCACGAGTGCCAACGTTAAAAATAACTTCGAATAGAGCTGATTGCGAAATATTTTACATATACGAAATAAAACAAACTACTTTTTCTAAAATAATATGAAATAGTGCTTTTCGTACTCAGGACGTAAAGTAGAACTTTAAAGTATATAATTTCTGCGCCCGAGATGTAAACATTTTTTTCGATAATAGTAGGAATAAAATACACATGTCACATAATTTTTGTTTTTCGTACTTAAGGTAGCGTATATGCAGAAGATGTGATCACCACTCACGAGAGCTCGCGAAACTGGCTTCGATGCAAGCTTATGATTGACTATCAACAGAAGATAATGGACCAACAAAATAACACTTTGGAAGCATTGCAAAATGAAAATCAGCCTCAACAACAAAAACTAGAAAAAAATCAACAACAACAAGAGCAGCAACAACAAAAACTACAGCAACGACAGCAAATAACTAGAAGTAGAACACAAAAAATTACAAGTAAATAATTTTATAGTCTAAGTATGGATTTTGACTGTTGCAACGCCGTTACCCTAAGCGGGTCCTGGGCGTAGTCGTCCAGAGCGGACGGGTGGGGGCCTATCATCACTACACAGCGCGTACTCAGGTTGCGGATAGAGGAACGATCCCTGAGAAAGAGGTTAGTTGCAAATAAATTAAATAAGCAGTCGCGGATAGCCGATAAGCCCAGGCATGGGTGTGATGAGCCCGCACTGGCGAACGCAGTCATCTAGAAACACTACGCAAGCACCACAACAACTACAAACACTATACAAAATCTCCTATCTTACTTTCTTCTTTTACCTTACTCTGTAATCTATCTCTTTTACCAAACATTTAAAACAAAAAATGGCCAAAAATCCTGCTGTCGTGGAGGATGCGGGAGCGATGACAACTGCCCTGAGAGGGGATGTGTAGAATGATTCGCCACCTGGTCTTACACGGCAACGAAGCCAGCGAAGGCACGCTGCCTTGCAGGTTGGCGTTAGGATATGAGTATGAAACCGAGTGTGTCTGACGACGAGTTGACCATGTCCTCGCCAAAGTGGGAAAGCTCTCATACTTAGTTCTAGGGAGGTATGAGGGTTATCATCCCTAGACGGATGGACTCACCTGCGATCGGAACAGGATCCAAAACGCGCGGGTTTAACTTACTATTATGGCTCAAAGAAAACATGACCAAACCAAAACCAAAAGGAACTTAAGGGTGGGAACCTGGAATGTACGCAGTCTACACAGAGCGGGCGCGTTCCGGAAAATCATAAATGAAACTGAGAGGTACAATTAAGATTTGGTAGCAATACAAGAAACCCGATGGAAAGATAACATGATGCTAGGATCCGGTAACTTCACCTTTTTATATGGGGGCGCGAGCGGGCATTCCATAGGCACCGGATTTCTTGTTAAAAAAAGCATCATACATTCCGTTAAAAGTTGCAATTTCGTGAATGACCGACTCTCGTATATCATCATCGAAGGAGCGTGATATAATTACGTAGTTATTAACGTCCACTGTCCTACGGAGGACAAAGAGGAAGAAGTCAAAGATCTTTATTATGAAACTTTAGAGCAATTAATCGATCAATTCGAGTCTTACGACACCAAAATAATAGTGGGGGATTTCAATGCTAAAATAGGGAGAGAGGAAATGTTTAGGCCTACTATAGGCAAAGAAAGTCTGCACGAAACCAGCAACGATAACGGTATTAGGGTGATAAATTTCGCGGCCGCAAAAGATCTTATAGTCAAGACCACGTGCTTCAAGCACAAGGATATACACAAGGCAACGGGACATCGCCGGACGGGGCCACGCACAATCAAATCGATCATTTTATTATTGATAAGAGGCACCACACCAATGTACTTAGTAGCCGGTCAAAATAGTAAGCGAGCGAACAAAGTAGAAAGCTTTGATATTGGAAAACTACGAAGCGGGGTAGAGCGAATCAAGTACCAAGTAGAAGTTAGCAACCGATTTCAGGTGCTCGAGGAAACGGATGCACAGAAGGGAGTAGATGACGATCCGACAGGTTATGGGGGGCTATCGAAAAAACTATAAAAGGGGCCGCGAACAAAATACTGGGTAAGAAAAAAAGGCCGAAGAGCAAACCATGGTTTCGAGTGCAGTGGCGCGAGTTGCCCACCCCTTTGTCTCTTTCCTTTCTCCTTTTCCCCTCTCTCCGCCGGGGTAGAGGCTTGAACAAAACCACCGACCCCGGGCTTTTTCGCTCTCTTCCTTCCGGACTCTGAGTAAGATAAGTAGCTCACTCTTAACACTCGCGAATTCGTCCACTAAAACCACCTCGTGTTGACCGTGGCAAGTCATATCTCTCACCGGCATTTTCTTTCTCTGTAACTTTCACACACACACACACATACACACTCTAAGTAATTGAATTAAGTAATTTGTAAATAGTTGAGACTGAGTTTAAATATAAATTCTCTTTGTGTTGTTACATCAAAAGCTCGCCTTACTCCTTTCAATTATCTACACCTCCTCCGCTCCTCGGCCACGTGTTCGGAACTTAACTTATTGCGATCTTACGCAAATTTTCGCTCGCGTTTAAATATTAGAATTTAATTAGAAAACGCGCGAACAACGATAAATAATATTAGTTCTATTGAAGTTTCCGCTATGTACAGATATCATGATATTCCAAAGACTAAGTTCATTTTAGATTTAAAGAAATTTTTAAGTAAAAGAGACATATTAAAGACCATCTATTAATTTGAGATTTTAATATAGATCTATTAGAGTCAGATAGGACGAGCCAAGATTTTCTTTGTAATTTTTTGGATAAAGGATATATTTCTAGTTTTATGGGTATCACAAAACCACCCGCAGGAGATTGTAAAGGATCCTGTACTAACAATATTTTCGTTAAAATTAATAGCCTAAATACGGTTATGTATTAATTATTTACACAGCCCCACAAATAAAAAAAATTGTAAGTCCCAAAAACTTGACCACGGTACTTATATGTTTTTGGGATCGCTGAATCCGAATTCAGGGTTAGTTTAACCCCATCAGATCTTTCTCAAGGTCAGTTGAAGGTCAAATTATCGAAATACATGAAAAATACACTAAAACCATGGTATCTTGGGGTTTTTGGGGTCGCTGAATCCGAATCCGGGGTCAGTTTAACCCCATCAGAACTTTCTCAAGGTCAGTTGAAGGTCAAATTATCGAAATACATGAAAAATACACTAAAACCATGGTATCTTGGGGTTTTTGGGGTCGCTGAATCCGAATCCGGGGTCAGATTAAACAATCAGATCTTTCTCGAGGTCAGTTGAAGGTCAAATTATCGAAATACATGAAAAATACACTAAAACCATGGTATCTTGGGTTTTTTTGGGGCGCTGTATCTGAATCCGGGCTTATTACAACCCTATCAGGTCATGGTCAAGGTCAGTTGAAGGTCCAATCAGAAAGATTCATAAAAAGTAGAGTCAAACCATGACATTTAGGGGTTTTTGGGGTCGCTGAATCCGAATCCAGGGTCAGTATAGTCCCATAAGGTTATATTTATGGTCAGTTCAAGGTTAGTTCAAGGTCATGGACGTAAAGAGAGTGAAAAAATTAGTTATAAACTGAAACAATGCAAAAGGTAATGTAAACCATAAAGCAAAGAACAATGTATATGCAAGTACAATCGTATCCTTTAAAACTATATCATAGTTTGCTGCTCCTTCATTTACTTTAAATTTGTTAGAAGTATATGCAATTCAATAAAATACCCGTAAAAATATTAAGCCCATTACTCTTTTTTATGGTAACGAACTATTTTATTGTCAAATGATCTACGAAGTGGATTACGCTTCCGCTTCTCCGATGTTGATGGTAGATCTCTTTTTAACGACCAACAGTAATCTGCTAACATATTTACTTCCCATCTTCCTTGGTACCTGCGCTCCATTTCCTTGATATCTTGGTGAAATCTCTCTCCCTGCTCTTCGCTGTAATCACCTAGGTTTTCTGGAAATTCATCAACATGCGAATATAAAAAGTGTAATTTTAGATTCATTAGGCAGCCTTGATTTTTGTAACTATTTACTAAATTTAAAACTATTTGTTGGTAATTTGGGCTCTTATGATTTCCAAGAAAGTTTTTAATTACATCCTTGAAACATAACCATGCTTCTCTCTCTGTATGATTCATTTTCGTAACAAAAATTTCATCATTTATCATCTTACGAATCTGAGGGCCATCGAAAATTCCTTCATTTACTTTAGCATCACTTAATTTGGGAAACTTATTTCGCAGATACTTAAAGCAGCTACCATCTTTGTCTAAAGATTTTACCCATTGTTTCATAAGTCCCAATTTAATGTGCAGAGGTGGTATAAGAATTTTTGATGGATCAACAAGTGGCTTATCTTTTATATTCTTAGAACCCGGTTCGAACTTTTGTCTAAGGGGCCAGACACTCTTTATGTAATGATTCTTTCTATCCCTACTATCCCATTCACATAAATAGCAAGGATATTTTGTGAATCCCGATTGTTGCCCCAGAAGTATTGTTATGATTTTAAGATCCCCACATATTTGCCATTTATGATCATTGTATTTTATTCGGTCTAATATTACTTTCATGTTACAGTACTCTTCATTCAGTATTACCGAATATCCCATGGGAATGGCTGCATAAACATTTGTATTGTGTAACAGAACGGCTTTTAAACTTCTCGTTGACGAATCGATGAACAATCTCCACTCGTTAGGGTTGTAACATCCATGTTTAAAACCACAGCTCAAAAGAACCGTGAGCAGAGCTGTCTTCATTACCGGGTTTCTCTCTCGGTGTAAGTCCCAAGACGATTAATGTTGACTATCTTGGGTTTGTGTTAAGGTCTTCTTTCCCAAAAGGTTTCCAAAGTCATGTTACAGTAATCTTCATCTCCCTTGTATCACTCGTATTTCCTACTTGATACGAACGGATATGAATATGCTGTTTGTTTGCCCCAGGGTACCTCCACGTGGTGACGGTGGGCAACGACCGATTCTTTTTTTTCGGTCGGCTAAACCCCTGGGTGAAGGCTTTAGAGCCGTCATGGCAGACAAACAACAAAAAATTACGATGCAGGGATTCGGAACCCCAGTATCGGCGGCTGGTCAGGGTGAGCAAGCGGGCCCGCAGTCGTCGTCAGGGTTGTAACATCCATGTTTAAAGCAATTCATCAACCCAACTATATCTTTGCAGTAAACTAAGGAAAATTCTTCATCTTTACCGAAATAATCACGATATTTCTTATCTCTGTCTCGGTAGTAAGAAACTTTAATTTTTCCAGCTTCATTAGTATTTTCTTTTAGCCATGAAGCCAAGTACTCCGTCCCATCCTTTGGTAGGCCCAAATCGCGTATGAGATCATTCACTTTTTCCTGTGTAAGTGGACCTTTCTCCTTCTTAGTATTATAGGGGATGTATTCTTCGTCACTTGTATCACTTGTACTAGCAACGTCATTGTCTTCATCAGGCGCTATTTCTTCTTCCGCAATAATATCTCCTTCCTCCATTTCTTCTTCTAAGATTTCATCTTCATCATGTCTTTCTAAATTTTCCTCAAGATCCATACTTCCACTTGCGTACATACCCAGTGGATCTTCTCTTTTATCAATTGACGATTCATATATAGGTTTCGTGACACTTTCAACGTTAGCGTAATTAATTTGCGACTTGTTTTTACTATTAACTCCATACAAATTCGTATTACAAAAATAACAGTCTTCTTTTCTTAAAGGTTCCTTCCATATCGTAGGCACTTTCATTTTTACTTCAGTTTTACCATTTTTGTCTTTCTGTAGCATTTTCCTACATATTGCGCATATGATTTTAGGAACCTAATCAAATTCATCAATTTTCATGTCTAAATCAAACATGTTCTTGTACTGCTCTTTAACATTTTGATTGATTTTTCTTCTATTTTTTGGGGTCTCATACTTGCTACAAATGTAACAAAAACTATCCCGTTTTGCTATAAGGCATTCTTGGTCACCAGACCTCAAGTGATAAATTCTTGTAGTATTATACTCTTCGAAAGCCAAGTTTCCCACTAACAAAGAGCTGCGGTCGCTTGATGACGACGACTGTGGGCCCGCTTGCTCACCCTGACCAGCCGCCGATACTGGGGTTCCGAATCCCTGCATTGTAATTTTTTGTTGTTTGTCTGCCATGACGGCTCTAAAGCCTTCACCCAGGGGTTTAGCCGACCGAAAAAAAAGAATCGGTCGTTGCCCACCGTCACCACGTGGAGGTACCCTGGGGCAAACAAACAGCATATTCATATCCGTTCGTATCAAGTAGGAAATACGAGTGATACAAGGGAGATGAAGATTACTGTAACATGACTTTGGAAACCTTTTGGGAAAGAAGACCTTAACACAAACCCAAGATAGTCAACATTAATCGTCTTGGGACTTACACCGAGAGAGAAACCCGGTAATGAAGACAGCTCTGCTCACGGTTCTTTTGAGCTGTGGTTTTAAACATGGATGTTACAACCCTAACGAGTGGAGATTGTTCATCGATTCGTCAACGAGAAGTTTAAAAGCCGTTCTGTTACACAATACAAATGTTTATGCAGCCATTCCCATGGGATATTCGGTAATACTGAATGAAGAGTACTGTAACATGAAAGTAATATTAGACCGAATAAAATACAATGATCATAAATGGCAAATATGTGGGGATCTTAAAATCATAACAATACTTCTGGGGCAACAATCGGGATTCACAAAATATCCTTGCTATTTATGTGAATGGGATAGTAGGGATAGAAAGAATCATTACATAAAGAGTGTCTGGCCCCTTAGACAAAAGTTCGAACCGGGTTCTAAGAATATAAAAGATAAGCCACTTGTTGATCCATCAAAAATTCTTATACCACCTCTGCACATTAAATTGGGACTTATGAAACAATGGGTAAAATCTTTAGACAAAGATGGTAGCTGCTTTAAGTATCTGCGAAATCAGTTTCCCAAATTAAGTGATGCTAAAGTAAATGAAGGAATTTTCGATGGCCCTCAGATTCGTAAGATAATAAATGATGAAATTTTTGTTACGAAAATGAATCATACAGAGAGAAGCATGGTTATGTTTCAAGGACGTAATTAAAAACTTTCTTGGAAATCATAAGAGCCCAAATTACCAACAAATAGTTTTAAATTTAGTAAATAGTTACAAAAATCAAGGCTGCCTAATGAATCTAAAATTACACTTTTTATATTCGCATGTTGATGAATTTCCAGAAAACCTAGGTGATTACAGCGAAGAGCAGGGAGAGAGATTTCACCAAGATATCAAGGAAATGGAGCGCAGGTACCAAGGAAGATGGGACGTAAATATGTTAGCAGATTACTGTTGGTCGTTAAAAAGAGATCTACCATCAACATCGGAGAAGCGGAAGCGTAATCCACTTCGTAGATCATTTGACAATAAAATAGTTCGTTACCATAAAAAAGAGTAATGGGCTTAATATTTTTACGGGTATTTTATTGAATTGCATATACTTCTAACAAATTTAAAGTAAATGAAGGAGCAGCAAACTATGATATAGTTTTAAAGGATACGATTGTACTTGCATATACATTGTTCTTTGCTTTATGGTTTACATTACCTTTTGCATTGTTTCAGTTTATAACTAATTTTTTCACTCTCTTTACGTCCATGACCTTGAACTAACCTTGAACTGACCATAAATATAACCTTATGGGACTATACTGACCCTGGATTCGGATTCAGCGACCCCAAAAACCCCTAAATGTCATGGTTTGACTCTACTTTTTATGAATCTTTCTGATTGGACCTTCAACTGACCTTGACCATGACCTGATAGGGTTGTAATAAGCCCGGATTCAGATACAGCGCCCCAAAAAAACCCAAGATACCATGGTTTTAGTGTATTTTTCATGTATTTCGATAATTTGACCTTCAACTGACCTCGAGAAAGATCTGATTGTTTAATCTGACCCCGGATTCGGATTCAGCGACCCCAAAAACCCCAAGATACCATGGTTTTAGTGTATTTTTCATGTATTTCGATAATTTGACCTTCAACTGACCTTGAGAAAGTTCTGATGGGGTTAAACTGACCCCGGATTCGGATTCAGCGACCCCAAAAACCCCAAGATACCATGGTTTTAGTGTATTTTTCATGTATTTCGATAATTTGACCTTCAACTGACCTTGAGAAAGATCTGATGGGGTTAAACTAACCCTGGATTCGGATTCAGCGATCCCAAAACATATAAGTACCGTGGTCAAGTTTTTGGGACTTACAATTTTTTTTATTTGTGGGGCTGTGTTATTAAATAAAAATTCTTTAACAGATCATTACCCTATTATTGTTACATTAAATAAGATTAAACCTAAAAAGTCTAAACCCAATGTGATATTAAACTATAAAATCTTAGGAAACATTGCTAGGACAAGAGACTGGAATGCAATTATGTCAATACAGGATTCTACATAGCTACTGGACAACTGATATGCGAAATTAAACAATGTATAGAACGAGCTAAAATAAAAAAAAAGGAAAGGCGAAAATAAGCGCAGGAAAAATTCGATTACAGTTGCTATTGTTAAATCATTCGAAACAAAGGAATTTTTATTGTGTTAAATGGATATCAATAATGTACAACTTAAAGTACAGAATAAAAATTATGCCAAAATTCTGGATAAGGTCATCCTTGATGCAAAAATCAAATATGATAAAAGCTTAGTGTAAAATAATACAAATAATCCTAAAAGACTACGGGATTTTATTAATATGAAAATAGGTAAAAAAATAAAATCTATTGACTCTATAGGTTACACAAAAATTTATAATAACAAGATTACAGTTAATAATGTGTTGAGGTAGTTTTCCCAATGCCCTGCATGTATGTATGTGTGTGTGTATGCTTGTGTGAGCCCGAACGCTGGGGAAGCGAACTAGCGCCCTCCGACAAGACAGCGGTCTTGTCGCGTACCTGCTGCCTCCGATCTAGCAGAACCCGACTCAACGTGCGAGCAAGCACACGCAGTCGCAGCTTACCCTCGAGTATTATCTCCTAGTAATCAGTAATTGTAGCTTTAGAATAAATTAATATCTTTCTCTAGAAACTGTCTTAAGTGATTTCACAACCTCATCCAACAGGTTATGGGCCCAGGTTCGCCTTGACAAGTGGAAGAGAAAGTAAGTGTAACGTGCGGTCCAACGGTCAAACATGACGAGCGAAATCTCGGCACGAACTATCAATCGTGGCGTTTTCAACTAAGAACGCTATTCATAGCGACGGACGTCTACGAAGTGGTGACGGGCTCGCGTCCGCGACCAGGAGACGAGGACAATGCCGTTCTGAAAGCATGGATTAAGGACGACGCGAAGGCGCAATTCCTCATATCCTCGTCGATCGACCGCTCGCAACATCAGCACGTACAGTCATGCGAGTCAGCCAAGGCAATGTGGGACACGCTAGCCACAATACACGACAAGAAGTCCGCGACTCACAAATTACTCCTGACTCAGCGCTTTCACGAGTACAGGATGGAGCCGACGGACAGTGTAGCCGGGCACGTCTCAAAGATCAAAAACATGGCGCAGTAACTTCTAGACGTGGGCGAAAATTTACCTGACTTACTAGTCAAGGCAAAAATACTGGCCAGTCTACCCTCGAAATTCAGGAATTTTAGAAGTGCGTGGAGCAGTGTTGATCCGGACCGGCAGACGATTGAGTACCTGCAAGAAAGATTACTGGAGGAAGAAACATATCTGGAAGGGGACGCAGAAGAAAGAAGCGCTCTCGCAGCAATAGCGAAGGACAGTTCGGGACATAACACTGGAGGTAACAAATACAAAGGAAGCAAGAAGCCTCAGCGGAGCAAAAGTGATGTTGTGTGCTATCGCTGTAGTGAGAAAGGTCACTTTGCTCGACAGTGCCCCCATCGCAATCATAATAACGAACCAGGTACGTCAAGGTCGTCGAAAGATTACGCCTTAGCGGTTACTCAGTCGGAGTATATGGAAAGCGCGGGAAGTCTCAAGAACATGCTGCCCTCTGACGATCAAGTCAAGAAGTTACTCAGTGTCGATACTGCAGAAGTCTGGCTGACCGACAGTGGGGCGTCAGCTCACATGACAAACCGGAGAGACTGGTTCTCGGATTACCGTCCGAGACGTGATGGCAGCACAGTAATTCTCGGCGACGGCAGTGAATGTGAGGTTACGGGCGAAGGCACTGTAACTGTCGAGAGACTTGTTGACAACAAGTGGGTCGAAGGGAGCATTGAAAACGTGCTTCATGTGCCGCAACTAGGCAAAAATCTGCTCTCAGTTGGAGTGTGTCTCAAAAGAAATTCAAGGTGACTTTTGAAGACAGATACGTGCTGTTCTGCAAAGAAGGAGAGGTGATCGCATCAGGCATGATGCAAGACAACAACGTCTTCCGGATGTTTCTGAGAGTGCCACGGAAGGCAAAAGAAACTTCAGCAAATGTCACCACCACCAGTCTTCAGTGCCTGCACGAAAAACTTGGTCATCTCAACGCTCGAGCAGTGAAGCGGCTGGTTGACCAAGGGTTGGTGTCAGGAGTGAAGCTGGATGATAGGAGCAGCTTTTTCTGTGAACCGTGCCAACTCGGAAAAGCTCACAGGCTAAGCTTCAACAAAAGGAAGGTGGACAAGAGTACGAAACCCGGAGAAATCGTGCACAGTGATGTGTGTGGTCCAAATCCCGAGGAGTCACTGGGAGGGGCACGGTATTTTGTCACGTTCACTGATGAGGCAACCAGCTACCGGTATGTGTACTTTCTTAAACACAAGTCAGACGTGTTTGACAGATTCAGAGAGTACGAGAGAGCTGTTGCCAACAAGTTCGGAGTGAAAATCAAAGCTCTGAGGTCAGACAATGGCACAGAATACTGCAACTCGAGAATGGCAGACTACATGAAGGATTTGGGAATCCAGTTGCAAACCACAGCTCTATACACACCAGAACAAAATGGCAAGGCTGAAAGAAGCAACCGCACCATCAACGAGTGTGCTCGTACCATGCTTCTAGCTTCAGGCCTGCCAAGTTCACTGTGGGCGGAAGCTGTGAACTGTGCAGTGTATCTGCTGAACAGAGTCACAGTAAGTGACGAATGTGGAGGCAAAACAGCGTTTGAACTGTGGACCAGGAAGAAACCTAACCTCCAACATTTGAGAAAGTTCGGATCAGAGGCATACACTCACATTCCCAAAATGTTTACCTCTAAGTATGATGCAAGAGCGAAGAAGACCCATCTGGTGGGATACGAGAAGGACTCCTGCAACTACAGAGTATACGACAGCATCACTAGAAAGGTGACTGTATCAAGAAACGTCGTATTTTCAAGTAACGACAGAGTTCCCGTGGATGTCAGCTACCAGGAAGAACCTGCAGAGTACTGCATTATACAGCGAGAGGTAGGACCAGAGGAAAAGGGAGAGGATCCAGCTGTGCGAGGGGTAGCTGTGGACCAACAGCCTAAAGCCAACAAGGGGGAACAAGGTGTACCTGCTGTGGCGGAGCCACAAGCACCAGCACCTGTACAACCACCAGATATACAGCCTGCGCAGCCACCTGTTCAACAGCCTCGGACTCCCAACCTCAGAGATCGAGCCAAAATCAAACTTCCTCAAAGGTATGCTTCTTATGTAGCAGAAATAAAGGTACCTATTGATTTTAGGGAAGCATCCATGTGCGCAGAATCAGCAGAATGGTCGAAGGCCATAACCGAGGAGCTTGATGCTCACGAGAGAAATGCCACCTGGACTGTCATACCCAGGGACCCATCGAAGGTGGCCATAAAGTCAAAATGGGTGTTCAAGGTGAGCAGCATCAATGACAAGCCCAGATTCAAAGCCCAACTGTGTGCCAAGGGCTTTATGCAGAAGGAAGGGCAGGATTATACTGAGACTTTCTCACCAGTAGTCCGGTATGATTCCCTGCGGCTACTGCTCGCAATGGCAACGCAAGACAATCTGGACATGGTGACATTTGATGTTCGGACTGCATTTCTGTATGGGCATCTAACAGAAGAAATCCACATGGAGCTACCAGAAGGGGTCAAGACTGAAGTAGATACGAATGTAGTTTGTAAATTAAATAAGTCTTTATACGGGTTAAAACAAGCACCGCGCTGCTGGAATAATCGGTTCAAAGATTTTTTATCTAAATTTAGATTTAAGGAATGTAAAGCGGATAGCTGTGTATTTGTTGGGATTATCGAATCTCATACTGTTTATCTAGGCTTGTTTGTAGATGACGGTCTATTGATCTGCGAATCAGTTGTAATTATAAAAATTATTCTAGAGTCTCTGAAAAACGAATTTGAAATTACCATTGGTGATGCTAGTCGGTTTGTGGGGATTCAGATAAATCGCGATCGAAGCAGAAACACCTTACATTTATCGCAAGGTGATTATGTTATGCAAATATTGGCAAAATTTGGCATGAGTAATGCAAAGCCCGTAGTAGTACCAGCTGATCCACAAACTGTACTTCATCCAGTTGAGAGTGATGACGAGTGCATAAATGATGTTCCGTACAGAGAAGCAGTAGGCTCTCTGATGTATCTTTCTGTAACTATTCGACCGGATATCGCGTTCGCGGTAAATGGAGTAAGCAAGTTCTTGAATAAGCACAATAGAGCTCACTGGCAAGCCGTGAAGCGAATTTTCTCGTATCTGTTCGGTACCGCGAGTACAGGCATTGTATATAAAAAGTGTTCGTCGAATGGCCTGTCTCCGATCGGTTATTCTGATGCAGATTTCGCGAACGATATTGAAACGCGTCGCTCGGTGACAGGGTACGTATTCATGCTGTCTGCAGGGGCGATTACGTGGTCGTCGCAGCGACAAAAATTAGTCACACTTAGCACGACTGAAGCTGAATATGTGGCAGCGGCCACAGCTGCTAAGGAGCTAGTGTGGGTGCGAAAATTGTTAAGCGATATCAAATGCCCATGTGCTTTGGCCACTTGTCTGTATGTAGATAATCAAAGTGCAATCAAGCTGTCCAAAAATTCTGAGTTTCACAAGAGGACAAAGCACATTGACATTAGATACCATTTTCTGCGGGAAAAACAAGAGTCTGGAGAACTATCAGTGCAATTTGTTTCGACTGATCTGCAAAAAGCAGACATGTTCACCAAAGCTTTACCGCGTGATAGGTTTAAAATGTTATGCAACGAGATAGGCGTGGTTGCATTCGAAGACATATGTTAAATATGCTAGCATTAGGGAAAAGGCGGAAGTGTTGAGGTAGTTTTCCCAATGCCCTGCATGTATGTATGTGTGTGTGTATGCTTGCGTGAGCCCGAACGCTGGGGAAGCGAACTAGCGCCCTCCGACAAGACAGCGGTCTTGTCGCGTACCTGCTGCCTCCGATCTAGCAGAACCCGACTCAACGTGCGAGCAAGCACACGCAGTCGCAGCTTACCCTCGAGTATTATCTCCTAGTAATCAGTAATTGTAGCTTTAGAATAAATTAATATCTTTCTCTAGAAACTGTCTTAAGTGATTTCACAACCTCATCCAACATAATGAAATAGCGAATAATATAAATAAATATTTTTATGAAATTAGTCGAAATTTAAATGGAATAATTGTTAAATCTTCTGATTATGCTTTAAAAATGCCAGATATGAAGACAAGCCCAATTTTTTTTAGATCAACAAATACATATGAAATAATGAGCATTATTAATACTTTGAAGTTAAAAAATGGTGGTGTTGATAGAATCAATGCAAAAGTTTTTAAGGTAATATGTAATTATATTACCGAACCACTAGAATTTCTATTTAATACATGTATGGTCCACTCCATATGGCCTAACGTTCTAAAAAATGTTGAAATTGTACCGATTTATAAATCTGGTGTGAGACACAATATATCAAACTACAGACCTATTTCGTTAATATCCAACATAGCTAACATTTTGAGAGAATAATATATAATAGAATTTAAGATTTTATTAAAAAGTGTAATATAATATCTGAGTTTCAGTTTGGTTTTATGAAAAACGTAGGTACGAAAAATGCTCTAGATTACATATCGAATATATTATACAATAACTTAGATAGTAGTAAGCCAACGCTTATAACTTTTCTCGATCTTGTCAAACCTTTTGATACTCTTGATCATGAAATATTACTTGAGAAATTATATTGTTGTGGTATCAGAGGACATGCGTTGGACTTACTAACAATTTATCTAAATAATATATACCAAAAAGTCAAGATTAATCGTCAAACCGTCGCACTCTAATAAGTAGAGGAAAGGGCTAGCCCGCGGCAACCGCGGACGATTACAGGGCCACACTGCGAATAGAGTGCCGTGCTCTCAAGGCGAAAGGGCTGCGTATAGGTCGCGGGACAGAGGACGCGCGCAATCGTAATCCTCTGCGAATCCGACGGCGTGTTCAACGACGGTCGTGTTGAACACGCAACGACGCTCGACCTACGCGATTGTATTTTATCATTGCCGACTTGTTCTTTTTATATGTAAAGTAACTGTAGATTATTTATCTGTGCATATTTCAGAATACGAGGTCTGTCCCAAAAGTATCCGACCTACGTTCATGTCTTCGCGCGGAGAGACTCAGGCGACCTCTGGAGGGTACGAACGTCACCAGCAACTCCTAACCTTCTCATCAGTAGCCTGAGATACCGATGAAACGCCTTAGTTTCCGCGCAGCGTGTATTTGTTTACAACGACTTTTTTGCGTTCGTCGCAATTTGCTTATTGCTAAAAATGGCAGAACGAACCGAACAGCGAATTTGCATAAAATTTTGCTTTAATCTCGGTAAAAGTTGTGCGGAAACTATTGAAATGTTGCAAAAGGCCTTTAAAGATGAGTGTATGGACAAAACACAAATAAAAGAGTGGTATAGGCGGTTCAAAAGTGGCCGCAGATCTGTTAACAGTGATCCTCGTTCATCAAGTCAATGTTGATGGTTTTTTTCGATTATGAGGGCGTTGTGCACCACGAATATGCCCCTACAGGCCAGACAATCAATAAAGAGTACTACGTTGAAGTTTTGAAAAGACTACGTAATGCAATCAGGAGAAAACGACCGCAACTTTGGGAAACCGGTGACTGGCTTCTTCATCACGACAATGCTCCAGCGGACGCATCAAACCTTGTGCAGCAGTATTTATTGAAACACAGTGTTGCGCAGCTCCGCCAGCCTCCATACAGTCCTGATATAGCTCCCTGTGACTTTTGGCTGTTTCCTCGATTGAAAATGCCGCTTAAAGGACATCGATTCGACAATAAACAGACTGTTGAAACTAATGCGACGAATGCACTAAAGGCGATTCTGAAGTCTGACTTTCAAGACTGCTTTAATAAGTGGAAACATCGATATGAGCGTCTTGTTCAATCAAATGGGGACTACTTTGAAGGATGCCACCCCCCGGATGACGAAGAGTAAATCAAGCGCTGAGAAATCGAGGTAGGTCGGATACTTTTGGGACAGACCTCGTATAGCTTATATTATTATTGTTATCAAATCAGTGTGCCTTAAATAACCCGGACCCGCCTGCTCCTCGCACTGAGTTAGGCCAGAATTAAGACGACATTGCTGTGCGTACACAGTAACATTTAGTCCTCGTGTTTTTGCGCTCCTTACAGATCGCAAAAACCAAGTGCGTCGAGGAAACTCCGCATGAAGCTGAATCCTCGTTGATTTGGCGTATATAAGGGACGAACCTGCACAGCTTCACCGGGGTAGGCTACAGCGGTGGTCCGCCGCGAGCCACCTCGAAGTTAAGCTGCGGCAAGCCATGCACACGCGCTGCGTGTAGCGCATGCCTGCAGGACTCTGGCTTAGTCGATTAATTAATATAATTAATGATTAAGCACCCCGTTATACATGGCGCCCAACAAAACCCGGCATTAATAGCATCATTGATTAGCAATCAACAGATTGAAATAATAAAAATTTAAAAATTAAATTGAAGTAAAAAAAAAGTGAAGTTAGAAAATTAAAATTGTTTGTGGTTTTCCGGTGAATTTAAAATTTTAACCTGCGAAATAGGTCGAGCACGCGAGTGCGAGACGAGTGAAATTTGAACACGAGGCTCAAACACACCGAAGTGTGTAAAAGTGTATGCGAGAAGGCAAGCTGAGTGTATTGAACACAATACACAGGAATAGTAATATTTTAATCAACTGTTTGTTCTGACTCCCAACCTTAAGAAAGAGAAAATTATAATACACGATTATAATTAACAAAAAGGTCGAGCGTAATTACGAATAATTATAAGCATTCAGACCAAAAAGCAATCAATCACGATAGTGAAGTGTGTGTAAATTCAGTTCAGCCACAGAGACACCCGTGCCGCGCTCAGCGATTCTGTGGTCGACCGATCATCGCGGTTAAGCAGCGTTAAGCGCGGTCGTACTCGGAACGGCGAAACATGTATTTTGCGTTGTTTGTAATTGTTATTGCAAAAATTAATTTTTTTCGATCTGGTGGTTGTTTACTGAGGGACAATAAACAATTATCATGAGAAAAAAGATTTTTTTTTGTTTTCAGATTTTTTTTTGAAAAATGAAGAGGTTACCTGAGAGCGTTACACAAGGTTAAGCAACGTTGGTCGTAGACAGTACTTGTGATAGTTTATTATTGATCAAGATTTGTTTTTCTTTACAGTAGTATTGTTTATTAATTATTAATAATTATTAAGAGGAATAAAATTCACAAACAGAAGGTAGTGAGGGTAGACCGACACACTAACCCACGGCCAGTCACGCCTGGGGGAGGGTGGGGGGGGGGGAGGAAGCTAGTCGGAGGCCAACAACCGGCAATCGGAGACAAAGTTGCATAACCGAGAAGCGAAGAGAGAATGGGCCTAGCGACGAACGGCCGAGAAGCAAAGCGAGCCCAGATCACTCGGCAGACCGCTTAAGTGCCAACCAAAGACACTTCTACACACCTGGCGAGGGACGACGGGACCATGGTGCGTCAAGCCCGAGACCCTGGTCGGAGACCCTCGGCCAAACGACAAGGTGTAGTGGCTACCCAAGAGACGTTGGTCAAATGGTTAGGAAGTGGAAGTCAAATTCTCTAGCAAAAAGGACCAAAGCATTGATGCTTTCCTCGCCAGAATCGAAAACTGTAACACATTGGCCAACCTGTCTGACGAAGAACTCCTGGCAGCATTCTCAGAACTGTTCACAGATACAGTAGCAACCTAGTATCGAAATACCAAGATGAAATGGAGAACTTGGAGAGATTTCACAACTTCGGCAGACATTGGTATGGCACGAGTCGCCAATATCAACAGAGGCTGCGGAACGAGGCATATATTCGGACACAGAGTCCTGATGAGATTGTTCGAGACTACCTCACATGCCTGATAGGGATTATGACTAAGCTATCCCCACGGCTTGAGGAGACTTACGAACTGGACCTGTTGCACCGAAATATGCGATCAGATCTGTAGAAGCTAGTCAGGAGGTCCGACATAATAAGCGTAGAAACGCTACTAGACGCGGCAACGGACGCAGAGCAAACACTAGAGGAAGAAAGAGCGTACCGTCTGCCACCAGCACCAGAAGCATCACTGCTTCCCGTACTGGCTTTTAAACCAGCCATCGGACAACAGAAGCAGAAAACTGAAATTTCTGCTGTATCGACCGAGGAAGCGAAACCTGTCCTGTCAGACTTCACGGCCATGTTCGCCAAGATGTTGGATGAGAAGCTGAAACATTTCCAACAGCCGAGCATGAACGAGAACTCTCAGTCCAGAAGGGCGCAAGGGAGGGGGGGGGTATAGAAGCCCGAAGAGGTCATCCAACTCCAGACAGCAAACCAAATCTCCTCCAAGGGAAGGGGGAGAGCAGCACCGCCAGGGCGGCCCAAGCAACGGTTTGATCCAACCCAACCGTTAAAGTGTTATGTCTGTGGAGAATTGGGCTTCATGAAGAAGTATTGCCCCAAAGCGCATTTGGAAAAGATCTCTCGACCGAGTATGCGGGAAAAGTGAAGCTACCAGATGGATCGTTCCGCCCACTGGTAGGTCACGTGACACTCCCCATAACAGTCGCAGGAGAACCGCGGGACGTACGCGCGGGTATCGTCTCACACATAGAGGACTAATGTTACGTAGGTGTGAACTTCGTGAAGAAGTTTAGGTCGATACTTGACCCAGATGAAGACGTATTGTATTTCAAGGGCACCCGAGCGAGAGTATAGCTGGAGGTAGCTAGTTTGAACGCTGGCGTAGCCGCCATATCATCGGTCGCTATTGCCAATGTCACGGATTCTCAACGCCAAGAGCTAGAGAGGATCCTGGACGAATCGCTGCAAGGCCAAAGAGACACTTGTGGCTTAACGTGTGACATCGAGCATCATATAGCTATTGAATCAGCCAAGCCCATAAAGCAACAGTATTACCCGGTCTCAGAGAAAATAAAACAGGAAATGCACTGGCACGTAAAGGAGATACTAGATCAGGGAATAATCGAACCATCTAACAGTGGTTGGTCGAACCCAGTGGTAATGGTAAAGAAAAAGAACGGCACCTAGAGGTTCTGCGTTAACTACCGCAAGGTTAACGCGCAGACGAAGCCCGATGCGTATCCTCTACCCTTCATGAATGATATATTACGGAAATTGAGAAAATTGAGCGAATCTTTTTGGCCAATTACGCCCTTTACAGTGCCGAGAAAAGGGCTGTTCCACTTTCTAAAAATGCCGTTCGGTTTATCTTACGCGGGCGCAATGTTTCAAAGATTGATCGATATGGTAATTGGGCCAGATTTAGAACTATATGTTCTTACATATCTGGATGATATTATCATAATATCGGAAACGTTCGAAGAATACAAACGACGGCTAAAATAGGTCCTTGCGAAGTTGAAAGCCGCAGGACTAATTGTCGAGAGAAATGCGTGTTCTGCAAACCCTGCAAACCAGAAGCCAGATATTTGTGAGTCTTCGTAAACCGGGATGGGGTCAGATCAGACCCAGACAAGACTGAACAGGTGATAAGTTACCCGGCTCCCAAAAATTTGAAACAATTGAGGCGTTTTCTGGGTATGTCTTCATGGTATAGAAGATTCATGAAGGACTACGCAACGTTGGTCGAGCCTTTGACTCGACTTTTAAAGAAAAACCAAAAGTTCGAATGGTTCACAAACCAATAAATCGGATTTGACAAGCTGTAGGCGCTGATCGCCTCAGCCCCTGTTCTACAGAGCCCTCTGCCGGATAAACAATTCGTAGTCAACACTAACGCTAGCAATACCGGAATTGGTGCAGTACTCCTCATTAAACGGAAGAGGGAGCGCGGGTACTAGAATTTGCCAGCAGAACGTTAAATTCGGCAGAAAGGAATTCCAGTGTACCCAAGCGCGAGTTTCTCGCCGTGGTATGGGCCATCGAGAAATTTCGGACATATATCGAGGGTTACCACTTTCGAGTGGTAACAGATCACTTGAGCCTGGCATCGCTATGCAACTTAAAAAACCCCACCGGCCGTCTGGCGAGGTGGGCGCTACGCCTACAAGGTCACAACTACCAGGTAGTCCAGAAGAAAGGTGCTCTAAATTTAGTCCCAAATGCATTGTCCAGGATGTACAAAGAGGTAGAGACACAAATAGGCTCCCTGAGTTGGTCAGAGGGTACAGACCAATGGTACCTATCTACCCTCAACAAAACAGCCATAAACCCTTGAGAAAACTCCAATTGGAAGGTCGTTGGGAGAAACCTCTACCATTACAAGCCAGATGAAGAGATCGAGGACACTGTAGGCGACGAAGATGCTTGGAAGTTGGTAGTGCCAAAGGAACACCGGCACACCATACTACGAGAAAGCCACGATAACCCGACCGCTGGGCACCTCGGACGATAAAAGACCTATGCCAGAGTGTGCCAGCAATACTTCTGGCCACACATGTACGTGGACGTACAAGAATATGTCCGCGGGTGCATGATTTGCCAACAATGTAAAGTGATCCAGAAGCCGCCTATCGGGAGAATGAGAAATGATCGGACAATTGCCACGGAGTAGGGGTGGGTACGAATATATCTTGGTGTTCCAAGGTTTATTCACCAGATGGGTGGAATATATCCCCATCCGGAAAGCAAACGCTCGGACCGTCATGAAAGAGTTTCACGAGAGGATCGTGATGCGGTTCGGAGCACCGGAGACTTTCCATTCGGATAATGGCACAGAATTTAAAATATGGCTGTCAATGAATATCTCTTGCAACAAGGTATCTACTATACCACAACCCCCCCCCCCCCGTACTGCCCGAGAACAAACCCCGTGGATAGGGATAATTGGACTCTTAAGACAATGATTCCGTCCTATATAACCGAGAACTACAAGACCTGGGACAAATATCTACCCGATCTCGCGTTCTCTATGAAAACGGCTAAAAACAGCTCCACTGGTTTAAACCCAGCGATGCTGTATTATGGCAGACAACCAACGCCCCCTGGCACCGTACATAGAAAACAGAAAAGTTCCTCGTCAGTATCTGTTCAGCAAGAATTGACGCAAGTTTGGAACGCCCGCATGCTAAGGTTGCGCGAGGCGCAGGTGCAGTCCACCTTGCTATCCAAGGCCGAACGGGTCAGGCAGGCGAAGTCTGTCGGAAAAATAGAGTCCTGTCCTCGGCAACCATGGGTGTCACCGCAAAATTGGCACCCAAATATTCGGGGCCGTACATCATAATAGGCGGGCGCAGGCCCAACTCATACAAGCTCTTCGGCCTCACGGGGCAAGTAGAACAACTCTTCCAGGCCGACGACTTGAAGATGTTCGTGCCGGGCGTGAATCCGGCAGACGAGACATCGAAGACTCCTGAAGAAGAAGACGTGGGAACGACGCAACCACCGAGGGATGCGATGGAGACGCGCGACCCTCCTACACCCGACGAAATCGCGCGAACCGCGACCCCAGCCGGAGTCAGGCCGTCGACGAAAGGCCCACCAAGATCCGCGGAAACTTTATAGAAAAGACCACGCGGTTGGCCTAGAAGAGGCCGTAAATTCAGAGAGGAGGGTTCACCGGAATGTGCGTCCCCTCGGCGAACTCGAAGGAACCCACACCCATAAAAATCGGATTTCCCCATATTCCATGCATTTTGTTTCAGATGGCAACAAAAAGGGACATCCTGGAAGAGGTAGCGCAAGCCTTTCTAGAGCTCCGTCTAGGGCGCATGGTAGACGGTGTAGTGGCGGCCGCCCTAGACGTCTTCAGCGAGCGCCGGCGGCTCGAGGGGGAAGAAAGGAGCCACCAGCTTCACGCCCAGAACTCGGTCATCATCGAGGAATGGGAGGAGGACTCAGAGGCTGGGCGGTGTGGCTCACCTGGGATACCCAAGGCTGGGGGCTCTTTGGAGTCTCCGGCGGACCCGCCGAAGGAAGGTCCCATCCCCATGAAACCTCCCACTCGAGATATGGCGATTCAGACGGATCCGTCTAAAGAGAGGCCGATCGAGAACGTCCCAACGCATCGATTTGTTGTATATATATTTATAAATACATATTCTATCGCAGATTTTAGGTTTAATATTTGTCAAAAACCGAGATAGAGCAAAAAAAGCTTTACAAGCTTGTAAAATAATTATTTCTTAAATAGATATTAAACTTGAATTTCAAACAATGTAAAATAATAAAAATGTTTAATATAGCAAAATAAATTAGAAAGTACCTAGAAAAGTTTCAAAATATCTTTTTTATTGTTATAACATCGTATGAATTATTAAAAAATGTCAAGCACAAAATAAATTTTATTTTTTTATTATATTTGTCCTGCAGGATATATAACTTTTGAGCATCATGCTCCGCAATCTTACAACTCAAATGAAACTTAACAAGGCATAAATTAAGAGAATTTGATGTTGAATTTTATTTAATTTTTTAGAAAGATTTTAAAGAGATGTAAATGTGAAAAAAAGATACGTTACCGACTCTATGTTTTTATTTTTAATATAATTTGTAAATATTTTTATGGAAAAGATGATACGTTAGGTTCTTTGATTTATCAATAAATAATTATTCAACAATTTTCAAGCAATTTCATCCATTATATCACTAAAAAGTTTAGGCTCCTAACTGACGGATACGGTTATGTATAACAATGGTCCAAACTTAGTAATGATAAAATTAATGGAATCGCTAAAAAATTTGTTGTTCATTGTTCATTAATAAAAATAGAGTCTGACGTGTCGTTCTACCGTGAAAAGGTTTACAAACTATTTTAAAAATAAAAAACTATACAGTCGACAACGTAGGAATCTTGTGTTTTCTGTCACATTCACTTAAATTACGTATATTCTGGAGGATGTATATGACTATAACGGACAATATATCAAAAACTATTTTATACTACAACAGTTAAAAAACATTGCTATTATTATCTTTGTATTATCTCATGAAAAATTGCATTTCGATTCTAACTTCATTATTTCAGATAAAAAGTAGCTAACATGTATCAGTATGAATATTTTATCAGAAATATTTTATTTTATATTTTATGATTTCGAAAAAAAATTTCCCATAGTTATTTGACTTGTTTTGATATGTACATACTTCAAAATAAATAGTTCATCCTTTAGTTAAAGATCAAGAACAAATTTTTTTAGAGAACAACTCAATATAAAAAATTATGTTATTCATTATTTTCTTTAATTGGTTTGTATTTTGAATAAGAATAATTTTTTTAACAAAAATATGCACCATTTAAGGGGTTAGTCTAGGGCGGAAAATGGAGGTGATTTTTCGGGACTCATAAAAAGAAAATCATGCGGTCAAATATTTTAAAATTTTGAGCATATATTCCGATACTATTGACAAGTTAATACACAAAATTTCATGCAAAAATATCGACTGTTAACCGAGTTATACGCTCCGACGTCCAGTCATCCAAAAATGAAGTTGTAAATCGGCTGTAGCTGTAGAGGTCTTCAGAATGCCAGTATCTGAAAAATTTTTGTTTCACGTTAAACTAGATGACTTTCTCCGTACCATGAACTACGATCTTTTGAAAATATTAAAAATTATAAAAATGGCAGCGTTTTGAAAAGAATAATTCAATTTTTCACAAAAAAAACGCTCGTTTTTTGCTCGGCAAATTTGTATTTTTATAAATATCAAAAAGATCCTAGTTCATGGTATGTTAAAACAAAATGTTACGAATATTCGTGCAAAATTTCAAATCAATTCGTTAATTTTTCTTTGAGCTAGAGCTGCAGCCGTTTTTGAAAATGCAGTTTTGAGATAAACGCATTTAAAGTTTTGATCACTGATTTTTCGGTTATAAAATTTAATTTTTCATACTTACAGTTGTTCTGCGATTCCAGAGCCATACAATTCGCCTTCCTCTTGCTCGAAAAAGTGCTGTTCATCAGCTGCAGCTTTCCTACGAGCTGTTGGAGCCTCCTTTGAAGTCTTCTCGTGCCTTTTCTCGGCCAGCTGTATACGTGCCATGTCGCGACTGTTGGCGTATTCTAGTGCGTAGCGACCAACAGTTATGCCCATAGCGCGAAATATTCTTAATATAGACTTCATGCCATCATTAAAGATCCCCGTTGCAAAAAAATTGGTCAATTGTATGGTCTTTAGGCCGCTGTGAAGATGTTTCGGAGCAAAGTGCCATAGCAAGCCGTTATAACTTTCATTATTATTTTGTGTGTTGCTCCCTTTGCATCTGTTTAGCAATTCCATTCTTGACAAATCCGTATAAATTGGATGCAAAACTTTTAAAACTTGTGGATCTAATGGCAGATAATCGTGCTTGAATTTTCTCATATTAAGTCCTTCAGCTTCCGCTCGGCGATACGCGCACCAGCTATCCGCGCCGACCGGGCAGTTTTGATGTGAATTCTTGTCAGTCGAGCCCATATGGAAATAAGTAGCCCAAAAGTCCGTATGCATTTCTTCTACATTATCTTGATGCCTTATTAGCGCTAAACCATAATATTTTTGGAGTTAAGTTATGATTTTGTCAGTTAATTTTACTGTATCTTTACTCCTTCCTCCTAAACCTTTCACTTTTTTTTTCATTTCGGCATTGTGTACCCATTCTTTTCTTGACGTGTAGATAGCATTCTAGCTTTTCAACAGGATATCATAAGGATTCATATCTAAAATACCTTTAAAAGTAGCACTGTCTCCGTCACCGATGTAGCGTTTATACTTCACATTATACATTTCGAGCGATCGGCCGAACATTTCTTTTATGCCGTCGACTTCTATTTTCGCAGTCGATCCGGCGTGATTAGATAGGCAATCATGATCGCTTGAGAGCCATTCTTCATATGCTTCTGGATCTTCCTCTTGTTTTTTTATCCAGTACTCACACGCTTTATAATAAATCGATTTCACTGATGTATCGATGATTTTCTTGCTATATTTTCCTGCGAGAGTCGTCACGCCATATTGTGAAGTATGTCCCCGTTTTTTCCACGTACCATCTCCGGAAACTGTTAAATTCGTATCGGAACCTTCTTCTTCAAGCGTTTTTTCTTTTTCTTATTTCACAACATTTTTAGTGCAAGATTTATACAGTGCCTCTGCAGCTATCCAAATATTTTTAAAGCAGCCTTCGAAGGTATTAATATGAAATGTTTTTGCTATATCCATCAAACCACAAAAAAGACTCAGAACTTCTCTTCCAATCCCTAAAAGCCGCATCACAAGCACTGCACGTCGATTAATAGCATAGGCTTTTCCACTCTTCGGACCAGATTCGATATAAGAAACGCCACACTGACACGAGACAGCAATTTTAAAACCTAACCCTGCCGGACTCGCTTCTTCGAATTTTACATTTGTTTTGCAATTCTTGCAAAGTACTATGTTGCTAATTGCAGTAAAGACGGATAAAAATTCAATGATACGATAGCCGTGAGTATTATCAATAATAATCTCATCGTCATCGTTACGCACCAATTTTTCAGCTGTAGCACTTGTATTCGACGTTGACTGCTCCAGTGTGTACCGATTCCCATGGAAAGTTCTCTTCCTACTCGAAGTTCTGCGCACTGGGTCCTCTTTCGTGCCTTTTTGATTCTTGTAAGGATTTTTCTCACTCATTTTCACTTTACTTAGCTGCAATGCGCTCTAGACCTCTGCTCAAACTGAACTGAAGCGGACGTTTTGTGCGCGCCAGCGTTCGTATGATTTCTCTACCTGCGTCTTCTTGTAACGGTTTCGAATGAATGTATAGCTTAAATTACTTGTTTGACAAGCCATCCAGGTAGTTGCCTGGCTCGCTGTACAATGGAGACTCGATTTATGATGCCCTCGGAGCACAACAATGAGCACAGCTGCTCGGCGCTCCGCCCCGTCGCCGCGCGCCGACGGTCAGCTCCGACTAAATCCCCTCCCATTTCAAAAATATTTATGATACGATTATAAAACTTTGGGAACTTGTTCTCCGAATAGTATACTATCGAATTAGGCAAAAAAAAATCGATTTTTGAAAGTGAGAAACTAGACTAGCCTCTTAACGAGGTTCAAACAGCATGATCTGATAAAAATAACATTTTGGTAAATACGTAACTAATTTTCTGTCTTTTCTTAAAATACAGAGAAAAATTACATAATTATTTGCTATACAAATAAATGTTTTTAAGTTTAATGAAAAAAGTTATTAAAAATTTCATACAATTTAGGAAGATTTTCATTAAGATATGGTAGTAAAGAAAGAAAGTATATTTATGATTGGCTGCGGAGAGGATGCTAAGTACTAACAGTGCGTAACGGCGTCGATCTGACTTCTAACAGTACGCCAGGTTTGATTTTACTAAATGAATTAGTATTTAGTATAGAGAGCGCTGCAAAAGATACTCAAGTTGATATATTTCTCTTTTATTTTACGAGTGTATACAGTTTCTGATAATCAGGAATAAATGCTAAAGAAATTGATGTAATCGATTAATAAATTGTCAAGTATTGTATTTTTATTTGTAAATCAATTTACTTATTTTATTAATTAGTGTGATAATACCTTTCAAATTTTTATATTTGTCAGACAATAAATGTGACATAATATATGGTGATAAGAAATAGGTCACTGCTTGGTATTCTTAGATTGTTCAAATTAATATAGTTGCAAAAAATAACTATATAAAGTAACAAATAACATGCATAAAAGCTTATTTTATAGACTAAATTTCTTATAAGAAATGTAGACCTAAACTTTGATTGTTAATATTTCTTTAATAACATGGAATAGAAGGTTGTTTGAGCATTAGATTAATTGCATTTTATGTTGCGTTTGACATACTATTCGAATTATTACCTAAAAATGTTTAGACTATTGAAAATAAGGGTGACCGAAATTAGCCAGTGATCGGCTTTACCCCGTTCTCCCCGATTGCCGAGTATTTTTGTATTCCATTTATTTTATTTGTTTTATAATAAAACATTACATATTTTTGTATACTTTAAAAAAATTAAAATAAAATAAAATCTCCAAAATTACAGCGCTGTTTGTATTTTCTTAACATAATAAACACCTTACTATTTGTTTCAGATAAAACTTCACGCTTTCATTCTTATTTCAAGCCTATCTGCACGGATTCCTCATAATTACTAATATTGTCTTATTTATTAAATACATACTATTGTGCATATTGCATACCACTTTTTTATACATATATGCTTCCATCATCTATGATTATGCTCACTACTTTTACTTATTGAAATAATATCTTCTGTTCTACAAACACCGTAAACTACGAGACGACGGGTCCGTCAAGTATGTTCATAGTTATATGTCGAAATTAAAGAGACCGTCAATGCAATATATTTACCGAAAGCTACTGTCGGAAATGTAGCAAGCCTATTATAGATCAGTTTTCGAGCTTCGACTGTAAGACCTATTTCTTATCAACATTTATTTATGTCAAATTTATTGTATGTCAAATATAAAAATTTGAAAGGTATTATTAATTTGTATACTTCACACTAATTAATAAAAATAAGTAAATTTATTTACAAATAAAAATACAATACTTGACAATTTATTAATCGATTACATTAATTTCTTTAGCAGTTATTCCTGATTATCAGAAACTGTATACACTCGTAAAATTAAAGATAAATATATCAACTTCAGTATCTTTTGCAGCGCTCTCTATACTAAATACTAATTCTTTTAGTAAAATCAAACCTGGCGCACTTGTAGAAGTCAGATCGGCGTCGTTCCGCACTGTTAGTACTTGGCGTTCTCTCGGCAGCCAATCAGATCGTAGCGTTAAGGTAGCTCTGCTGCTCCAGACAGTCAGAACGCGCCTTTTTTAGTCGGAATTAGGAGTTGCGTTAATTTTGTTGGGGAGTGTATATATATATATATATATATATATATATATATATATATATTATTTTTAGTACGTAAACGAATTCTACGTTAATTTATTAAAAATACATCAGGTGAGAAATCAAGTGAGAAATTGTTTAAAATTTTCAGGCTTTTTTCGCATCATCTTACTAGATTAAAGGCACCTGAATTTTTCAGTAGTGACCCATTCATTTACGTATCCGATTATCCTTATATTGTCATGAAATCATCATCTAATTATATGTAAGCATATGTAAGCATATACTAAAATAATATTAATACCCACTTCATGCAATTGCTATTGACATTGCTGGTGTTTGAAAGTGTGGAGCATATAGCGCGACTGAGGTGCCTAGTCTCGTAAAATAATGAATTTTTCTAACTGTACCAAGCGTTAAAAAATTGTATTAAGGGAGAATGGGATATTGCCGGTCACCTAAGCAAAAGTGCTTGTTATTTCTATTTTCAAATTGTTTTTTATTAATTTTAAATAATTATTACGTTAGTTCAAACCATTGACTTTAAAGATTTCTTATCGGTTTGATATAAAAAATTAGATATCGAAGCTATAAGACGAAATAAAAAGAAGCATTTTGACTGGATTTACTCCACATCAAAGGGTAATACCGGTCATCCTTGGTACAATTCCGGTCACTATTAAAAAGTTACTTTTATAGGTAAAATATTTCATTAAATCAATTATATGAACCTTCATATGATCAGTCGCATTAATATTCGCACTTATATAGTGAAATATGTAACACATAACCATTGTTCAATCAAAAACACTTAAGCAAAGTTGCTCTACCTGAGAGCGCAGCGGAACGTTTTCTTAGCCTCACTTTCGGGAGCGTCATATACATAACTTTGTGACCGGAATTGTCTCAATTCTGCTTACTAATTTAAATTGAAATGACAGAAAACTAATAGGTTTATACTCTTTTTTTCACTACTTCGTATTCTTAGATTGTTCAAATTAATAAAGTTGCATAAAATAACTGCATAAATTAACAAATAAGATGCATAAAAGCTTATTTTATAGACTAGATTTCTTATAAGAAATGTTGAATAGAAGGTAATAGAAGGTTGTTTGAATATTAGATTAATTGCATTTTATTTTGTGTTTGATATACTATTCGAATTATTACCTAAAAATGTTTAGATTATTGAAAATAAGAGTAACCGGAATTAGCCAGTGACCGGCATTACCCTGTTCTCCCCCAATACTAATTCTAATCGTACAATTGCGGTTTTTAATTGTACCATCTTATTTAATTAATAAATAGATAGAATAATATGTTAAACCGAGTGATTCCGTCAAACGCGCATGCAGGTTGGCGCGAAATTTGACCACTCACGGGCAAAGAGTATATTACTCTTTATCTTTTACGTATAAGGAAAAGTAACTGAATGTACTTAATATCATACCATTATTGAAAAGTGATTTTTAGACTATTTTAAAAGTGATTCTAGTTGAACGTGAAGTATCGCAGAAAAATCTCATTTGAAAGCATTTATAACATTAATATGTATATATTGCCGGACACTTTTGTTCCCTGTTATTTGAGTACTTGTCTTCGTACTTAAAATGTTACATCAAAAATACTTTTTTTCCTGTAACTAATTTATACAAAATGCTAATTGGTATATTTTCTATTAATCCAAGTCTGAAGAACTATATCTATTATAACAATTTATTGCATAATTGCACATCTTCTTTATTTTAAGACCAATTTTGGAATTCTGATCTTGAATTTGTAGTCAGCGATCCCAAAAACCACTAAAACTATATCTGTGGATTCCCAGAAAAATGACTTAAGTCCACTTTCCTTGAAAATTGACGTTTGAGGAACGAAAATGCAAAAGAAATGAGGAAAAATTAGTAATAAGTGATCATATATCTACTGTTTATAATTTTTTAACATTAATTGAAATAGAAAATAAAAATTTTCAACTTTAATATTTCAAAAACATAAAAAGTAGACTCAAGCCGTTTTTCCGTAAACCCACAGATATATACTTTGTACAGGCGAACTAATGTGAACTAGATTCTTATAACCACTAAAGAATTAATAATCAAATTAATTACGTTATTCTTTTAGTTATTGATATCACTTAAAAACTTTGTTATTTAGAGTATTGATGTGACTCGTTGACAAAAGAAATTAAGGTAAAAATAGATTATTTTAAAAGTATACTTTATGAACCATTTTAAATATATTTTGCATATTTTAAGTATCTGAATAATAAATATAATATATAGTGTTGTCACCAGTGATGGGCCTAGAAATATTCAGAGAGTCCAAACGCTACGTTCAAGTCGTTAGACTAGTTAGTTTTGTCAAGTCCTGCGGCAACTTCAAGTCCTTGATGATGGAACATTGCCAGCGTTGGGCACGGTTGGATTTCAGATGGCAGAATCCCTAGATCCTAGTAATAAAATTTGACATAGTGGTCAGCTATGTTCAGATCGTTGGCGCGAAATGCCGCGGGGTGTTCTCAAACCCATCCGATTCGACTCTGCTAGATTATCTGGCAGAGTCGAATCGGATGGGTTTGAGAACACCCCGCGGCATTTCACGCCAACGATCTGAACATAGCTAACCACTATGTCAAATTTTATTACTAGGATCTAGGGATTCTGCCATCTGAAATCCGACCGTGCCCAACGCTGAACATTGCTCTATTATCAACGACTTGAAGTTGCCGCAGGATTCGACAAAACTAACTAGTCTAACGACCTGAACGTAGCGTTTAACCCATTTCTTCGCAAGCGGCCATTTTATAGTCGATTGGTTTTTTGCCTAAAAAATTGTCGAAAAAAAAATAATAATAACCAATAGCACTTTTCTGAAGTAAAATTGTCCGCTCTTTCCGATTCTGAAGTCAGAATTTTGACATTTCCGTTGAAAAATATTTTCGACAATTTTTTAGGCAAAAAACCAATCGACTATAAAATAGTCGCTTGGGAAGAAATGGGTTAAACTATCTGAATATTTGTAGGCCGATTACTGGTTGTCACTAAAATGACACTTGATAATGACTTTTAAATTTCCATAAATATGCGATTCATTATGCAATCGATGAATTAAAGTAATAAAAAGTAATGATTACTATCTACCAGAGATTGTTAATAGATTGTTTTATATATAAAAAAGGTTAATAGGATGAAAGTAAATCTTGCTCGATGTTTTCCACAATTTTTGCTTTTTCTATCCAATTTTTTATTTCACGCTTCAGAAGTTACTATTTTTAATTTAAAATAAAATTAATGATTAAGATATGTGATATAGATGCAGTTTCTTGTAGGAGAAAGTTAGGTCAATACAATCACGTAAAATATTTCTGATAAGAAATTCACAATAATAGCTACTTGTCATCTAAGAAAATAAAGCAAATATTTATTCATGATCGTATTAAAGATTAATAGAAACAATGTTACCAAACTGACGTAAAATAAAATAGTGTATCACCTATATATTATAATTTAACATTACAAGTATAAGAAATATAGATTTAAAGGATGTCTAATTTTATTTTACAATGTCTTTTTTTATCTAATCAGAATGAATCCACCAATCTTCACCATTGTGAAAAAAGAACTCTTTTTTATTATCAATCAAAAGTAAAAAATTCTTGTATTACTGTCAGTGCTAAATAAAAAAATACTCTAAATAACAAATTTTTTATGTGATATCAATAACTAAAAGAATACCGTAATTAATTTGATTATTAATTATTTAGTGATAAGATATATTTGTGGGTTTCTGGAAAAATTACTTGAGTCTACTCTTTTTAAATTATTAAAGATGTAAATTTTTATTTTCTATTCCAATTAATGTTAAAAAAATTGTAAACAGTAGATATATGGTCACTTATTACGAATTTTTCCTCATTTTCTTCTCATTTTTATAGCTCAAACGTCGATTTTCAAAAAAAATAAACTTAAGTAATTTTTCCGGGAATCCACAGATATAGTTTTAGTGGTTTTTGGGATCGCTGACTACAAATTCGAGATCAGAATGACAAAATTGGTCTCAAAATAAAGAAGAAGTCCAATTATACAATAAATTGTTATATTAGATATAGTTCTTCAGAGTTGGGTTAATAGAAAGTATACCAATTAGCATTTTGTAAAAACTAGTTACGGGCAAAAAAAGTATTTTTGATTTAACATTTCAAATACAAGGAAAAGTATTCAAATAAAAGGGAACAAAAGTGTCTGGTAAAATATACCTATTATACATATTAATTAATTTATACATATGAATGTTGTAAATGTGTTTAAGTGAGGTTTTTCTTCTATACTGCAAGCTCAAATAGAATCACTTTTCATTAATGGTATGACATTAATGTGTCCAAATACTTGAATATTTACATTCAGTTACTTTTTCTTATACGTAAAAGAAAAAGAGTAATATACTTTTTGCCTATCAATGGTCAAAATTCGCGCAAACACGCATGCGCGTTTGACGGAATCACTCGGGTTAACACATTATTTGATCTATTTAATAATTAAATAAGATGGTATAATTAAAAAACGTAAATGTACAATTAGAATTAACATTAGTACAATTTTTGACGGTTGGTACAGTTATAAAAGTGCATTATTTTACCAGATTTCAACATTTGATGTCGCGAAAAAAATGTAGAATCAAATTTGATTTTTTATTAAAAAACTATGAGGGTACAATTAAAAGTATGGATGTAGGAGTAATGTACAAATTGAAATACGTTGATTAGTATTTTTTTATTAAAAAATACGCAAGTTCGCACGTTGGGGTAGGGTAGGTGAATAACTAAAGCGAGCTCTCTTATAGGTAGCCATACTACCTGCGTGGCCATATTACCTGCATCCACCGTATTTAAATTTATCTTTATTTAAATTATAAGTATAAAGTAAGATTTCCAAAATACAAAATGGGCGATCCGACATGGCAGGAAAAATATTTTCGTGCGCCATATTGGATCGCCAATGTTGTATTTTGAAAATCCGACTTCATATTCGCAATCAGCGACTCCAAAAATTCCTGTCTATGGGTTTTTACAAAAATATTTAATACTATTTTGGAATAATAATATTTTTCTTGAAGAAATTTATTTATCCGACGTATTTTTACGTTCATACATCTCTGTGGCATCTTAGCTACCAAAACCATTTGCACTGCAAAATGTTACAAATCAATTTCGATGCTTAAAATTCGTTGCAGGATAGAGGAATAATTTCCTCGATTTTTTAACCTAATGTGTTATTTTACTTATCGTCGTATTTTTACACCTATGTAAAGAAAATAACTGATGACGCATTGCTGTCAACATTTTGTAGCATATTCTACTTATCTCTAACGACCATTTAATATTTTACTGAATCATGTGCCACGCTTGATTAACCAGTTATAAAAATTTTAAACTATATAATTTTTTAGCACTGTGTAGCTTGAAAAATGCTTGATCGCGCTAAAACCACTTTTTGTATCAAAAAACCACTATGGAGTCATGTGTCCATTTAACGGTTTTTTATAGTTCTACTACTAATAAGAACCGGTTACGCGTGGTTTGTAGCAGTCTATACCAATTAGTGCCATAAAAAAATGTAATCTTTTATGCGATATACGTTTAAAATGTTAATATTTGAAATTTTTTAAAATTTCTTGTATAAGTGGCACACATTATTATTGGATTTTAACGTATTTATTATACTAAATAGAATAACATATTTCTTTACAGATTATTAAAGTTGATGGTTGAAAAAGTTACATAGTAAAGACTGTCATTTTTCAGAAAACACAGCTACGCTATTAAACTGGTTCAGTACTCTTCTTTTTAAGAGGCACATACTTCAACCAAAGAACTCTCACTTCTTTTAACCGATATTTAAACATATAAATGAGTCCGACAATTTTAAAAACTTCGATAAAGGCTATATGATACACAGAATGAAAATAATCCTGTTTAGTACGCAGCGGAAACTGAAGTATTTTAGAGGTATTTCATTATTTAAACGTTTCAATATGAGCAAAATATTTTTAGGATGCATGGAGCATGTAAACAAGTGTATAGTTAAGAAAATCCTACCCCAAAGATAGACAATATTTGGTGTTTAAAGCCTTTAAATTAATAGTAACATAGCAGTCAAAGATTCGGTGGATTTGCCCTTATAACTAAATATAATAATATTATCTGATAAATTTATTATTACCTCGGCACAATGTTCCCATTGATTTCAAGCTCTCCATCGCTCATCAACATTCTACTGTTTAAAATTCCCGACAACTTGATATTGCAAGCAGCCGATCCAGAAATGTCTAGTCTGATCGGTAATCCGGTGGTCGAGGGGACGATGTAAGAGGAATCAAGAAACATAGCGGTGTTCTCGTAATGCATGATTTCCTTGCCCGACAATATTTGCTTGACCTTCTCCCAGGGATTCAAATTCGCCAATGTCGTACGTATTTCCTGGTCACTGTCCAGCATTGTGAATTTCACTTCATTGCCAAAGATTTTGTAGCTGAGACTGATGCGTGGATGATCGAAATCATTGTCGATAACATTCGGCAGACTATTGGCACTCTTCCAGTATTCTTTATCGTCGTCCTGCTCCTTGACTGATCGGAAGTGGCGCACGAACTGTTGGAAGTGATCGGCCATCTTAACGCCACTGAAAGGTCCGCTGGGCCCGAAGAGATTTTCCGCATAAAACTCCAGACCTTCTGCGCGCATGCTCACCTCGAAAAAGTTGACGGACTCACCGAAAAGATCGAAGGTCAAGTTGAATGAGACAGTGCGAGGAATATAGGACTTTGGGGAAAAAATCAGATTTGTCTGATAGTTAGCACCAAAATTGTACTCTTCTGAAAAGAAGGAGTTTTCGTAATTGCGAGAGAACTTGCGCAGATCACTGTTAAACTTGCTGCCCAGGTCACGATCGGACAACAGACTCTGGATCTCTATGCGCGTCGGTGATGATGAAGACAGCATGTTCTTTAGGTGGCTCCAGACAAACGAGCCCACTGTTGGTCATTCACAGTAACGTTTTATTTACATATTTAATATATTATATTCAGGATAAAAGTAACACTTACGGGTTACCTTTTTCTTAAATACCACAAATTCTATTGCATTTGTCCAGTGAATATGTATAAATAGCTTGTCAGCTTACATTGCTTATTTTGTATACTGACACAAATTCTCTTGTACATCTTATAACATTGAGATATGATAGAAATTCTAGTAGAGTTTAAAACGCTACGCAATTATTTATCGCATACGAAATATCTAGATGGTTATTTACTTCACTAGCAATTTTCGCGTTTTAGTTTGTAATTTTTTCTTCTTTATAAGCAACTTTTGCTATTTTCATGGAACTTTGTCCTTTGCTACGTTCGCATCGATGGATCCTAAAAGAAAAGGCTTGTCTTATGCGCTATTAGAGAGAACGTATTATCTCACGGGTTATGATTATAATCATAAAAAAACGATACAATACGATACGATACGATTTTATATAGAAAATACGTACTTATAGTACGAATCGCGATTAGAAACATCGTATTTTTTTAGGTTGTTTTGTAGGCTCTATTCAATGCTGAAAAATTGTTATTAAACGATTTAAAACCTCACTTTTAATGACGTGGAGATGATGATTATGCATCAATAGTAAAATTTTCTGTATTAAAAATCAATAAAAGTGATAATTTAAATTATCTTATAATAATTATGACTTTAAAGTTAGTGTAAGAAATAACCTTAAATAAGACGTTTCTGATCATAACGCGTAAGATACGTCTTTTCTTATCGTAACGCATGAGATACGTGTTTTCTAATAGCAAAGCGAAAGATTATTAGTATATGATAATAAGTAATTTCTCTTAGGACCCATCACATAGTAATTTATTATATGAGCAATTTTAGATAAATCGAAAAAAAATGTATTGGACTTTACCCTAGTGTAAGAAATCTAGTAAATCCTATTAATTCCTTTTCCCAAATATGAAAAGATCCTATTTGCGAATAGGATGTATATGCAATTGTTGTATCGGCGAATAGGATTTAATAGATTTCTCACACTAGGGTAGGCATGAATACATGACCGCTCTCACCCAAGTCGAGCATCTTAACCATTTGATATATGACCAGAGCGGTTAATAGTATATTATGACACTGTTGTGGGAGATGGTTTTCTACCTTGCTCGAGGGTTTTCGCACGAGCGAAGCGAGTGAGAAAATCGAGCAAGGTAGAAAAACACCTCCCACAACAGTCTCATACGATATTTTATAGCACAACAACCTCAAAATCGACAATAAAGTTGGCATTTTGAGGTTAGTGTGCTATAAACATTATTTTACCACATTTCGCAAGGCCGCATCACGAGAAAATGATTTTTTGTTGCACACGCACGATTTTCGCGTTTTTCTTACCTATAAAGAGGGCGTAAAGTGACCGGCTTCCAGCGAGAAAAATAAGCGGGCAACAAAAGACTTTTTTGCCGCGTTTCTGACTTTTTTTTCCTGCTTTTAACTTTCTTGCCCGCTTAGACCTATTTAGCTCGCTGAACAACAGGCCCGCGTTTGCGTGTCGAAGAACGGCACACTCTAGTTCCGCTTTATAGGAATAAGAAAATGAGCTATTCAGACATCTCCGACTTGCAATGCGCACTCGCCTACGACTCGTACTGCAAACTCACACTCGGTCAAGAAAGACTCACTTTTCGCCCTTTGTACACAATGTACTATTGTTTTATCGGGTATTTACGATTTAGTAATTAAAAATAAGAGTTTAGACACCAATCGTTCTGACCCGTCTATGGTGATGTTAAACTAACTTGTTAGAATATAGTTTAATTATAAAAAATATAAAAAACAAAGATCTTATTGTAATAAATACACTAAAAGGGAACAAAAGTGGCCATTTTCTATCCGGCATGCAAAAAAAACTTTGACGGGCAAAAGAGATTTCGCAAAAATCGTGCACGTGTTATAAATGAAACTTTAGTAGGTAAAACAGTGTATAAAATAATATATATATATATATATATATATATATATATATATATATATATATATATATATATATATATATATATATATATATATAAGTTTGCGTGTGGTTTAACGTATTTTTAAATTGTTTAAAGGAAAATTTTTAAAATAATTGCTACAAAACGGCTACATATGTCTGGAAGTTTGAAATGAAAAATGTGCAAGTTTAAGTGTGTCCTGAATAAGCGTACAAAATTTCATAAACATTCATCGAACAGTTTGAGAGGAGTATTCTCACAAAAAGTGTATAGAGTGGCGGATAGAGATGCGAATTCATAGTCATGACTCAATCTCAATCTCAAATATGGCTACTCAACTTGAAACTATTTCTCGGTTGCAGTAGTGCATCTTGCTCGTTCGATAGCTAATCTGGTATGATATGTTACGTAGCCACGAACTTGGAAATTATCAAGATGTGCTGCTTATATTAAGAAATTGTTTCCATTTGAGTTGCCATATGAGATTGCAATTGAGATTGAGTTTGAGTTACGAATGTGAATTCCAGCCAAAGAGCGTCGCTCGATTCAAAGAATTGAGCTCCGCCCAGTAATATTTCATTACATATGCTTTCAATTTCACAAAATCGTCAATTCGATCACATTGGTTCTCTAAACCTTGTGGTAGTCCAATAAATATAGAGGTTTTCATTATCAGCCAATCGAGGGGACCTAACGACCTTCAAAAAATATTTTTTAGTTATATTTTGATAAAATGTTAAAATTTACCGAAAAAAATCAGGTAATATATGATGAGTGTCTTATTTTTACTTTCAAATATATTATCAATTAATCTAAAATTTAAAGGTGTACCTGTCCCCTTAACCATTCTAAAACTCATAAACCGCAATTACGCATGAAGCTCATAAAACCCATCAAAATTGTAAACCACATTACTGCCACAAAATCCAAAAATATCGTAAACCTCACAAACTCATAAACCCAGTAGACCCATAAACATCTTAAACCCCATAAAAATCATAAACACCATAAAATTTATGAAGCACATAAAACACATAAAATACCTAAGAAACGTCAAACTTATAAACCCCATAAAACACATGAACATCGTGAGCCCTATGAGCCCCATCAAGCCCATAACATCGTGAACCTCATAACCCCTCTAAAATCCATAAACATAGTTAACCATATAAACTCATAAGCCCTATAATACCCAAAAAGGTCATAAACCTCATAAACCACTACCCTACATAAACCCCTAAAACACATAAAAGCCATAAAACCCATAAAAATCATAAATCCATAAAACCCATTAAGCACATAAAAATACGTAATCTCCATACTACCCATAACCGTTGTGAACCCCATAATTCTCATAAAACCCATAAGCATCGTTAATCCAATAAAATCCATAAACCCCAATAATCCATAAACCCCGTAAAACCTATAAACGTCATTAATCCCATCAACGCCAAACACCCCAAAACCCCAAAAACCCCATAAAACACATGCATATCGTAAATTTCATAAGCCTTATAACATCGATAAGTCCTATGAAGCCCTAAAAACCCATAAAACCCATAAACCTCATTAAATACATAAAAATCATAAACCCCATAAATCTGAATCTATCTATCTCTCTGAATCTATCTATCTCTCTGAATCTATCTATCTCTCTGAATCTATCTATCTATCTATTCATTCATACCGAAAAAGAAAACAAATCCACCATGGGTTGATGCTGAACTAATACATCTTTACAAAAAACGTGACTCCGTACGAAGACGCTATTCGAGGACCAATGACGACAGACTGTGGCGGGAGTATCAGGGCCTTGCAGCTGAAGCTGAATTACGAACGAAGGAAACAAGGGAAAGATTTTTACAAAATAAAATTTCTGAAGCGATTAATAATAAGAAAGATATCTGGAAAGAGCTCAAGGCTCTGGGCCTTCTGCCAAAGACAAGAGAGGAGCTTCATGGTTTCTCACCGGAAGAGCTCAATGCCCACTTTGCAGGGGTGTCGATCTCCCAAAATGAGGGTGATGAAGAACTTGACAACGTCCTGACCACTGCCAGTGATGACGGTTTTGTTTTCCGAGAAGTCAGCTTCTCGGACGTGGTTCTGGCTGTTGCCCACTTCTCATCACAAGCCAGAGGGGAAGACGACATTCCCCAAAGTATAATGGCTAAGGCTCTTCCGTTTGTGGGAGATCATATTGTTAAGATCTTTAACTCCTCTCTGTCCAGTGGCATTTTTCCGGGAGCTTGGAAGGGAGCTCGGTTGGTGCCTTTGAAGAAGAAGCCTGTCCCATCTACGGTGTCAGATTTCCGACCAATTGCCCTACTGAGTTTCCTTTCTAAGGTCCTTGAAAAAATCGTACACGACCAAATAACTGACTTCTTACGAGAAAATAATACTTTGGACCCGATGCAGACTGGTTTTCGACAGAATCACAGTACACAGACAGCACTACTGAAACTGACGGAGGACATAAGATCAGGCATTAACAACAACAAAAAACTATTGACTATTTTGTTAATGTTTGATTTTAGCAAAGCATTCGACACCATCTCACACACTAAACTGCTGCGTAAGCTGATGCGCATGGGATTCTCCAGGAGTGTTCTCCTGTGGCTTAAGTCATATATCATGGGGAGACGACAGAAAGTCGTCACAATCACAAACGGGGATTCAGGTTGGCTAACCACCAATCTTGGCGTTCCACAGGGCTCAGTCCTGGGACCCCTGCTTTTCAGCCTGTACATAAACGACTTACAAGACGCACTCGACTTAGATGGTGTCGAACACATACTTTACGCTGACGACTTGCAAACCTACACACAAGTGACCCTGAAAGGTCTTCGTGATGGTATCGGTCGCATGTCGGCTGTAGCACAAGCAGTGTCGAACTGGGCAACGTCAGCTGGCCTGCGCCTCAATGTCGGCAAGACAAAGGCGATCATTTTTGGATCTGATCACAACATCAAACAGGTTCAGAGCCTCGACTTGCAAGGCATTGAGATACAGACCGGCGTACACTTTCCCTTTGTCGATACAGTCACCAACCTCGGCGTGGTGATGGACGGAGGGTTGACATGGAAGCCGCAACTGAATGCGGTCAGTAGAAAGGTAAATAGGGCTCTGTATAGCTTAAAACTTTTCCGTTCAAGCACCACAGAGATACTGAGGAAGCAGCTGGCATGTGCACTGGTACTACCTCACTTAGATTATTGCTCAGTGGTTCTTCTTGATGTGTCAGGGGAGCTCCAGACACGACTACAACGTCTACAGAATGCATGTGTGAGATACATATGTGGTGTTAGGCGGGATGAGCATATCACCGCCTACAGGAAAAAACTGGACTGGTTAGATTTGAAGGTGAGGAGGGAGTATTTTATGGGGCTGCTGCTTTACAAAGCGGTTGTCATGCGGCAGCCACCGTATCTTACTGCCCTCTTTGAAAAAAACCAGGCCAGGACTTCAAGTAGGGGTGGTATGAAAGAGCTCTCGGTTCCGGGGTCGCGCACCGATAAGGGCCTTTTTTCATTCAGAGTTCAAGGTGCGCACCTCTGGAATTCGCTCTCGAGCAGTGTGAGGTGCCTGCCATCTTTTTGTAAATTTAAAACGGCGTTTAGCAGGCACCTTAAGCAATTACATGGTGAGGAGTATGTCCAGAGATGAAAAATGAGTCGAGTATTTATTTAGACTTTTTATTTATTTAAATTATTTATTTATTTAACTTATTTATTTATTAAAACTTATTTATTTAATTTATTTATTTATTAAAACTTACTTATTTATTTATTTAACTTATTTATTTATTTAAATTTATTTATTTATTTATTTAATTTAATTATTTATCTTGTTTATTTATTTATTTAATTTAATTATTTATCTTGTTTATTTATGTATTCGACGTATTTATTTATTAATTTATTTATTTATTTATTAAATATTTTTAGTGTTAATTAAGTGTGAATGTATTTATTAGCGTGGTTGTTAAAGTGTTATGAATGAGTGTGTTTTAAGTTTGGACGTGATAGTGTACGCAAAGTTTAGCAAAGTATGTGTATGTATTCTTATTTATATGTTATCTTTATTGTATTTATTTTTTATTCTATGTATTATTATTTTTTTTTTTTGACGAAGCGTTTTATGTGATATTTGACTGTGACTAGTTCATTGCATTTAGATTTTATAAACTGACGAACTGATAAAGTGAATTATTATTAATAAGAAATATGCAATAAGTGAAAGTAAGATAACAATTATATTAAACCGACTGATATTTTTTTTAATTATAAATACAACTACATGTACATGAAATTGTAAGATTTTGTCTTCTGACGAATAAAAAGTATATCTATCTATCTATCTATCTATCTATCTATATATATAAAAGAAGATGTTCGATATAGCCACCACTCACTCACTCACTCATCAACGCACACACCAAACCGCTGGATCTAGAGACTTGAAATTTTTGTGGTATATATCGCTTATGTTGTAGCGGTGACATAATGAAGGATTTTACCCCCATCCACCCCTAAGGGGGTGAAAAGGGGGTAAACGAATTTTCACGCTTTCATCGATATCTTCGGATTTTCGAAAGTTATGAATTCGATTTTCGTTCCAAAAGGTTGCCTATGAAAATACCTAAATATCAATTTCTGGATTTTACCCCAATCCATCCCCAAGGGGATCAAATTGGTAACAACTTTTATGAACATTAATCGAATTAATAGTTCGCGAAATTACGAAGATATTGATGAAAATGTAAAAACACGTTTATCCCATTTTCATCCCCTTAGGGGTGGAGTGGGATAAAATTCAGAAATTGCTATTTAGGTATTTTCTTAGGCAACATTGGGGAACAATAATCGAATCTCGATAGAAACGTAATAACACGTTTACCCCCTATTCGTGCCCTTTGAGGGGGGGGGGGGGGGGGTAAAATTCTTTCTTACCTCTTCCCTACACCGTACGAGATATATGTCACCAAAATTTCAAGTCTCTAGGTCCAGCTCTTCCTTTCCTTACCGTGCTACATGCACCGCTATATAAGTAAGTGGTTACACGATTCTTCCACTAGTTGGCTAACGGTTATTGTTTCCCACACAAGAGTTCGCTCGCGAAAGTGCACATATACAGAGTCACTAAGTGACTCTGTTATTCGGGTTTTTAATTTAATTTCGAAACCTCTCTTGCTACTGCACATATTACCAAGTCTGAATTGATTTTTAATTTGTTCTAATATGAGTTTTTGAATTTAAATTGGGAGATGGTTCCGCACAGCATTGTACCTATAACAAGGGACGGAGCCTGTTTATTTAGATCGCTCTCCTTTATTATGTACGATACTGAGCTATATATTATATGTTTAAAGCATTTAAATATATGTTATCGCTAATCCTAAAACTGCTGTATCAATTGACACACACGCACCATTATCAAATAATAGATATCATTAAATTGTGAGTTCCACGCCCTATTATCATGGGTGAAGCCGTGACGAGGGATGCTAGTATCTCATAAATCTCATAAAACTCATTAAAATCGTAAATCGAGTGATCAAACCCACTTTTTACATTTTATGTTTTAAGTTTTAAAATAAATTTACTTAATCGAAAGGGACATTAAAAGGTTTTGGAACCATTTTTTATAAAAAATTCAGAAAATTTTCTAAAAAATACCTTGTTGCTATTTTTTATAGAGATTTAATGTTGTTGAATAAATAGAGGTTGATATTGGATAACAAATGTAAAAGATGACTACGTGCTCATATTTAGTCTTGATGCACTTTGAACTTAAGGGTTTCAAAAAATCTGAAAGAATTCACATACATTCTACATACCAAGAAGAACATTTTTATCGAAGAAATAAAAAAATTTTTACATGCATTTTACATACTAAAAGGAACAGTTTTTCTTAAAGTAAAAGGAATTCTTGTTTTTGTTTTCAATTTCCCAGTGAATTACCCACATATATGCATATTCCCGATTTTTCAGAAAATTTGATATATAAATAGATAACTCTCTGAGAAATCGAAAACAAATTTTTTTTAATTTCAGAATAAATCTTCCTTTTTGTGTGTAGAATGTATGTAAATTTTTTCAGATTTTTTTAAGCTCATAGGTTTAAAGTTGTTCGGAGCTAAATATAACCATATTTCCATATATATCTAGGATATATAGGGAAATATGGTTATAAATCACCCTATAGGGTGATTTTCAAGAAAACGGTAGTTTTTCACCTAAGTTTTGGACCAAACTAAAAATCTCTTTTTTAGTGTTAATTTGGGGTTAACGTTGTTATATATAGTAAAATGAGACAAACTTTTCTTGGAAACGGCTACAGGTAACAAAAAAGTTTTTAAATGTTTTTCTTATGGGGATTTTACCAGATCGGCCACGGTAACTACGGCGACGGTAATTTACATTTTGCTAGAAAAATGCATATGGTTTTATTCTGGTGTACAAAAATATTTTTTCGCATGGTTGGTATATATATACATGTTATTACACCAGAATACCGCATACATTTTTTTTCATATGTCTTTTTAGCTTTTGGATTTTTAAAATGAAAAACATTAAAACTGACTATAAAAACTGCTAATAAAATCCGGATCACTCGCTTATGTAGTGATTTGAAGTTCAAACTAAATAACCTCAAGTTAAACTCAAAAAGTTGGCGACAACATTCGTAACACTCCTGTAGACAGATAAGTTTAAAACAATTCTGAAAAAATTATAACATATTGTACGTATGATGTACTTTAAAGTCTCATCGGTTAGATATAATTGAATCCTAAGTTATTGTCTAATAAATTCAGAATTACGCGAATTGTTCGATGGCGACGGACTACGGTATTTACTTTTAGGCTATATCACTTGTGTGTTAAAAATTTAGCATAATTTGAAAATGTTCAAATGCATCGCTTTTAAGAACTTCAAATGTTTACCGAGTCGTAATAATATTCTCTGAAAAATTGAGAACAAAAAGAAAATAATTATTTCGACAAAAATGATCCTTATGGTATGTAAAATAGTCGTAAATTTTTTCAGATTTTTTTAAGCCCATACTGTAATGGTCCTTATTGGTATGGAATGAATATGGGTTTATTTTAATTATTTATTTATTAGAATACTTTTATATACTATTTTATTATTGATATATGCAAAGAATGAATGATAAGAATAAATAAATTGAAGATGAATAAATGAATTGAAAATCGTGTTTGCGCGTTAGGCTGATCGTCGCAAAGCGAAATCCGCACAAAGAAGAATCGTGGAGAGTAAGGATGTGTGCTTACATCCATGTGAGTTGAAAATGATAGATGGAGTGAGAAGAGTGGGAACTTGGTTGTTTATCGACGCCGGCAGCGCGGTTCCTATTGCAGTCGAATTTGCGGGCTGACAGTTGATGTAAAAATCGAGAGTCAGGACAAAGTCGCCTAGTGAGCGAGACCTCACTCCTCTCGCTCTTATAAAAATGATTTGGACAGTTAACTTATATACTCGCTAGTTTACTTATTACTATTAGCTAATATCTGAGTGAGCGAAAGTGGTTTTTATGGTGTGGAACTGTGATATTAAATAAATGCAAGACATTCGACTTGCTTAACATAGAATTATAATATTATTTATTTTATATAAACATATATGAATCTTTCCAATTTCCCTATTTCTTTCTTTCATTTAGGTACCTCAGTGGAAAAATAACAAATTAAATAAAAATATAATTATCTATTTATTTAAATAATAAATAATATACAAATCAAGAACTCTTACAATGGTGCTTGAACACGGAACCGGGGTTTAAATAAAAGAAAAGCTAGTGATGGAAAGTGAATCCTCTGTAAGATTCAGAAAGTCGAAGCATTGGAAAGATGGACGCGCGTTTTCTGACAGGGATGCCGCGATTTCCCGCGCAAAGTGGGAGAGAGACGCTCAGCTCGCGAGAAATGAGGCGGCGTTCTCGCTGTTTTGTGAGTAATTTATTAGTGCTATTTTATTTAAGGTTTTAACCAATTCTAGTGGTTTATATACAATAATTTATTTATATAAATAAAGATAAATCAAAATAATTTATTTATAACCTGATATTGCAGGTTAATAAAATAAATAATGTATGTAAAATGTGCAAAAATTTAAATATTCTTTTTAAATATGAAGATTTTATTATTTGTTTTTGCTAGTTCCCTAATTTATTATATAGAGCTAGTACAATAGATAAGCTATAATTATAAAAATAAATAACATAAATTAACATTTAAGTGCAGGAGAGAAAAAGATGTGTTGATTTCGACTTGTTATCTTGATATTTTTTTTCTTATTATTAAAAGTATCAAAGCAAAAAGGGGATATCGACGTTAATCGTGTTGGACAAAAATGTTTAAAATTTTAGAGGATGAGTTAATAAAAAATATAATGTTAATATAAGAGATAATTTGTTGGAATGGAAAAAAATTTGAATGTAAGCCATTTATAAGTGAATTCAATGAAAATAAATGAAGCAAAATGAAATGTTAGCATTAAAATTAAAATTTAATTAAACACAAATAAGTGGAATAAAACAATACAGTTCTAAAAATAAACAAATTCGAAAAATATATGAATAAATAAAGATATTTATTAAATAATAAATCAACAATAAATTGGAGAATAAAACAAGGAGCTGATTTAACAATGAATCGACAGTAAGTTGAAAACTAAAACTACAAAAGTTTAATAATATTTATAATAAATTGAAAGTTTATAAGCAAAACGTATAGTATAAAACATTTTATTTCGAGAATAAAATTCAAATGGGTTTCTTTTGAAATATTGATAATGATTATGTGGTTAATATAATTTATAATTTTTGTTAAATAAAATTGTATAAAGAAAAATATTAAGAAAAAATATTTTTTAATGGTTTGCTAAATTTGAATTGGCAACTGATTTTACATACAGAGTAAATTTTGAGTTGAAATTAATTTTAGCATTATTATATTCATATAATCAAATATATTGTTATTAATAATATTATCAACAAATGGAGCGAGGTGGAGAGGGAATATGTACTGAAAGCTGACACAAACCGTCTTGAACCAAGATCCATATTGGTGTGGTATGAATATGGGTTTATTTTAATTATTTATTTATTAGAATACTTTTATGTACTATTTTATTATTGATATATGCATAGAATGAATGATAACAATAAATAAAGTGAAGATAAATAAATGAATTGAAAATCGCGTTTGTGCGTTAGGCTGATCGTCGCAACGCGAATATCCGCACAAAGAAGAATCGGTGAGAGTAGGGATGTGTGCCTACATCCATGTGAGTTGAGAATGATAGGGTGTGAGAAGAGTGGGAACTTGGATGCTTAGCGACGCAGTTCCTATTGCAGTCGAATTTGCGGACTGGCAGTCGATGTAAAAATCTAACACCGGGTGATGGCAGCACAAGTTTAACTCGTTGCGAGTAAAGAAGAAGAAGAAGATTTAAAAATAGGCACTCAGGACACGTCGCCTATAACGAGCAGGACCTCATTATCGTCAATAATTTATTTTAACATTATTTTTCAGAGAACAAACCAATTTTTTTAAAACTGCTATAGAAATCATTTTTTAATTGGTCCGAAAAATAATAAAATAAATTTTTGAAGAAAAAGTAATTCTGAAAAGTTTTAGTACATACTAAAAGGAGTCAAATTACCGTCGGAAAATTGTTTTTTGTTGATTATGTCACTTAGAAACGTGCACGCTGTAAAGTTTTCAATAGATATAGTATTGACAATGGTAATATATTGTGCAACGTAAGAGCAAGATTTTGTAACAGTAAAATTATACATATTATGAAGAATTTAAAGTAAAAAAAAATCAGAATAGTTGCTTACAGAAAAATGTATCGGTTAATAAAAAAAATCTTTTCTCGATTTTAACTCAGGCGGGCCTCCTTAAGCAAATACAATTGTTTGTTTTAATTTTTTCCTTAGTTTTTCAACGTTTTCTGTCTGTTTTTTTCTCTACATTCCTAATATTCTCGAAGCCCAAAACTGATTCTATAAAAACTACATTGCTTTTTGTATGCCTGTGACGTGTATTTCGCCTCCCAATGTCATTAAAACACGGGCAGTCAATCGCGACCAAGTCACCCGTCACCAGAGCCGAGTATTTTTGAGTAAATGGTTATTGCTATTAATGGGAGGAATTATTATTTATTTGTTGAGGGAATGAGGATAAGGAGAATCGCGACCGAGGAAAGCCGCAGACCGGCACACACACGCACACACCCATACCAGCGGCACCAGCTGATCGCAGCAGCGACGACTGCTCGGAGCGAGCACCGACGTCGAGCCTATACATACACATGCACGGCACCAACACCACTGCACTCTGTACGCGCGACCCAATCTCTCTCGCTTGCTCTTTCTTCCTCGCCTCTCGAGGATGATGAGCCACTGCCCGCGCGCACACACACATAGACCCGCGCGCGACCGCCCTCTCTCCCGATAGTCCCGATGCACGCAGACGCGGGAGGAGAGAGGACTCACACCAGCAACAGACGCACGTTGCGAGAATTAGCTAGTTCAGAATTAACGACGGTGAGTGGACTATAATTGTCGAGCTACCCTCGGCACTTGTAGGTAAAGTTAATTTAACAGATATCGCACATTGCCGCCATGTGCTCGGGGTTAATGAAATAAACTCGTGGTGGTGTGACACCATTGTCTAGGATCAGTGCGCGTCGGGCCAGCTTGAAAATTATGAATATTAGTGTGGGGGGAATTACGCGATTCGGGAAAACTCGGGAAACGTGGTGATTTGGTCGGCGCGGGAGACGCGTGCGAGGGCTAGCGTAGCCATATTTGTATAGCGACCGGTTAATAGTTTGAAAATCTTGTAAATTTGGCGACCGTACGTATTGTAACTTGTAATAAAGCCTAGGTACTTAAAGAGTGAGATTTTTGTGTATTTATTATATAATTATTCATTCCTGATTTTCCACTTCACGGAACTTCCTCTGGGAAAGGGCTCGTGCAGAGTTAGCCGCGCTTTACCTGGCGCCCACTAATATAGATAAATTCGGTAAAGTGCCGAGCAAAAGTTCAATAAGTAACCAGAGTAACGAAATGCCACGTTACATGCTTAGCCGAATTTTTTAATTTATTTTGCAGATAATTACGAAATAAAACTGTTACGTTTTTGAACGAATTCGCCTATGGCGAGATTGGAACCCAAACTTTTCTCATACTCATCTGAAGGTGAACGCACTAACCATTGTGCCGTCCCTCCGCACTGGCCGCCTTGCTTTGTTTCGAGTATATTTTCTATTGCCAAAACTTACAAATTATAAAACCTTTAATATCATCTATTTGATTAATAAAGATAGATATTATTCACCCATTTTTTATCGCATTTTACATTACACCATTTCTACATTTTTGTACTTCTATTACTTATAACTTTAAATGCACATTAAGCTAGTAATTTTGTAATAAATTCACTGCAAAAAATATTTTATCTTCACAGTCAGATTCAGAAAAGATCATTTTTATTTGACAGAAGCAGTACAAAATTGATAAATAAAAACTTGATCTTACTTAAGGTATGACTCTGGTGTTTAAAAAAAATCTACTATTGTTGACCAATCAACGTGAAATTTTTTGCCTATCAATGTTATTACAAAAAAGTAATTCATACATATTTTTAAGCCATTTCACTGCATCCTCTTCGTTTTATACCACAATTAGTATTAATTTTCTTTAATATTAGTGACATGTACATTAAGTTTGGGTACTCAAAAAATCCCCATATGTGTTTGAAGTACTAACAAACCAAAGTTATCACTTTACAAAAATAATTGATCCTTAAAGCACACCAAAATAATCTAGCTTGTTACGTATTAAAAACTGTATTAAAAAAAGCAAGAAAAAAAACATTTATTTATAATAACTTTACTATAAAGTGTTAACTTTTATTCACAACATAGTAACTAATATTTCTTGGAAGTTTCAAAAGGATTCATTAAAACCTCATGCACATACAACTTTTTAAAGTTAGAAAAATTAGTTTCGAGAAGAACACGTATAACTTTGTTAAAAAATCAAGTTATGACATCTGACAGGTTTTTAAACATTCTTACAATTACGGTGAATAAGAAAATTCAATAAAAGAAATTAATACTTTGACCAAAAAACACCAGAGTCCTACATTAAAAAGATATAAAAAATAATTGCGAATTATAAAAATGTTTGCGTATAAAAATAGTCCTAGAAATTTTCTCTCTATAAATAAAGAAAATAATGAGAATAGAAGAGAGAGTATCATCCCTACTAAACCCAAAACCCATGAACATAAAACCCATAAACCCATAAAAACATGACGGGTATATACCCGAAACAATCAACCCAAAACCCATACATCCAAAGCCAATAAATTGATAAGTTCCCCAGTAGAAATTTCAAACTGGAAATTTGTGAAAAACAGTGACAAATGTGTGAAAAAGTGTATAAAATCATGAAATTTCATGAAAAACTGTGGAATTAAGCTTACATTTGGAACAGGATTTAAAAAAAATTATAGAATATTTCATCAATTTTGTCACAGTTTCTACATAATTTTTCATAGTTTTTAACAGTTACTCACATGTTATCACAATTTCTCAGTTTTAATTTCCTTTATGTAAGAGAACGAAACGAAAAAAAGTGTGAGAAAATGTGAAAAACTGTAAAAAGCTGTGAAAAAAATGTGAAAAATTGTGCAAGTTTTATTAGATAAAATACCCGTTTGTTATAAGTGTGGAAAACTGTGAAAAAATATGAAAAACTGTGAAGAAATGTGCATATTTGTTTGTAACAGATGTTCCAAATGTGTGTCTATTTTCACAGATTTTCACACTTTCTCAGACTTTTTTCACAGTTTTTCATAGCTTTTGTCATTTCCACTAGGGTTATTAAACGAAAACTCATAAACTCAAAAACCATAAATCTAGAATACACGAACTCAAAACCCATAAACACAAAATTCATAAACCCTAAACCAACTAACTCATAAACTTTAGAATTGGGTGTATGCACTATTTTATCTAAATGAAGTAATGGAAAGTTTACATACATTAAAAATCATAAAGAAAGTTTTACTTGAATGTAATCCTTATAAATATTTATTTTTAAACTTAAAATTCTTGATATGAAATTATCTAGTTTTATTCAGGCCCTTGATTATTTCGCATGATAAACTAGATAGTTATCTACTAGTTCGTAAAAACATATATAAATATATAGAGAACTCTCTCTCTCTCTATATATATATATACATATATATATATATATATATATATATATATATATATATATATATATATGTCACTCTTATACTTATTATTATTTTCTATTTCTTATACTTTTCGAACAAACCTTGCGCACTTATGTCATGGATTTTGCCGGCGAATTTTTATATGAAAGTACTCATCAAAAGAAGTTCGAAAAAAATTTTTTAGTCCCTAAGGTCTCCTGTGCGATATAGAGTGTTCTAAAATTTTTAAAAGTGACCAAAAAATGACTGTTAACAAAAAATTCGAGAGAGCTACTTTTTTCATCTTTGTACGAACTTTCAGAAAGAAAAGTATTAGACCCCCTTGTACTACCAAAAATGGAATCGTAGACTTCCAAAACTATAGTGTACGACTTCAATGAACGTCGGTATCGAAGGATATCCAAAGCTGAATCACTACACTCCCAAGTTGGTAATGCGAGAGTTCAAAGATACATTCAACTGTTAGAATGCGGGACTGGGGAGTCAGGCTCCAACGTCTGGAGCGTGAGACTCCCATGCGTTGAACCGTATTATTCCCGAGTACGCCGGTAGCGCCTCACATCCAACATTGGATGAAGGCGCACCATGAAACACATATACGTGGCAGCGTGATATTCTGATTCTACGTGTACGATTCTATAAAATTTTAATGTTATTATTAATTCATTGCTTCATAACCATAGTATTTACTAATTGTAATACATAATCATAGATGGGCTGGCATCCATTATGAAACAACTTTGATAGTATTTTATTTACATTCTAAACAAATATTTTCTAGGCTAGAAATGAGTTGTGTATTATTTTATATAATTATATATAGTTATATTATATTGTACCTTCAGAACAAGACTACGACAACTAAAAATTGTATATTCAAAATTAAAATTAAATTAATTTAAAATGGTATATTTAATTTGACGCGACGTTTATACTACAAAACTTACCTGAAGTTTTACCTTAATCATATATGGTTATATCTAATTAAATATTTGAAAAATATCGTGCCAAGTTCTAATAAGAACTATAAATATTGGGATTGGTGGTCGTGACGTCATTGCCCTACTCCTTGCCGTATGGAGGCAAGGAGTAGGGCAATGACGTCACGACCACCAATCCTAATATTTCATGAATTTTTTGTATCAATTATTTAAAAATAAAATAGAATTCTAGAGAAAATATACAATTTTTTTATTTACAACTATAATTGAATGATATATGTTTAAAATAACTTGAAAATATATATTTTGAGAAACACGATAAAAACTGTTTATTACTATAGGAATGCGATAAATAAAATTTATCCGGTTAAATTTATATTCTATAATATTATATTAATATAACCAAAATAGATTTTCGAATGGTGTTAGATCCCGCATTTTTATTAGTATACACTGTAAAGAAGCCAATGTAAAAATCACGTGGCAATGTAAAATGACACAAATCATGTAAAAAATATACATTATTGGATATATGATATGAAAAGTTATCAATTCAGTAATGCCATTTTCAGTGCAAGTGTAATTGTACACAACCCATAACTGTATATTTTTAAAAAAGGGCACTGAATTGATAATTCAACAGAAAAATGTAAATTTCAACTGCTGAATATTGGAAATAAAGCGACCCCTGCTGAGTCAGTGATCTTTACATTCCAAGATTGTGTGAAAGTACAGCTTTCAGTGTAGCAGAGTTCAACTTTTTTTATGTAAAATTACAGCTTCGACATGAAGTATACTAGAAATTGAAAGATCTAGAAAATTTATGAAACTCGTGCAAAAGTCGGTTATTTGGCAATTTTTGCACTTAATTAATTAGAAGTTTACCAATAAATTAAATTAAAAGTATAATATAAATGAAAAAGAGTGGTTACGAGCTCTAGATTCAATTATTTTAGCTTGCATATTTTCAACGTAACCTCAAAATCTGAAGCTGGAAATCGGGAATGTGAAATTGCACACGAGTATTGTAAATTACATTACTGAGTAGTGTAAAAATCATCATCCCAGCAGGGGTCGCTTTATTTCCACAACTCAGCAGTTGAATTTTACATTTGCTTTTTACATTGTAATCTTCGTAAGGGCCACCGATTTCAATAAAAATATTAAATAAAATTACAAACAATAATACATATTATTGAAATACCATTTTGATTATATTAATTTTATGTTATAGAACATAAATCTAAGAGTACATATTTTACTTATCGCATTCCTGTAGTAATAGATAGTTTTTATCGTTTTTCTGAAAATATATCTTTTTGAACTTGTCATTTTAAAAGTATACTCTAATGAAAATAACAACTGTGAAAAACTATGAAAAACTATGAAAAAAATGAGAGAAAGTGTAAAAAATGTGAAAATATACATACCTTTGGAACATCTGTTACAAAACAAACATGCACAGTTATTCACAGATTTTTCATAGTTTCTCACAATTATCGAAAACAGATATTTTATCTAATAAAACTTGCACAATTTTTCACATTTTTTCACAGGTTTTCGCAGTTTTTCTCATTTTCTCCCATTCTCTTATATAGAGGAAATTACAACTGTGAGAAATTGTGAAAAACTGTGAAAAACTATGAGAAATTATGAGAAACTGTGACAAAATTTATGAAATATTCTATAATTATCTTGTAAAATCCTGTTCCAAATGTAAGCCCAATATCACAGTTTTTCACGAAATTCTCATGGTTTTACATACTTTTTCACACATTTGTCACACTTTTTCACATTTTAAAATTCCCACTACGATTCAATTATAGCTGGAAGTAAAAAAATTGTATATTTTCTACAGAATCTTATTTTCTTTATAATTGATACAAAAATTTCATGGAATATATTTATAATTCTTATTATGAGTTGATGTCACGCGTATATTTTCCAAGACTTATAATAATATTCTATATTTGATTATACATGATCATATGATATATAATTAAGGTAAAATTTCAAGCCAATTTTAGTTGTCACAGATATTGTTCTGAAGCTACAATATAATATATTTTATAATAACTATATATACTTATATACAATTATACACAATTCAGTTTTAGCCTGATAAATATTTATTTAGAATGTAAATAAAATACTATTGAAATCGTTTCTTAATGGATACCAGCTCATCTATGATTATGTATTAAAATTTGTAAATACTATGGTTATATAGCAATGAATTAATAATAATAGTAAAATTTTACAGAATCGCGTAGAATCAGAATATCATGTCGTCACTATATGTGTCACATGGTGCGCCTTCATTCGATGTTGGAAGTGAGGCGCCACTGGCGTACTCGGCAGTAATACAGTTCAACGCTTCCCTACTGAAAATACTCATGTGATTGCCACATGGTTCGTACATGGTTTCCATATGATTCCAATATACTTCCCATATAGTTCCCATATGATTCCCATGTGGTTTCCTCACGTCATTTTAGCAAAGGAACCACATGGGAACCACACAGGAACCATGTGGGAACCAGATTAAAACCATGTGGGTTTAGACAAAATTTTTATTTTAAAAAAGAAATAATTTTTTAGTTTATTAATTAAATCATACTATTTACTTGAAAAATCTTTGTGTATATGCATATCTATCAGTCTATGCGTATATGTGTGTTCGTGCGTCATGTATCTTTTAGTGTGTGACAAATTAAAAGTGTGTAGTCATGAGAATTTTGTGAAAAACTGTGAAATTGGATTATGGTTACATTTGGAACAGTATTTTAAAAAATATATAATTTTTCACACAGTTTGTCACAGTTTCTCAGTTTTTTTCAGTTTACACATTTTATCACAATTTCTCACATTTGTAATTTCCATTATATAAGAGAATAAAATGAAAAAGAAAACGTAAAAAAATTTGAAAAACTAAAAAATTGTTCAATTTTTATTACATAAAATACGTGTTTCTTTTTATAAGTGTGAGCAACTGCGAAAAGCTAAGAAAAAATGTCTAAAACTGTGAAAAAAGGGGCACATTTGTTTGTAACAGATATTCCATGTACAGTAGTCTCGCGTTATTCGCCTGCTGGATAATTGCCTGATAGGCACGCCCCCTGATATACAAACGCACTCACACATGCAACTGTCCCCTCCTTTCCGCCTGCTGAAGATTGCTTCTAGTGTCGAACGACTTTGAAACAAGTGAATGGAGGGGAAAGCTTCGGAATAGCTTCACCCCAAAGCCTCAAGCGCAGGCAATTCACTCGAGACTACTGTGTATGTATTTTCACTTTTTTTTAGTTTTTCACACTTGTCATTTCTACTAGCTAGGGTAGCACTGAAATCTTGATCTATTCTAATAACTAATGGTATATGTTTTTAATTAATTTTAAAAATAAGATAATGCTCCTTTTTTAGGATATGTTTCAAGCTTTATTTTGCGTTTTGTAACTTTTTATTTCATTAAGATTACAAAACGGTATGATACGAAACGTTAATTATCGCAAATGGGGCATAACGGGCCACTTTGGTCGGGGTATAATGGGCCACTATTTTTAGTACATAATAACGTTTTAATTTATTTTATAAGAGTAGACATATCGTTGATAGTTCCAAAAGAAAGAGGTTAACATATTTAGTATTAAAAGAAAAACATAATTTGAACAATTGAAATGGAAGCAAATATAAAATAGGAACTTTAAGTCGTTTTAGAGCAGTAAAAATGATAAAAGTTTTCATGCATAGCGGATGTAAAGTTTTCTTTATTTATGAGTCGTTATAAAGTATCTCGATCTAATATCGAGATTGATTAAGTATAAACAAACATTTTACTTCTCTTTTACGGTATTTTCGTACCCATAGTGTAACATCAAGAGTGTAAAATTACACTGGCCCGTTACACACCAGTTATGGGGCCCAGTACACCCCAACTATTTTTCAAATCGCTATTTTCGAAGTAATTTATAAGAACATTTTACTATAAAAAATAAACATTAATCATTGATATAAATATAGGATAACATTCTTCAATTGGATAATCATAAATGCTATTTTATTCCTTTTTAATTATGCTTTTTATGATTTCTATGGATCATTGCATTTTGGTGGCCTGTTATACCCCAGTCTCCCATATATATGAAAAGTTTCTATTAATTCGAATAAATATTTTTGTTGTAAAAAAATCACCGAACATTGACCTCTTTTTCAATCTTTTATACACAATTTATCCCATAAAACGACAGGGGAAAGCGAGATTTATAAATAATAGAAAATAAAAATCTTGAACCATAGATAGAGAGAGTTAAATGAGATCCACCAACAATTATATAATTTTATAGATTAACTTTAGATAGTCGAGAGAAAGTTAGATTTAGAATTGTTAGATTTAGCTTATTGAGCGGCGATGGCTCAGTAGGCAGAGTGTTGGGCTCGAAATCCAGAGGTCCTGGGTTCAAGCCCGACTCTCGGCTTTTCTGACATCGGGACACCACTTTGCTTACATATGTGTCTAATAACATCAAAGCTCCAGTGGTTCGGATTCCACTGTAAAAACTGTAGGTCCAGTTGAGATGCATGCGCGCTACATTTCGGTGTGGGGCACATGCACCGCAACTATAGGGAAATGGACCTCACTGGCCAGTACCATCGTATGGTATTGGGCAATGGGAAGAGCCGTATAAGACTCGAAAGACGACTTGGGTAGGCTATAATAAAAAAAGTTAGATTTAGAAATAGTCGAACATAATATATAATCTAATAAATAATTAGAACTACAATATTTAAATTTTTGACATGTAATTAATAAAACTTATAATCTTAAACCAGTGACAGCCGACCGACAGCAAAAATTTAAAGCCCCACAATTAAACGTTAGACCATATTATGGAGTTATAAATCTTGGAATAAAGTTATTTATAGAGCTTTATCAACAGAATAAATTAGGTATACGCTACTTTCTATAAACCTCTTTAATGGTGTAGAGCAAACATTAAATTGGTTTTGAATTGTAGGTATTGTAATACTATTTTCGCACTATCCACAACATTGAACAGTAAGTTAAATTATATATTATAATAGGATGATAATGATCCATACTATTTTGATGCAGTAAACTAAATATATTGAAATAATGGGGAGTTGAAATTTTGCCAACAATCTGCCGCCTGAAGCAAGAAGGTCCGTATCTTCATAAAATTTGAAATTAATATTATGGGTTATTTTGGTTCCTATTTATCGTATCTTTAGTCATATAATCGAAGATCAGGTAAAAGTGTGATATTTGTTGTAAAAATTGGACATTTAAAGTTACGGTTTCAGTTATATTTAGTATTTCCATAAGCAAAAATGCCGTAAAGGTGCTTTCATGAGCAAGAATGTTGTAACTTTTGTGTAATTACGGCTTTTTGGTTAGAAACAAATGAAGTTTACAGCCGTTTGCTTATGAAAAAGCAAGGATTTTTTGAACGATTATTTAATTCATTTTCTATTAAAATAATAGCAATTAATAAAATAAAGTTTCATTTTAACCTTATAAAATAAGTGGCTATTAAATTACAAATTTTTAAGTGTTAAAATTAATACAATCGTTCATTTGTATTGTATATTATGATCTTCTTCCTTATGGTTTCGCTCTAATGTCATAATGAAAACGTCATAACTAACAGTTTTTATATGAAAGCTTGATTTTCTTGGTGTTTTATGCTTTTACCGTATAGAAGATAAAACACGGCTGCATATTCATTGGTACTTAGCTTTCTCAAACTAAATAAATTGTTCTAATATGAATTTTTTTATTCTAAGACTTTTTTTTTTTAATTGTTATTTTGTTCATATTAATATCTAAAAAAGGAGTGTTTTCTTTTATCATTGATTGCGGTCAAAAGATAAAATACAAAAAATTATACGCTTATGATAAAAAATTGCATTATCGATTTAGAAAAATCGAATATAGCAAAATCGTTATAAAAAAACGAATCGAGGCATCTTCTTTTCCTGATTTAGTATATGCATAAAAAATACAGATAAAAATTCTTCTATTTAATAAATAATTATCTTTCAAATTAATTATATAAGTATATGGAATATTCTGCATAACTTTTAACTTTTAAGAAACTGCACGTAAAATTTAACGCTTTTCCATCATAAGTTCCCAAGATATAACCGCTTAAACTAAAAATTACTTTTTCGTGTATAACAAAAGAAGGGAAAGAGCCTATCCAAAATTTACAGTTGTAAAATATATGTAATTCTATGCTTTTTTTAATGCATGTATATTAAATTGATAATAATATTGTTAACATACCAAACATCCGGAAAATTGACAACTTAAAAATCGAAATATCGTTATAAAACAAAACCAAATCGATGAATCTTGAAATTTCTTTTAAATTTTAAATCTTTCTTTGAAAGCGAAAGAAATGAGCCCTGTTTGGTAAAAAATGAGCGCGCCGTTCTCAAGATAACAAAGATAATTTTTTCTATAATAAGTTATCATAAGTAACTCAACTAGTTTTTTACCTCTTGTATAATCCTTTAATAGATCAGAAGACACAAACTACAAAATAGGTAATTATTAACAATCAAAATCCTAGAAAGTACCGTTTTTTCATACGGGCTATATATTTTCAAGAAACTTTTAGTTTAACGACTTAATTTATAAATAATAGTAAGAACCAAGTAATTAAATTCTTTACGACAAATTTAATATTTTTACATACTATTCAATGACATTAGTTATAAAAAATCAGCATCCTTCATTCAATAAATAGGTCGAATGTGCCCAAAGTATTTTAAAATTACAGTGAGTTTGAGATATACCTACCTGTATCTAAGATTTAATTGATTTAACAATTCTGCTGCTCAAAATATATGTTAATATGAATATTTTATACTCTATCAGCAGTATTAAATATTCAATTTAGTCTCTAACAAAACTCTTGTGTTGCATGCACAAATTATCAGATCCGCTGGCATCCAATATATGTACCAAAATCTCAGAATATTTTGTGCAAATCGAAAGCACATGGAAATAATAGAAGTTAGAATTGCTGATTCAGACGTACTAAATTAGTATTTCAAAATAAATTGTAACTATCGAAAAAGGGAAAATTTGCATTTAAAAAAATACGAAAATCTTGTATTCTCAAAGCCGAATCTCCTATTGTTCGGAACACGGGCGGCAAATAGACTCCTATACGATCAGAAGTTTTAGCTTAAGGTGATGCTAAACCCCCTGTCACCGTTAAATACGGGAAACCACTTATTTCATTCAATTTTCAATTTTGAGAAAATATTTCTATGGTAAGTTATTGTTTTTTATTATTACAATAACGTTTCATAAAGATATTTGCAAAAAAAAGAAAATTAAATGAGAAAAGTGGATTCTTGTATTTGTCGGTGACAGGTGGCTTTAGCATCACCTTAAGTTAAAACTGTTATAACCTACAAATGTTAAAAGTTAAAATAGATTTTTATTTTAGGCAGGGTCAACATGTATTTCAGTAGACTTATTTACTAACTTGTTAATAATATGAAGAACATGATTACTAACTCATGAGGTACAATTAATATATAAAAATCATCGGTAAGTCAAAAATATTAGTGGAATATTGTAAAGATATGAAATTCTAAACAGCATTAATTGTAATAAGACGTTATGGATGAAAAATCTAATTATCTATAATACAATTTTTTGCAATAGAATGAGAAAGCTTTATCGATCTCCTCATTTTTTGCGATTTCAATAAAAATCGATTTGAAATTGATAATTACAAAATTGTGTCGTATAAAAAACGGCACTGTCTAGGATTTTTATTGTTGTAGTTCTATGCTCAGAAAACTTAGGGGAATTAAATAAAATAAGAATTTCCCGAGTGATAAGACTTTTTAATTAAATTTAGTTCAGGCCACCCGTGCGAAGCTAAGCCGTGATCTGGAGGGCATGCTAGTAAGACATATAGGCAAAAATTATTAATGTGTATAATTATTCAATCAGTGATATAATGTTTCTTGCGCTTAAAAATAGTTATTTATTATAGATATTTTAATATGTCGTTGAAATAAGTATATAGAAACTTGTACATTATTTATACTATGGGTGACTGATATTATATGACGATCGAAATTCCTCCTCTCTCCCTTAATATAGAAAATAGTACGAACTATATGGAAAAAATTAATATATAACTTGTAGTTTTTGTGAGAATTTCTACCATATTTCAACGCTATAAGTTCACAAAAGAATTTTAACAAACTTACTTTTGTCAAAATAAAAACCGAGTAAAATCGATAAAATAAACAATCGGTCCCTACAGACAGCTTTTTTTCTATTTTTAACCGACTTCAAAAAGAAGGTTATTCAAGTACTTTTTACAAAGGTAACCGATAATTAGTAACTTAAATTATGATCTTTCTACATAAGAATTTCGCAAGTCTTGATCTTTCATTTATACATATGTTCTTCAACAATTTTAATAGTTTATGAATATTCGAATTAGAATTATGAGATCGTAGTATTATAAGTTTTATTACCTTGATTGACTTCTTCTTCCTTAAGAGTATGTCGAATGATTTTAACGACATTGTAGTCAGGACATCTGATGACTTGCAGATACGAAGCGATGCGCAATTCGGCATCGATTGTAAAGTTTCGATAATTGCTCAGGAAAAATTGATCTCTCGATTTTTCGCACGAGGGAAGTCTTCGATGTGCATCGATGGCTGCAACTTTTACTTCCATCGGTATGAATCCACTCTCGTCTTTGATGCACTTTCTCAATTTACCCACAAGAGTACTTGTTTGTACTCCTGCATTTCCGATTGCCTTTAACGCTTCCAAAACCTAAACATTGCAAATATGATAACGAAATATTTAACAGAGTATAGATAACACAACATTTTAATCATTAAGTAACTTAATATTGTACCTTCTTAGAAACTAAAATACTAGAAGGTTGACTTAAAATTAACAATGCTTATTTATTCGACTCTAAGGATACCCATCACCAGGGTTGGGTTTCCGACACAGTTCAGAGGTTTTATGTCGTATCATACCAAAACAGGTATTTTACCAAAAAATGTCGTAAAATAAGATATTATACTTTCAACATAAGATATTCTTTAAAATTAATATGACTGCAAATTTATTTATGTAAAATAATTTTTTTAACTGTTAAGCAGTGTTTCTAAAATTAAAAATGGTTTTAAAGAAAATAATCATTAATTTCAAAGTGAACGAATAAAAAACGCGGGTAAACCCACCGAGTGATTGCAAGTTAACTTCTTTAAACTTAATTCATTGTTATAATATGAAATTATTTGATTCTAATATATTAATTTAAATGAGTATTGCTCATTTAATAAATTTATAAATTGTCCAAGATATAACCTATTTTATGTAGTTGACCTCATTATAAGAAATAAAAGGCAATAACTTAACCGGAAATGCTTGCGCTAATATAGTTACACCAAGCTTCTAGAAAAACATTTTAACAAATGTCAAACATTAATTAATTTTAACACGCTATTTTTTTAGTATTTCAATCAATTTTATTGCTACTTTTATTAAAAATTTCAAACAAGTTAAGAACAAATTACTAATTTTCAATTTCAGATGTTTCAAAATATGTTTCTAACATGCTTTTTCCAAATATTTTTTACTTTACAGGAAGCAAGCTAAAAATTTTTAAGTAAAAAGAGATTTTAAAAGTGCTCTGAATTCCTTGTGATAATTATTTAAATTTTATATAATGATAGGTATAATCGACGATAATTTACAGAGACCCATCCATAACTGAAAGTTTCGTTATATTCGTTCCTGTATTACTTCGTTAATATTTAAAATAACGAAACTCAACAGAGTTTCGTAACCTTATTAAATTATGGAACTTTCGTTACTTTAGTTACGTTATTTATGAATGTTACAAAAGTTTTTGTTACTTTTGTTATGTTATTTAAATGATAACGAAAATATATTGTTATTTTCGTTTCGTTATTAAAGCAAATAACAAAAGTTTTGTTTCTTTAGTTATGTTATTTAGGAAATAATATTGTCGTTACTTTCGGTATTTTAGTTATTTTTAATGTATGTCCCCCTAGGGTAGTCCAAAATTTTCAAAGTTCTGATTTTCCTTCTTGTAACCGTTTTAAAAGTTGAAAAGAGTGGAAAAAATAACTCTTCTGCGAGGCAGGAGCTGGACGTTAAGATTTAAATGTTCCTACTTCAATTTCAAAGGTTCTTAAGTGCATTTATCCACTTTTTTCATAAATTTGATAAAAAAAGATTATAATTAAAAATGTATAAATTAGATATTTGTAAATAGACAATCAACCATATCCGCGCCATAAAAACATTTTTTTCCCTAGTGACAAGCTATATGCGTCAAATATTAACAAAAATCGGACTATCTTTGAACATTTTTCAAAACTCTAATTTTCAATAATTTTCCAAAACACAACATTTTTTTGCATCTTTGTTCCGAATAGAATCTAGATAAAAATCGGCAAGCGTAAATATATCTAAATATAGAAGACTTGTACGTAAGTTTAGTTAAAATCTGATAACAAGACCTTTAATTTGAGTGGTCGCAGCACTTCTGTAGTTATTTAGATCAATAGTTATGCTTTTTTTAATATTACGAAAAATTTTAGGTAGTAAATTGGGACAATGCAAAATACGGTTCTACAACGTGATTCCCAATTTACCACCTGAGAATTTTCGTAATATTAAAACAGACATAACTTTATATCCAAACAACTTAAAAAATACTGCGACCACTTAAATTAAAGGTCATGTTATCAGCTTTTAAATAAAATTACGCACAAATCTCCAGAATGGAAAAATCATCTAAAATTAGAGTCTTGAAAAGTGTTCAAAGATAGCCTGATTTTTGTTATAATTTGACGCATATAGCTCTTCACTTGGGAAAAAAATATTTTAGATGGCACGGATATGGTTGACTTTCTATTCTAGGGATACGGTAAGTTACAAGAAGTCTTTTTACCTGAATTTATAAAGTTTTAATCATTTTTTCTACCAAATTTATGAAAAAAGTGGATAAATGCACTTAAGAAACTTTGAAATTGAGGTAGGAATATTAAAATCTTAACACCCAGTTCTTGCCTTGCAGAAGAGTTATTTTTTCCACTCTTTTCAACTTTTTACAGGGTTACAAGAAGGAAAATTGGAACTTTGAAAATGTTGGACCACCCTAATGCCCTCCTCTGGGAACTGCAAGACCTTGTCGAAGCCTGGTACATTTTATCTTATAGGACAGTGGTGAGTGAGGGGGCTTATTCAAATTAAGATGCAGTTCACTTAACTAACATTCACACCTCATCACACTTTCACGCATAACACTTCTTACGCTACCCTTCGCTACATTCACTACTACACTTCATATACTCATGCACACACACACTGATCCACCTCTGCTGCAGCACACTGGGAGGGCCGGGAGCAGGAGTCAAATAGTTTCCTGATGACATGGAATAAGGTTGCTGAGAGATTTCCAACCGACGTGGCTATTGCGGTAGCGGCGAGAAACCAGCCATTTCGATACCCCGGCCAGGTAGTGTGCACTGTGCGCAGATGCCGAAATCTGAAACAACATCAGCAAAAACAATACAGATCCGCGAAAGATCAAAATTGTCGAACGAACAAAGGTGATCGAAGATCAACTGAAGACCGTGAGAAAAGCCCTTCAAATAATGCTCGATAACATAATGCCCAATATTGAACAAGATCTTAAGACTGACATACATATGGTCGAGAAGGCCTATAAACTCATGGTCTATTACTGCGAAGACGTAAAAAATCTCCAAACTCCCTTCCAAAAACGAGGGCGGGAAGAAGACAGCGACACGTCGGCTATCCCACCCGAGTCACCAGCAGGAAATAAACTCAGAAATGCGTCAGCACAACTAGCTTTTGAGGAAAATTTAGGTACATCTGCTAAGCAAGGCAGCAAACTACACAGAAACCTGAATAGCCAAGAGAACAAGAGGAAATAGAACACTATAAAGAAGAAACAGAAGAAAAAACGGAGACCGCAAATACCAAAAGATTCGATTCTCGTTCAACCCGCACAGGGAAAATCCTTCGCCGAAGTGGTAAAGGGAATTAACGAGATGCAGGTTCCGCAAGACACCCAGACGAAGATCAACCTGACCAGAAAGACACGCAGTGGTGATGTCTTTGAAGACTACGGTAGGTACACCAAAACAACCGTTAAGATACTAGACTTAAATAGTAGCAATACAAAATCGCAGATTTATCGCACCTTAAAACAGACTATCTCGGAAATACAGGGAGAACTCACAGTGACCTTCTCTAAACCAAATCGGTCGGTGCAAGTGGATGCCTTTGTCCCTCCAAAGGCAAGAATAAATGCTACTTTCATCGAGCAAGGAGTTGTGCAGGTCGCTCCCATATAATAGAAAGTAAAAATTAGTGGCAGAAGAGAACACAATGAGTATGAACGACTATTATTTATAAAAAGGAAGAATGATAAAGGTGGTAATGTTGCGTTTTGAACAGTGTGTCAAAGTAACTAGGCAAACACGGCAGTAATGAGGTTAGAAACGCACAGCTATGTATAACTATTATTGTTTCCTTGTTTCTCTATGTACTGTAAGATTTAAATAAACTTTTTAATTTACATCTACATAAAAAAAGTTTAACAAATTCTGGTTTAATTACAGAAAACGGTGCAAACCAAAAAGTAGTTAAACAAACGAAAATGTCTGTAATACTGATGATAATATTATTAATAATAACGAACGTAAAGCTAGTAATAGCATTGTAATGGATTCCAGATCTATTGAAAACAGGACAAGCGCTGAATCATCGCTATTAAATTTACTAATATGCAACAATTGCACTATGCAAGGACAGACGAATTGGAAGATAGATGTACACTTTTAAGTAGTGTTGATGATCCAATTATTAAAACAAGCATTGAAGAACAAATACAAAGTATCAGTCATCCAGTAACACTTATTGCAAATATGTTGCACCCAAAATATCGTGGCCACAATACAAAAAATAAAATGGAAAATGAGCAGAAAATCGTTGAAATTTTGGTTAGTGAATTGAGTCAAAATGGTGCTGAAAGTTACATAAAATATTGTGATAATATTGAAATTTTTAAGCTGTTATCAGAAGAAAAAAAAATTGAAAGCCCAACAGTATATTGGCATTTATGCTCAACAAGCCACCCAGATCTGGCAAAACTTGCTTTAAATATTTTAAAGATTCCAGCTTTTACAAACAAAAGTGAAATAAATACATGAACAAATAATAGCTTTGGTAAGCTTAACCTTGAGAAAGAAAAACTTTCTGAATTATATTATCTACTAAGAATAAATTATTAGAATTATTACTTGCACATACCTTTTAAAAACTAAGCAAAGTTGCCCTTCAAAAGAAAATATTTTAAAATTAAAAATAATTTAAATATTTATTTGTGTTATGTAATATGTGTAAGATAATATACGAGGTCTGTCCCAAAAGTATCCGACCTACGTTCATATCTTCGCGCGGAGAGACTCAGGCGACCTCTGGAGGGTACGAACGTCACCAGCAACTCCTAACCTTCTCGTCAGTAGCCTGAGATACCGATGAAACGCCTTAGTTCCCGTGCAACGTGTATTTGTTTACAACGACTTTTTTGCGTTCGTCGTAATTTGTTTCTTACTAAATATGGCAGAACGAACCGAACAGCGAATTTGCATAAAATTTTGCTTTAATCTCGGTAAAACTTGTGCGGAAACTATTGAAATGTTGCAAAAGGCCTTTAAAGATGAGTGTATGGGCAAAACACAAATAAAAGAGTGGTATAGGCGGTTCAAAAGTGGCCACACATCTGTTGACAGTGATCCTCGTTCATCAAGTCAATGTTGATTGTTTTTTTCGATTATGAGGGCGTTGTGCACCACGAATATGCCCCTACAGGCCAGACAATCAATAAAGAGTACTACGTTGAAGTTTTGAAAAGATTACGTAATGCAATCAGGAGAAAACGACCGCAACTTTGGGAAACCGGTGACTGGCTTTTTCATCACGACAATGCTCCAGCGCACGCATCAAACCTTGTGCAGCAGTATTTATTGAAACACAGTGTTGCGCAGCTCCGCCAGCCTCCATACAGTCCTGATATAGCTCCCTGCAACTTTTGGCTGTTTCCTCGATTGAAAATGCCGCTTAAAGGACATCGATTCGACAATAAACAGACTGTTGAAACTAGTGTTTATGTTCGTTGTTGTTGTATATATATATATATATATACAACAACAACGAGATCAACAAGAACCAGAACAACAACTACAAGTTCAATCTGAACAACAACAAGAAACACAAATCCAGTTACAAGTTTGTTCAGAACAAGAACAACAACAAAAACGAGAACCGAATATATATAATATATGTAATATATATACGGTAATATAGGCAGATATTCTCCAAAAAAACTTTCTTTTTTGGTTATATAAACATATGTGAACATTAAAAAAAGATTCAAAATAAGGGGCAATTTTAAGAAAAATGGTAGGGATCCTCATTAATCATAATAAGTTGCAAGTTTTAATGACAACTTACGTGAAATAGTCAAACGGAACAAAGTCACATGGGTGTCACTTATAGTTTAGATTTTGTTATACAATTTTAATTATTATTAACAGTTTTTCGGTCGTTTTGGTTTAGTAGCTTTATACTTATTACCTCTCCTTGTACAACATGCCGACATATACTTCCAAAATGTTATTTTTTTTTAAACTACGTAGTTTTATTGGCTGGTTTGCTGGTTTTGATTGTTTTGCTCTTTTGTGTTTATGTCTCGAAAATTGATGATGATGAATATTCAACCATTTAAAGCTCGGTCCACTAGTCGAATTTCGCGGAGGGTTTACATGGTTCTATACATGTTTTGAATTGCATATTAATAGTTTTTCTCTATAATTTTTAACCTCTTAAGGTAAGAGTATATCAATTTTAAAAAATTTGTACGTCCTAAATATAGAATTGAAATATTAGTAATTCGTTATAAGAAATAGAATTTTTCATACAAGTTAAAGTCATTTCACCTTTAATTATCGAAGTTATAAATTTTGTATTAATGTCGATTAAAAGCAACCATTTTGCAAAAGACACTTGCGAGACTCTGGAAGAACCAATTGAAAAACTTTTAAGCTATTTTCACTTGAAATCAAGTAAAAATACGTTTTTTTCTACATACGTTTTAAGAATAAAAAATCATTAAAATACTAATGCAGCGGATTTCTTAAGAGAAAGAAACTAATTTTCATGTAGAAACATGGTTGTCTTTTTAAACAGTGTACTCTCACCTAAAATAACAAGACTTATATTATAAGACTTATAATATAAGTCTTGTGACAAATATAAGACTTATATTCAATATACGCAGTCGTAAATGTAATGTAATTAAAATTCTCGTGACGAATATAGTGTAAAATTTCCTAATACCCATAACGATTAATTTAAGACTTATTACATTAATAGTTAATACAACGAGGCATATGTTGAGCTCCAAATAAATACCTAACATTGATTTGCTTTTGAAAAAACTTTGAATTATAAACCGCAACCTCTCTTTTAGTAAATCTAAGTTTTTGTAAAAACAAAATGAATCTTTGCTCAAAGGATAACCTAAGCGACTTAGGTCATTTTTACAAATTTGGTTTCAATGCGTAGATATTGATCTTAAAAGTATATCTGTAAAGTATTAAAAGGTTTTGAACAGTTTTGACACTTCAATGAACTTTTTAATTATGCTGCGCTCCTGCTGTATTTGCATGTCTATGCACGACCGAGCCGCAAGTCCCAGCGCTGCAGCTGATGTTGATACGCATACCAGTACGTGTTGTTGTTACTCTCTCGCGTATATTACAAGTTTAGAAGGTTAAATTAAAACGTTCTTAAACAAAAAAGTACTACTTTTGCTATTCAGAAGTATGCTAAATTGATATTGAAACCAACAAAATCTATATTTAGTTACAAGTAATGCAACGGCAGCGGTGTAAATCTTAATTTCAAAACTAACACTACTATTTCGAGAAAATATCACTTGGTTTATAAAAACTGTTTCCAGTTAGTATCACTGTGGCTCATAAAAGGATCTTTTATTTTTAATGCTTTTTCTTCAATCTACCAATAGACAATTTTACAGCCATACGATTGTGTACAAAAAGTCTGCAATAATGTAGCAAACAGTGACTCAAGCTTCGAATGAGAAATTCGACAATGAAATAAGTGAATAACTTGATTCATTTAATTTTCGATCGCATTTTACTTTATATTTTTGATGTTATTATTTCTCTTTTCATATTATAAACTGTTCAATAAACTATTTTTGAAGGTAATATACGTTTTATAATTTAAAATTAATATTAGCCGTTGATACCCCGAACATCTCAAATGAATTATAAACTAATATAACTCTTCAAATATGATATATTACCATTACAACAATGTAAAAATGACCGTTTTTCTTTTATTGTATCCTAGAATTACTAAAAATGTTTAAACTAATATTATTACTATCTTTTTCTTCAGATTTTAATGATTATAAAACATTTGTTACTAGTTCGCCGGTAAAACGACTTAAGTCATCCGGTACAAATAATATATTTTAAAATTGTTTAAAAGTTTATACTTCACATTTTATCATATAAAATGATTACTGAATACTTAAAGTTTACAATAAATAGAACGCTGAATCTTTAAATCGCTTTTTCTCAAAACAGCCAAATTCGACTTAGGTCGTACTTTCAGCGAACGGCTCGAATAATGTTAGATACTTTCTTAGTTTTTAAAATGATCCTTACTTTTAGATGGAGCAGGGACAACTCTTACTTTTTTATAAAACAAATCACTGTTAACATAAATAGCAAATAAATGGATTAGAAAAGGACAGTCTTTTTAATACTTTTATATTTAGGTGATTTTATAATTTAACTTTCTCTAATTTGAGAACCCAAATAAAATTGAATAAAATTAAAGCAACTTTTAGTTACTTTTTGAAGTAACTGTAACGGTAACGAGTTACATCTTTTTCGCTGGAGTACACTGTAAAAGAACTGAACTGAATATAGCTGCAGAATAGTAAATCTCAACTTTCAATTATTCATCTTCATGGTGGCAAACTCCCTAGCAGAAGTGAAGATATTACTATATGGTACTGAATTTACAACCGTTAATGTCGCAAATTTACGCGAATTCTTGTAAATTCGCTAGGACTCTAATAAAAAAAATCGCATTCACTGTAGGTAACAAAGCGACCTACTCTCATAGCAGTAATTTTACCTACGGGGGTACTGTTACTATTTTCTATTACATTTGATATTATTTGCAAATTTGTCGTGCATTATATATATATACATCTTTGTGTGTGAATTACAAAGTGCAAAATCAAACTGATTTGTAAAATCACGTAATCGCTGTAAGTTTTACTGCGCGATTGAAAGTCGGTAATACCTCAAATTCGGGGAAGACGCAGAATCCGACGTACGAAAATAGTCGACTGGATAAACGAAGGTAAGTATATCAGTACTTAAATAATCATACTTCGTTTATATGAGTTAAACATCTAAATACATACTTTACTATCAGTACATTTACAGCAGTATGAAGTTCTGTTGCTCGAAAGAGGTTATGTCTAAAGATTTGACGCACGACTGAAAATTGCAATTTACATTTTCGATGTAGGAAATTTATTTTTGATCAAAATTTAATGAAATATATAACTTCTGTCACATGGAGATTATAGAGTTATTTTATAGTCTTTGTAACTTAAATTGTACTTGGCAAAGAGATCTATTTAGTTAACTTAGCCTTTAAAGTTATTTTTACTAGAACAATTGATTACTAGTATATTTAGTTAACATTTTATTGTATTAATGAGTGTATTTAATGTCTAAACATTTTATCGCGTCTAAAAGTCCCTTATTTTATTAAGATTTATTTTTTATCATTTTGCCAAATACACATTTCACAATAAATTAAAACTTAAAAAATATCATATAATTTGTTTTAATCAAGAAGTCAGACTTCTGTAAAAGACATACAAATTAATTTGTTTTATTTTTCCAGACCTTCGATTACCAAGACTATTTTTTGCCCCACGCCCATGCCAATTGTTACACGAACTTGGGAAATAAGTTGCTACGATAAGGTTTAACGTAGCTGAGTTTTTTGAGATCAAGAAACGCAACTATCTGCAATGTAAATCAAGGTAAATTGTATTGGGCATTCAACAGTTTAAATATAGCTTACAGTATATGCATACTGGTAGCCAATAGTATTTGAATATCTTTACTCTGGTTACTTATATCGCAAAGGTTTATTAAATGTTTTTATTGTGTTTTTGTATATCAATTATTACGTTTAATACTACTTTTAGGTGAACATAGTTATTGATAAAACATAGATATTTATTAAGACTTTGTGGTATTACGGAGTATGGGTATCCAAATACTTTTAGACGCTAATGCATATTTAATAAAAATATTTCAAATATACATATTTTTGAAGTTGATCAATCATGAAATTAATTTTTTTGATGTTTTCAGACTGTCGAGAACCAATGCTATTTCGTGCCCATTACCCATTTGTTTCCAGTACCAGTTCCATTCATATAACAAACTTTTTCAAACAGTTGCTACTGAGGTTCAAAATATCGGAATACATTCAGATCAAGCTACGCTTTTATCTACAATTTAGATAAATGTTAGTTTTATTAAAAAAAATAATAGTTTAAAAAATATTTGCACAACAATTCCATAGCTTTTGTTTAAACCATTTAAATTTTCAACTATTTTATTTTCTTGTAATTATGCTAAAACCTTGTTAAAAGGGTGTCTAAATATAAAATTTGAATGAATGTTAATGGTTGTATATTTTTTATAAAAATTGCTAAATTGATCAAGGTTATGCTTAATTATATTGCATACTATAACGGGGTGCTCAATTGTTAATAACAATGTAATTATTAACCGAGCTAATATCCTGCAGGCGTGCGCGCGGCTTATCGCAGCTCTTACCTTTGAGACAGCTTGCGGCGACTCACCGCTGTAGCCTTACTCCTATGTAGCTGTGCAGGTGGGAAGGAATGTACGTTCTCTCCCGCTCTGGCAAAGACGCTCGGAATGCCCAGTTTTCCATTCATTTTGTCAGCAGGGAAAAGGGTCTTTTTGACGCACGTGTTGTGAAATATCATGAATTATATTTTGGAGAAATATAATAAAGTCATTATAATTAACTGTAATTACTGTAATTTTCTTATTACTTTAACAGTGGTTACACCACTGTTAAACCTTAAAACCAATTTGTTTTTATAAGTTCATATAAATGTTTTCATTTAAAAGCAATTATTTGATTTTGGCTATAAAATTTGGAACATCATTAATTAGGCATCAAAACATCAAAATCTTAATTCTAAATGTCACAATATATTACAATAAAAGATCCAGAGTGACAATCTAGAGTGTTGTATCTAGACTGACAATTTTCTAGAAGGATTACTTACTTTAAAAGAAAAATGTTTATGAACTGCTAATAAAAAATATATTAGGTTCTAAGAGAGGGTTTTTCCTTTAAGGTGGTTCGCACGTGACTCTCGAGTCAATTGAATTTGTACAAAAAAAGTTACGAAAATGTTATTTAATGTGTGTAAATAATTTTTAATGTTTTTTTTCGTGACAAAAATGATATTTTTCCCCACACCTGCCCCGTAAGTAACACTTTTCCTCCCGGGCGCCTGAAAAGAAATGTCAGTTTAGGATATCATCAAATTGGTGGATTTAGTGAGAATTTCAGTACTTCCCAGTACTTTTGTTGTACGTGTGAAGCAACATTGGATGAATTTCACACTGACGTTTTTAACGTTAAAGAAAGAAGAAGTATACGCAGTTACGAAGAATGTGCCGATGAAGCTGAGCGTAGTGGAAAAATGGTTAAGGGTACAAAATCCCGTTCTCCATTAAATGCTTTAAAGCATTACTACATATGTAAGCCAGGCCTGTCTCCTTGTTTGGCTCATGATCTATTTGAGGGAATCGTTGCGTTTGATATGCACTTAGCTATTGAATACTTTGTAAAGAAAGAGTGGTTTAAACTCGGATTACTCAATTTTCGGCTTAACGATTTTAAGTTCTAAAAAGGTAAAACTGAATTTATTCCTACAGTAAAAATTGGCAAAGATGTCCACAAATTGACTGGTTCAGCAGGCCAGATTAGTAGATTAATCTTGATTTTTTCATTGATTTTTTCAATGGTTTTAAGAGAGGTGTGTGCTATCACATGTGCTCCTCCATGTCCTGCATTATCCATCGGCCAAGTTGCATTATCCAGAAGCATTGGTATATTTTGGTTCAATAAAACACTTGTGGACCAATAGATTTGAGAGCAAGTATAAATATTTAAAAATATGAGAAACACGAGCTCTTACAGTGTTCACGTGACTCTCAGTATGAATAATTAGTAATAGCGGAGAAAGCAATAGATTATAAATTAGAATAACATGATAAGAGTGTGGCATTTGTTATACATGATTTCTGCAAGAGCAATGCAACAACCATAAGGTATGTTATGTATATTCTTAAAACGTTAATTTTAGAGGTGTGCGTTACACCAAGAATTTGTCTGTTTGTATAGGGAAATCGGAGTATGACAACTTTTTATTATGTAAAATCAAACAAATTCTAATAAAGGACGATCACACTGATATTTATTTATTTATTTTTTTTTAACGTCGCCATGTTTGTGCTCCCATGTGGTGCTAATCGACGACGGGGCTCTGCGGTGTGTTTGTAAACAAAGCACATGTAATTTTTACAGAGGTGCTTGTATCAATCGGCAGAGACTAGGATTCGAACCGGGTCACCGGCGTGGGAATCTGACACTCTACCGACTGAGCCGCCGCAGGCCCCAATATCTATGACCTTTATTTAATGACCTTACCTTTGAGGCGGCTTGCGGCGACTCACCGCTGTAGCCTTATTCCTATGTAGCTGTACAGGTGGGAAGGAATGTAAGTTCTCTCCCGCTCTGGCAAAGTATTTATTGATATTTATTTTGTAGGCAGTATTAACGAAATAGTATTTCTTCATGAAGTTGAAGTTTTTGAATTATTGCAATATCATGACTGTGAAAACGATTCAGAATTTGTATCCATTTTCCCATATTCTTCTTTATTATCACCGGATCCATTTCTAGAATCTCATATTAATATGTACAGAAATATCCCCTCTTTTAGACGGATAGCTAAATTGTTTGTAAGTATTTATTTGTAATGATATATTGTAATTAAATTAAAAATTACAAAATGGTAATATATATCGCAATGCCAATAAACACTTAAGGGGGGTTCCTCTAATTTTTTAAAAATCCGTCATTGACCCTCAAACTTTTTCAAGCTTTACTAACTTATTAAAGAAAACATTAGGTTATTATATATAAATATTGAGCCCTTTTTGACAATTTATTCTATTTTGTTTTACCCTATTATTATTGAAAAAAATTATACAGATTATTAATAAATTGTATTAATTAATTACAGGATTATACAGAAGCTAGCTGGTGCACCTCATATCGATCAAAGGATTCCAAAAAATTCTGACACTTTTCTTAACTTTCTGTAATGAGTAAAACTTACAAAATGAGTAAAAGTTATTTTTTATAATTCATATTTGTTTTCATCCTTAAAAGATCCAACACATTTTAAACAATGGTTTTGTTAATAATACGATATTTTTACATGTATTACGGTATTATTTTTATGCTATTTTTTATGAGTTGTTATAACTTTTCACTTTTACTTAGACTACTAAAAAATAACAAGTTTTATTTGAAATGATGTAAAGGTATTATGTACAAGTTTAAGCTAAATTCATCATACCTGTGTGCACCAGCTACATTTTAAGGATTAAAAATTTGTTGTTAAGAAATTAAGGTTTTTGCAAATAAAACTTTTTTTCTTCCTAATATCTGGAATACATAAATAATTTTATTTATTATACTAATTAGTTCATATTTATATTACTAAATATAATCTATGATTTCTGAATGTCAAAATGATGGAAAAAGAATCCAAAAAGGGACTTGGTAAGATAAGAAAACCGAGATTTAAAGTGAATCGAAAGTGAATTTACGTATAAAAAACGCAAAGTTGCGAAAAAACAGAAAATTTTTTAACTTTAAATAACGCTTTTATGTTATGAAGCAAGTGATGGTTTTTGGTAACAAATTACGGGCGTCCCACCTTAAAATCTTATAAATCAAATTGCTATAACCCCTTGACTTCTCTTTGAATTTTGAAATTCTAACATCAACATCGTATTTAGCGATCCTAAAAATACAAATGTATTTATTTTGTCAATTCTATTTTGTACTGATAGTATAAATGTTATACAATATGAATTATGCGGAATTTTCTGTCATTTACAGCCAGGGGTTTGATATTGCTGTAATAAAAATATCCTATCTTAAGGGTGTGTATAAAATCTTTACATGAACCTTAAGTTACCAAGACTACCAAGAATTCTTAATTTTTTTTATCTGCAAACATTTCTTACTACCATTTACAAACCATTTACAAACTAAGTTTGTAGACTATTTTATATCTTCATGTATTTTACATTCCTATGAACTCATAATTAAATGGCAGGGTGTAATAAGGCAACTAACACGAACTCTGCACATATAGTAATTAAGTAAAAGAACATAGTTTTGTTAAAATAGCTCATGTTTTTATCACTATACTTTTTATTTCTATATACGAGAATTATTATTGCAGATAAAAATCCTCAAGAGAAAACGCTAGTCTTCTTATTTCATTCGAGAATTTAATTATTCATAGATAAATAATTTTTACTTACTTTTTTATTTTGAGAAATAAAAAAGTTTTTGCTTTGAGGAAATATAATATTTTTACCCCAGAACTTAACTGCTATATTCTAAATTTCACGAGGATTGTGGAAATAAAACTGAATAATTGCACTTTTGGTGCAAGTGTGGGGAAAAATATAATTTTTGTCACGAAAAAAACATATTATTTTGTATTATAGCAATCATAAATTGACTTAAAACTCATAAATAAATTTAATAAAAATTATTTACATACATTAAATAAGATTTTCGTAACTTTTTTTGCACACATTCAATTGACTCGAGAGTCATGTGTGAACCACGTTAAAGGGAAAACCCTCCGTTAGAACCTAATATATTTTTTATTAGCAGTTCATAAAATTTTTTTTTATGAGAATTGGTTCTAATAAATTTTTTATTTTTATTTGTTACTTTTTGCCTTCTTATGTCAAAAGTTTATAAGAAAATGATAAATATATCCTCTAAAAAATTACTTTATTTTTTTAACATTTCTAAAAATAAAATTATCCGACACTCGGTTTTGTTCCGACACTTCTTCTTTACCTTTTAATAAACCATACGCAAAGAATTCTGTACAATTGTATTTTTTCATTGAGTATATATCATTTTATTTTTTCATTTTTAGATTACTCACTACGTGAAAATTTGTTCGTCTCGACGAGATATGATCGTCGATGTCAATCTTGAAGATTCGACAAATATCCTACATGATTTACTTCAGAAAGGAAACAAGAAATTAAAAATGAAGGGGATATCCGTTTTCATTGAACACGACGGTACTCTCGTAGATGAAGATGGCATTGTGTCGTATTTTTCTAAATTTACGTTCATGATTTTGGAAGAGTGCGAAGTTTGGAACGAGTGCGCTAAAGCTACCAGTAGTAGTAGTTTAAATTCAAGCGATACAATTGTATCAAATGATTTGATACCTGAGGTATCTGCGAACTTAGCAACCAACAAGACACCTGATGATTCTCTAAACTCAACACCCGTTAGTGCCAATACTAACCAGCCCGACAATGAAAAAACGCAGGAAGGACCAAACCAACTTAGTCAAGAATCTACTCATTCAAGCGTTCCATTATCATCTGCTTCTAAAGTAAAACAATTGATCGATTGGCCGTCATATAAAGTGCCATGGGAATGTATAGATGGAAATTCACTGAAAGAGCTAGAAAGTACCATTAAAAAAAACCCGTTGCTGAATATATTTTACGTCAAATGCGATCTAAATCTGCACGTCTAACTACACGAGCGTTTGAAGCAGTTGATTCTCAAATGGTTGACAAATATCCAAACACATTAGAGGATAGAGATCATGAAGGTGTACGCTGGAACAAAAACTTGAATCTCTAAGATGGTCAACCGGAATAATTTCTTGAATAAACCTCACCTCTAGTTCCTTAACGAATTCATTAAAGATAAAGCTAAAGCAACAGAAGCATTTATTAAGTATTAAGCGGGATGTAGTGACTGGCAGCCCGAAGAATTTGCAGATGGTGAAACTAATGAGACAGTAGAAGAGAAAATGAAATACCTATTAGATTGGCTGCTGTTCGACTTCGAAGATCTAGAGGTCTTGGAAATGGTTAAAGCAGCTCTCGAAATTTCTTACCCTGCACCACGGTTATTTTTAAATAATATCGATAATCTTCCAAATGCAGTGAAAGTTGTTTTACATTGTGCCTTGTCTTGGCTTTGCCTTTTCCAATGAAAAAAGTCGGATTATTTTGGCATTATGAAATGTTGACAGCGCACAACGTCGACAAAATTAAAAGTCAGATACAGCGCGATGTAGATAGAATAATTACTTATGGTATTATGAAGCGTTTTACAGAAATTCAAATAACGATAGTTGAAGAGAAAAAAAGAGTTCAAGTCTTAAGAATTAGTTCACAACATTTTCAAGAATCTTTGGACTCTTTAATCGATGTTTATCCGGTACTTTATTTCTATTTAGGTCGCCTATTTAATTGATTTTTTCTATATTTTGTACTTTGTATATATTACAGGTTGACAAATCTCATAACGAAGTTATTGTGAGCACTGAATATCCATGCATTATTGCATTTGCTGGTGAGTCAAAATTTATTTATTTATGTATATTATATTTAACCAAAATTTGTATTATTTTCAAGAAGTAAACCAATCGGTTCAAAAGTTGATCTTATAGCGTAATACACACAAATGTATTTTAGCATTATACCTCAATTCGATACAAAAAAGTGGAAAAATAATATTTTTACAGAGCTTTAAAAAATAGAATACGATTTTTAATTAATAATTAGTTCAGTACTTTTTGAGATATCGTCAATTAAACTTAAAAAATGTAAATTCGAGAAAAATGAGATTAAAGTTCCATACGTTAATTTGAGGAAACGCACGTGCTGCAACTTGCATAGTTTGCAGGTCTGTTTCAAAGTTCAATATCTACTTAAAACCTTTTGCGTCATATTTTTGACTCCAAAAACTATCGATAAATTGAAACAAAAATCGAATTTTTTACCTTCAATGTGACTTTATTTAAATAATTAATTTGAATAGTAAGATAAAACTAACTTAACGCTCGTTTAATAACAGGGTCCTCTATTTCTATTCTTCTACAACAACAGAAACTTTCTAAATTAATATAATATTCTTTCTAACTACTTTGGTGAAATATAGTATAATAGTATATTTATAAATTTGATTTTTCAATTTTTAAATTATTGTGTTTGCCCGTTAAATCAAATTTTAATTTGTGTGTGTGTTTAAATATGCAGTGAATTTTGTACATATCTGTTTTTTAATTTTTCAAAAGAAGCAGGACCGAAATCACTGAAACTCTTCAAATGCTAATAGCTTCCTATTTCGTTTTCAACCAAACGTACCCACAGAAACATTCGCATTTTCTAGAATTTATTCAAATTGTGGACTCTCATGTGCGTGCATCCGTGCACGCGCGCGCGTGTATGTGGCAACATATCTCGAGTAATCCACGGTTAAATTTAATGTTTCAGGACTCATTTTTTTGTTTATTTTTTAAGGAGGGGGCTGAAATTTTTTCTTTTGATGCATTTTGGGTTTGTTTCATACCTTAGAAATAATAGCATCGATTTAGTGATAATGCATTTGAAAGAGCTTAAAATTACCTATCTTTTCCGACCTGAAATTTTTTATAAGCTATTTCCCCTTTGCTGTTATACACGGAAACGTCATGTTTTTTTTAAACGATTATGTCTCGGAAATATATCATGGAAATATATTAAAAATAACTGAGATAATTAGTAAAATAGAGTACAATATTCAGTAAAATTTTTGAGCCATTTTATGTTTCTTTTGCCAAGAAGAAAATCATTTTGTAAAACAAATCGAGTTTCTATGTCGAACGATATCTCGATAGCTCGAGTAAAACGGCATTATTCTTTTTGAAAATTTCCAGAAAGGTAGCTTTTAACTGTCTCTTGGCTGAGTTGTTTGTCCAGATTATAAGGACTTTTATTTTTCAAGATATTTGAACTCTATGTATTTTTTTTCAAACTATATTTTTGATCGCTTATATCTCGCGAACAGCGCGGTAATTTTTTTCAACTGGGGCTAATTTTTTTCATTTCTTAATGAAGATTCGGAATTAAAAAGAAATTTTAAGATTCATCGACTCGTTTTTGTTTAACCGCGATTTTTCTATTTTACGTTATTCTGATATCAGTGAGATAAATTAAGATGGTATATAAAAATAATATGATCGCTTCAGTGTAAATGCATTTGAAAGAGAATAAAATTATCTATCTCCCCAGATACGTAATTTTTTATAAGCTATTTTCTTTCTTTTGTTGTTACACGAAAACGTATTTTTCATTTAAGTGGCAATATTTTTGAAACATATGATACAAAATCTTTATAAATAAATTAAGATGAAAAAAGTTTCCACTATCTCTTAGCAGATTTGACTGAGCTCTTTCACTAGAATATGAAATTTATTATTTTTCAAGATATTTAAGGTTATATTTTTTTATTAATTTTTTATTGAATTTCGTGGGTATTACACGTTAATGTTTTACGAATCACTTTTCTTTTTTGTTGTTTGATGAAATTAAATATTTTTTTTAGATTCATCGACTCGTTTTTGTTTTATAATGATTTTACATTATGGCTTTTTTTTTAATTTGGTCGCAGTTTCTTAAAAGTAAATGTTATGCAGAATATTTCATATATTATATAATTATATAATATTATATTTATATATGTAATTAAATTGAAAGATAATTATAATTTTTTGTAATTTATCATTTGACAACAATCAACGATAAAAAGCACACCTTTTTTGAGATATTAGTAAGAAAGAAATAGAGCAATTTTAAAAAATATATTAGAAAAAGAAATTCATATTAGAACAATTTATTTAGTTTGTGGAAGCTAAGTGCCAATGAATTGGCAGCGGTTTTTTCGTTGCGAGAACATTGACATCAAAGTTGAGAATCGTTCGATTGACCGTATCTGGGTGCTGAAGATTATTAAAGTAACCGAATAAAAATTTGCTCTAAAAATGTTAGGCCTAGGGTGTTTTGGTATGCTCTGACGATTTCCGAGGTCAGTTATTACATACAATCCTTAAATATTGAAGTATGATATCTGCCAAAAAGAGTTTGTTTAAAATTTGCTTTTGCAAAATAGTGTCCACAGATGAATGGTTCGACGTTTCTGGATTTACTCTATATCATAGATAATATAATCCTTTATTTAAGGAGCTTAAAAGCACCAGTATATCAATTTTTTAAATGTGACTTATACCACTATCATTCCGATTCCTACAATTGGCTTTAGGGTTTATGATTTTATTATTTTTAAAATTTTTTTTTATTTACCAGTAATATATGTTGTTTATTTAAATCGTCGAAACAAACTAACATCCTATAGAGGCAATAAAGTTGCCTGTACATAGATCCGGTATACAATCTTATTTCCTAAATATAATCTAACTAAAAACTAATAATACTTAGTTGCAACTACTTAGGTACTTAATACTAATATAATAATTTTGTACAAAAATGGTATATATTTACTCATACGATAACAAATATAAAAATATATCAACTTGTAGTCCTATAACAAGTTATAGAATTTAGATGATGTCGCCATACCTTATAATAATACTACTTTAACTTTTATATATTAGCACTTATCCATTCTTTTAATTTCTTTCTTATTGTACTCTTCTTACTACATAAAAACTTGAGATCTCTTGGTAGATTATTAAATATTCTAATAGCAATAATATTATAATTTTTATTACTAATAGTTTTATTAAATTTAGGTAGTTGAATGCTTTTATTTCTCGTTATACTGTTAGAATTAATAAATCTATCTCTTAGATCAAGGTAGTTATACAGTAAAGTTTCAAAAGAAAATAATATTTATAAAATAGTTAATTATCCAGAATTTGTTTTTGTTTATTATTTTCAGTAATCTAATTTGTAGTCTCTGTAATATATAAAGGTTCTTTTTGTTCGCTCCACCCCATGCAATTATTCTATAGTTTAGAAGACTGGAAATACGAGTAATAAATTATTTTTAAAGATTCTGTTTCCATGATCTTTGATAATTTATAGAATATGAATACTAAATATTTTATTTTTTGTAAATGTAATTAGTATGTTTATTCCATTTCATATTGTAAACAAAGATAATTCCCAGATATTTGCAACTATCGACCCTGTTCAATATTCTATTATTAATCTTGATGTTGATCTTTTTAGGAACACTATCACAGTAGTTCCCAAATGCCATGTATACAGTTTTTCCTACATTTAGTGATAATTTATTTAATGCTAGCCATTTACTTATTTTGTCTAGATGTTTGTTCATTTTAATCGCAATTTCAAACCATGCCTCACCTGTTGCTATAACTGCAGTATCATCCGCATAAGATAATATTGAGTCATCTGACATATCCATTAGCATGTTGTTTATGTACAGGATAAATAACAATGGTCCCAAAACAGTCCCTTGAGTAGCTCCAGTAGATATTATGCTATATTCACTCACGCTTTCCCCTATCCTTACAATCTGTTATCCATTGGTCAAATAATTAGTTAGTAGCTTATGTGGATTTCCTCTAACTCCATTTTGATATAATTTGTCTAATAGTATCTTGTGACAAAAGTGTCAAATGTTTTGGCCATATCTAAGAATACTATCACAATCGGTTTTCTCAAGCTTTTCATATATTTTATTGACGAATTTGCTAATAGCATCTTTTGTACCTTTATTTTTTATAAAACCAACTTGATTTTTGGCTAGTATTTTATTCATTTAAATAAAGTCTAAAATATATCGGTCTATAATTATTAACATATAGCCTAGTTTCAGATTTGTACATAGATACCACTTCTGCTTACTTAAAATTTTCAGGCCAAATAGATTTTTCAATACATGCATTAAATATGTACGTTAATGGTTCAGCTATGTACTCTGAAATTGTTTTGAGTGTCTTGATATTGATTTTATCAACTCCCCCATTTCTTAATTTTCATATCATTGATTATCTGTATAATTTCAGTTATATCAGTAAGTCTTAGAAATATTGTATTTAGGTTCATATTTGGCATTTTATTTTCTAGACTTGCCGGTTTTTGTATTTTTTCACTTAATTTTGTTCCTATATTATAGAAATACTTATTCATTGTTTCAGCTATTTCCTTTCGATTTACAACTTTATGATTATTTTCATCATATATAGCTTTTATTATTTCATTCTTATTGTGTTTCCCCCAATTTAGAGTTAATAATTTTCCATAAATTTTTGTTATTATTACTATTTTCTTCAATAATTTTTTTTTCATATCCATATTTTACACCCTTTATAACTTTATTTAAGACCTTTACATATTTTTTTATAATCTTCTATTAGCTGATCATTATTCGGTTGCAATTTCCACATTCTGTATAAAAGTTCTTTCTTTTCACAAGACTTATTATTGTTTTGGTAATCCATATTTTTCTCGGAGTTTTTGAATTATTACCTTTTGTTTTCTTATTAAATTTGGCCCTATCTACGCAATTGTTTCTGTCATTATTAATACCTTTGCAGCCTCATTTGTATCTTGCATTGATATAATTTTATTCCAGTTATTCATTCTAGCTAATGTCCCGAGTTTTCTGTAATTTATACTACTTATTCTCTTAATTTCTTTTTTGTTTTCTAATTTATTTATGGTCATAAACAATAGATAATGATCAGTAATAGTATCTATTAATTTAAGCGTTTTGATTTCAAAGGATTTATTCTTTATATAAATGTTATCAATGCATGATCCTCCTCAGGTGCTATCAGATGGTGTAGTTACATCTTGAAAGCCAGGTGTATAACCTTTATTTAATAGATTATTTAAAAATTCTTGGTTAACACAGTTATCTTCTAAAATATCAATGTTAAAATCACCTATTATAAGATGATTTTTAATATTCTCTTTCTTAACTAAGTACTCTTTTAAATTCTCAATAAATTTGAGTTTTGTTATGTCATGGGATCTGTACAATGCAGATATTTCAATTTTACTGTCATTATCTATTTGTATACAAGTGTTTATAATTTTGAGTTGACTAATATCTATTACCTCAGTATTTTCATATACATTTTCTCTTACATATAAAATTACACCATCTGATTTGTAATACAACTATTATTATAATACATTTTATAACCAGATAATCTATAATACAAATAATGTTCCAGATTCCATGTCTCTGCACAAACTTTAACTAATGGCTTTTTCTTTAAACTCTCAATAAGTATCTCTAGTTTTGAGTAATTCACATTTAAGCTTCTTATGTTTACATATAATATTATATTATCTTTATAATTTAGATCTTTATTGAGAGTTTTAATGCCTTGATAATTACTTTCTTATTAAATTAGTTCCTTTTGTATATTTTCATCAAAATCAAAATTATCTTCCATTATTCTTGATCCATGATTAGACTGATTACACTGCTAGATGGGTTGTTGATTATATCTGAAGTCACTTTACGCTATGTCGTTGATTTCTTTACCTTTCATTGATAGTGCAGATTTCCTATTTTATTCCAGTATGATAAGGAGAGCTTAATTGGGTAGTCTGTTGCGTCTATATATCTTCTTACTTTAGATTTCAAAATCATACACTTGTCGATATCATTTGCATCGTGGTTGATATAATATTTTTTATTGTAATTTGTATTACTGTAATTACAATTAGTACATTTCTTACTTTGACTTTTGCGGTTGATAGTTTCATATAATCCTGCACACTTTAAACATACTGCTTCATTTTCACACCTGGCACCACTATGACCAATTCTGCCACAATTGTAACATGGTTTAACATTTATCATGCCATATACTCTGCAACTTTGGTATCTAACAAAAACTCTGTTTTCATTTTCTCTAATATGATTGTAGATCTATAGAGTCACTTCCATTATCATACTATCTAAATTATGTCGTTCGTTTTTATACATATGTATTTATTATCAAACTCTTGAAAATTTCTACTATTTACGTCGTGCTCTACATCCTTAAGATCCATTTTCAGTGTGTTATCAATACCTATTACTTTTATTTTTGGATTCAATCGTTCTACGGTTTGAATTGTGAAGATTGATACAGACGATTCTTTTTTGACACTTTCTTCACTTATGTAATTAATGATTAGTTCATCTTTGTTTTTTTGAGTAATCTGTTATGTTTGAATTGTTTTTTCCTTTGATGAATAATGGCCTCGAATTCTTTGATGTCTGCTTTCACTTCGTTTTTAATTTTTTACACAACAATTTTTTGGTATACGTTTCTGTTGAGGTTTGATATTGCAGGTGGCTTCAACATATGTTCTAATATTAATACTGCATATATTTCCTATATTTTGTTCTTTATATTTGGCAATAATTCTTTAAAAAGATTATTCTTTTCCACTATTTCCTTATTTAATTGCTTTAGCAACGAATTGTCTATTCTTAAGTTTTCATATTGAATACTCTCATCTAGCAATGTTTTATTAGCGTCATTATTAGTTTCACTTGATATATCTTCTATAATTTTCTTTTTTCGTTGTTCACACTGTTCCATTTTTATCTGTGTAATACTCAATTTTGCATTATCAGTCAGTGTATAATGACTAATTTTTTAGGTTAGATTTACTTCACTTAGAAATTTAATGTCACTTAATTTAAAAAAATCACTTATATGGTACGTATTTTCACATATAATACAAATCACTGATGTCACCTTTATCGAAGGATGACAATTAAAGTATTTTTCTTTAAGTCTATCGGGAGGTATATTCACCTCTGCCGTCGTCCATTTTAATTGTTTTTAATTAAAAAATTTCTGAGCTTCGGTTCGTTAGGTTTTGACTTTAGGGTTTAGAGTTCATGGTTTTATTACTTAACTTTTTTTTATTTTAAATTGCTCAGTTTGGGTTAATATGGTTTCGGTTTAGTATTTAGGATTCAGTTATATTTTAAAAATTATTTAAATACAAATTGCTTCGATTAGTTTAGTTGGGGTGGGTTTAGAACATACGGGTTTTTATGTACTTTTTTTAATTTGCATTTGTTTAGAAACTGGAGTGCATTTTGGTTAAAGATTTACGAGCTGACTTACATTAAATTAAACCTTATGGATTTGTACCTTATTTTCAGTACTATTACCTACCCCCTTAGAATCCCCCTCCCAAAGCAGGTTCCTGGATCCGCGCCGATTCAAACTAAATATAATTAATACATCTGATGGTCGAGAAGGTACATACTTTATGCAGTATTTTAGTGACGCATTTTACGCATTCCATTACAAAGAATATCGTATGCAACTCGTGCGTACGTCTTACACACTCGTGCGATCGATACTATTACTGTTTAGTTCCGTTTTAACTGCGTACGTATAGAAATCACAAAAAATAGCGTGAGCAACACGGGTATATAATTTCACTTACTCGCCACCCATGACTCGTGCATGGAAGCGATCCAACACTCTCGCCACTGACGAACATTGAGTAAAAAAATTTTTACACACGGCTAGTATGCGTAAAATTGTGTACGCACTGTTCAACGGCGCCTCGTGCGTGAAATTAATTTTACTCCCTTGTTCCTTAATATACTATATGTAAACGACAATTCTATAAGTATGAATAAATAAACTTTGCTTAATGTCGACGAAGCGCCAGACTTCGTGTCAATCGCGCGAAAGCGCGAAGGGAAAACGACATCTTCCCCGCAAAAGAACTTTTGTTAATTGTATTCAGAGCAGAGAGCGCAGAGTATTTCTTTATAGTAATACAGTTTATATTTAAATAAACTCTGTGTGCAAATTATTTCTTCCCTGGGCCACCTAAAATTCCAGCTACTTTGACAGGTTGTGTGCCCAGCACGCATAGGAGTCGAGTTATCGGCGGGTCTAGAGGAGGATAAGTACAGAGCTGCGGAGTCACAGCCCCCCCCCCCCCCCCCCCCAGAGTCTTCAAGAGTTCAGCAAGAGTAAGTTTTTTATTTAATTGATTAAAAAGGACGGGTAGAACGGTCCCGAGAGTCGTCGCATGTCGATAGAACAGCGACTTAGACTCGCCATTGCTCTTCCGAGAATCACGAGAAAACTGGAAGCGGCCCGGTGGCCGCGCGAAATTTTTGTATAGCGCGTTGCCGCCGAGAGAAAGAGAGAGAGAGAGCAAGAGAGCAGGCATACGGGGGACATTTTGGCGCGAAGGAGTCCGTCTCGTGGATCAGCATTTTGTTTCTCTCTCTCTCTCTCTCTCTCTCTCTATATATATATATATATATATATATATATATATATATATATATATATATATATACAGAGCGGCACGAGCCGCGAGAATGTAGCATGTGCACGGAAAGATTTTTCTTTTCCTGGAAACCGCTAAGCGCTGTATGTCTAGTGGCAACATACAGGCCAGCACCGTGCGATGCATACATTCGAGTGCCTACGAGGACCTCGACGCCGGCGAGAGTGTTTTGTTTTTTTTTTCTTTTCGCCGCGCGGGACGACAATAAAGAAAGAGAGAGAGAGAGAGCGAGAGAGAGCAAGAGAGAGAGAGAGAAAAAACACGTGCGCGAGCACAGTTGAGTCACCGAGGCTTAAAATTCTATATAATTTTTTTTTCGGAGAGACAAGGGGACTCACGTGTGGAGGGGCGCGTCAACGCGTGTATCGCGCCGCGTGCGTCTGTATATATGTATGTATGTGTGCCCATATGCTTGAGCCTGTATTGCTCGTGCGGGACGTTTTTTTGACAGCCGGAAAGCGCCGTGCGTCTAGCGGCGTCCGCGTTTCCGTGCGGTATATAAGGCCGCGTACACATACTACACACGGGCACGGGAGCATATATGTGTATATTTGTATATGTGTATAAATACAGTTACAGATTTATATAATCTGTATATACATATAAATTTTTTTTTCTATTCTAAACTTAATAGAAGATCTGTGGGGCTGGACTTTATTCGTGTGTGCGATCGCCCTCACCCATAAAGTAACGACAAAACCGCCGTGCGGCTAGTCGGTTTGGGAGGGAGCACATGAGTACAGACCATACATACAATAGATCTGAATATAAATCAGCCGTGCTGATTAAATATTCTAGTGTGTAACAATCAGAGTAAAGAGTAAAAATGTTTGGCAGGTTAAAAATTACATCCAGAGGTCATGGAAGACAAAACTGAGAAAGCTGGTACTCTAACAGAAGAGACTACAGAGACAACTCACAATACGGAGACACCTCCAGGTAAAAATTAATTGATTCAGAATTAAATAAAAAAATAAAAATAAAATAAAACAACGTTAAAATAAAGAATAGAATAAATACAGAATATTAGATTATGAATCCATCAGTATGTGATTATACACCCCTATATGTATAACATGTACAACTAAGCGTAAGTCCAAACATTAAAATAATAAAACAATATTTTACAGAGATTAGTGCAACCGCAACCCCAGAGACTACAGACATGACCGAGTTAATAAAAGTCATGAAAGAGCAGACCGAGGTAACCAAAAACCTCGTTCTGATGTCTCAGAAGACCCGTGAAGGGATAGAGAAGCTGGCAAATCTCTTCAAGGAGGAGAAGGAACAAGAAAAGAAGAGAAGGAAAATCTGCAATACTACTCTTGCAGAAATAAAAACTCTCTCAGAGTTATTGAAAGAGGCCTTCAGAGATCCAGAGGTAGATGATGTTTTACACTCTACCGAAATCCACACAAATCAAACAAATACATCAGAGCCAAACACAGAACAAACAAGTGAATAAAACACACCAAAGTCAAACACAGAACAAATAGGAGAACAAAATACACTAAAATCAAACACAAACCAAACTGAAAATAGTGTAAATTTAATATCACTAGATGAAATGAATAAAACTTTTTCTAAATTAAACAAAACTCTAGAGTCCAACATGCAAAATAAAATACAGATTAAAAGAGACTACAAACTAACAAGTAAGGGCAATCTGGATGTTTGGTTCGATTCATTAAACTCAGAGTTAGCGGCGAATAATTTATTGTAGCCCAATGCTGTACAAAGGTATGCTAAAAATAATCAACATAACACTAACACGCAACACACTAACACAAAAGGTAGAGGTAAAGGTAAATTCCGCGGCAGAGTTTTTAAAAATCAACATAGGCAACAACCCTATAATAAAGTTAACAGACCAGCCAACAAGACCAACAACGCCAAAGCAAACTTGGCAGGTAAGCAAATGACCACACATTTAAACAATAGAGAGATTAGCTTTATAGCAGATTCGGGAGCAACCGAACATATTATTAGTAAAGATTTTGTACTATAAAATTACACTAAGAGTAGAGGGCTGGAAATTAAGAGTGCAAACAAAAATAAGAGTGCTAATATAAAGATTAATGGAAAAGGGAATTTGTATTTAAAATAAAACACTAGAGATGAGACAATTCTTTTATCAAATGTTATATCAGCACACAATATAGCGGATAATCTGTTATGATTAAGAAAATTTGCAGATGCTGGATATGGAATATATCTAGATAACATTGAATTAAGAATATTTGATAAAACAACCGAAGAAAATTACATAACCGGAGTACTATAAATACAGAGGATGAATACGACACATACACTGTCACGGCAAACCTAGTCTCGTTAGAAGATTTCCTGACACAATCTTAAACGGATGTAGATACGTTTACGAGTCGTAACGAGAAACCGTCAGAGATTGGGAGGAAGAAAGAACAGGAAATCTCTGGAGAAAATGCAGAAAATGAAGAAAATAATAGAACAGAGTATGGTATTAATCAAGAGGAATTAAATAGAAAAACTTTAGATCTAAATAAAAGACCACAAGAATCTGAAATAGAAAAATTTCAAGAGATCAACCAGACAAATAGTTGAGAGACAAGAGTGCACAAACCAAGTGAAGGGATGTTGTGGCATATAAGACTAGGACACACATCTTTAGAATACTTGAAACAGAATATTAATATTTCTCGATTGTGAAATATGTATCTTAGCAGAAATGGAAAATCTCGCATTTAAAAATACAAGAGGCAGGTCAGACAGACCATTACACACAATACACACATATACAATGTGCAGTATTGGCAGTCATAAATAATAATCCGACGAATTACAAAGAAGCAGTAAATTCGTCCGACAAAGACAAATGGAAAGAGGTAATAAATGAAGAGTTACAATCCTTAACAGAGAATAATGTCTGGGAAATAATAGATAGACCAGAAACCGGACAGAGTGGTAGAAAATTAAATGTTATCGACTCCAGATGGATTTTTAAGAGAAAAACAGATGAAAAAGGACAAGAGAAATTCAAAGCTAGGTTAGTCATCCGAAGCTTCAAAGACAAAACTAGCTATGAACTCAGAAAAACATATGCTCCAGTGTCGATACTTCCAGTGACAAGATCAGCCTTGGCCATAATTAATTAATACGACCTAGAGGCAATTCAACTGGATGTCAAGACAGCCTTTTTAAATGGAGAACTAGAAGAGGATATATACATGGAAATACCGGAGGGAGTAAAAGAAAGTATAGACTTAAGTGAAAATAAAATATGCAAATTAAAGAAGACACTGTACGGACTAAAAATTAGTTCTAAAAAGTGGAACGAGAAATTTACAGAGGAAGCCAATAAACTAGGCTTGGAAAGAGATATAAGCGATCCTTGCTTGTTCACATAGAGAAAAGAAGGAGAGATGACACTGCTGGTATTATATGTAGATGATATAATACTAGCCAGTAATAGTCCAACAAAGCTACAGACTATTCAGTCAAGTCTGTGCAAAGTCTTTAACATGAAAATTTTAGGAGAACCCAGAGTATACCTTGGAATGAAAATTCCAAGAGACAGAGAAAACAAAATATTGACATTAGATCATCTAATTATACAGAGAAAATACTGGAATGATTCAAAATGGAAGAGAGCAAAGCTCAGGCTACACCTATGGTTAGCAGACAAGTGAAAAATAAAGAGTCAAGCAATACAGTGAAACAAGAAGAAGGGCAAACCCCATGCAAAGCGCCCTACAGAGAAGTCATAGGAAGCTTACTGTACTTGGCAGGGGGTACAAGACCAGATATAGCCTTTGCTATAAATTATTTATCCAGAAGGCAAGTATCACCCACAGAGAATGACTGGAAAGAAGTAAAGAGAATTTTTCGCTATTTAAGAGGAACGACACTAATGGGTCTGAAATACAAAGCAGAGGGAAATGAACTGGAAGCATTCACCGATACAAGTTTCAGAGACTGTGAAAATTCCTCATCCACGGGAGGATACATAGTAAAACTGTATGGAGATACAGTGGCCTGGAGAAGCCACAAACAATCATATGTAACCTTGTTCACATGTCAAGCAGAGTACTTGGCTATGAGCGAAGCTTGCCAAGAACTCATATCTCTTGAGAAAGCAATAAGAGACATCACAGGAACAACACTCTACCCAGTAACAGTTTGGTGTGATAACAAATCTGTTGTCAATTGTATACAGATGGATGGGTCACGCAAATTGAAAAATTTTGACGATGATGCAACTGAGATTCAGAGAAAATTAACAGAGAGAGAATCTAGAGGAAGCAAAAGTCACATAGCTGACACACACGGAGACTATATTAAGAGCTGTGTGTTACAAAATAAAGTACTAGTTAGATGGATAGCTACTAAAGAGAATGAAGCCGATATTATGACTAAGCTTCTACCTACACAAAACCATCAATACCTCAGAGATAAAATATTATGCAAAACATAAATCAATCGTTTATTTCAGAGCACTAATTTTTTGTTCTCTCTGTTACAGACTCCCAGACGAGTAAATAGAGCCACGATGGGAGGGAGTGTCGGCAAAGCGCCAGGCTTCGTGTCAATCGCGCGAAAGCGCGAAGGGAAATCAACATCTTTCCCGCCTTCCCCCTCTCACCCTTCTTCTGCTTAACTCCTGCGCGCGTGCCGTTGCACGCGCGACAGGTCCTCACTTCGTGCTCGCTCTCTCTACTTCAAGGACACCTGGTGCTACTTCAGCTTCCTCGCAGCCGATATCCAGAGGCTTCACCGTCTTCTCATGCCTTAATCTTTTGTTAATTGTATTCAGAGCAGAGAGCGCAGAGTATTTCTTTATAGTACGAGTAATACAGTTTATATTTAAATAAACTCTGTGTGCAAATTATTTATTCCATGGACCACCTACAATTCCAGCGTCTTTGACACTTAATGTAATGATAATAAAAACATTTATTCTGCAGATAGCTATGATACAGTTATTATAATTATGTTAAAATATTAATTATATTTAGTATTAGTATGAATATTAATAGAACCATAAAATATCTTTTATAAGATATAGATATCTGCTTTGCCTACACTTCTAAAACCATAATCAGATTTTGATAGGGGTATCCTCAACTTCTTTCAGCTTTTGAAAGTTATAGTAGGAATCCAGATTGAATTCAAGTAAGGAAACCCGAACTTTTACAAAGCGATCCTAACCTAGAAATGAAAAAGCTCGTATCTTAGAATGCCTGATAGGATTCGGACAGGGAGATCCTGAGTTTCAGAATTTTTCGGTCAATATGGGGTTCACATAGGAAAATATGGTCAGAATCCCGTAAGTTTTCCCTAAATACGAAAATCTGATCAGACTTCAGCATATAACCAGGGATGACGTGAGGAAATTTCTACAGGGCCTCTTAGGGTTTATTTACGAAAATTTACTTTACTACTCATTTTGAAGCGAGCGTAAGTAAATTTTTTCTCGCTAATCTTTTTTTCTCCCGCCGGTCTGAAAATGATGTCTCTAGTCCCACTGTATAGGCATAAAAAACGCGTTTTCATTCATGTGTATGAGTTGTAGGCGAGCTAGCACGAGCCAAAGACGAGTGCGTACAACGAGCCAGAGACGAGTACTGCAATCAGACTAGGTAAAAAATGTCCTTTCGACCGTGGTGCACATTATATTTTTTGTAACGTATTTATTGATTTTTGGCAGTTTCAATCTCATGTTATTGGCTTCTTAAAGAGCAAGCGTAAAGTATAATGAGTAGCGAAAGTGAAGTGCTCACATTACGCCCGCAGCTCGAAAAACTGGCTCTTTAGGCCCGGTTTTGAGGGCAAATAACGCGAGAATCGTGCGTGCGTTACAACAATTTTTTTGTATAGGCAAAAACTTTTTTAATTTTTATATAATTTAAATATTTGTGCATAGGTTTAAATGACAATTTAAAAATTAATACTATATATCTTGCCATTTAATAAACTGGACTTATTGTTTTGACTTTTGACTACAGAATTTAAGAGAACAAATAATTTTATATTGGAACAATTAATAAGGGTTGAGAATGATTATTGCCAATAAATTGGCAGCGGTTTTTTAATTTTGTGCTGGAATATTTATAGTATGAAATTACGTCAAGTATGTGATGAATTGAAGATTTAAGAATTTTTATGAAATGCTTTGCTGAAACATTGACTTAAAATACTAGTTTTGTTCTTTACTTGATTTTTATATACACGAAGTATTTTTGCATCAATTTATGGAATTAATCAATATGAGATTTTTTAAATTCTTTTTGGAATATGTCAAAGAAAGGATTTTTTGAAGGAACTTTTATTGATTTATGGTATTTACCACTATTAGTATTAAATATATAATATACTATTTTTTAAATGAAATAATAATGATTCGGTGAATGTGTTATAAAAACCTTCTTAAATATACGGATTGTCTATATTTCTTTGAATACTATATTTATACAGCTCACAGCTCCACACTGTTTCACCAGTGAGAGTTTCATCAATAAAGATTATTTGCTATTTAAGCTTTTCAGTAAAATTCATAAGGCATTCGTCCACCACAGCCATTATTGTATATATGAGGAAATATATAGCATACGGAGGCTCTATATTTTCTATAGATGTTCAATATGGGTATTATGTAAGACACCTGCCTAAAAAAATAAAAAATAAATTATTCATCACCTGTTTGACGTCGGCTCGAGCGTAAGCACGCGGTAGGCAACCCGTCTCGATGTTATCCTCAACGAATCTCATGAACTTCTTGATTGGCTCAAGATTGACGCAGCCGGGTCCATGATTGGAGCAGTAGGCGTGTATGACCGATGAGTAACTTAGAATGAACTGCGACTCCGGGATTTTGCTCTGAAAGTCTAGCAGCGGTGCAAGCGCGTACATGGTATGACGATCTGGTCGTGGTATCAGCGTGAACGCCGTCACCCAAAAGCTAACTTTGTCCTTGTCCACCAAGTTTTTTATGATCAGGTCTTTCATCATGTTGACCGCTGCGTTGCTTCCGATGAATGGCAGCGCATTGATTATGTGTTTTCTGTAAGTGTTGATAAAACACGTTTTTCTTTAGACACGTAGTATTCTTTTAAACATATTTTTCATGACATGTGAATTTAAAAAAATCGGAATATTAAATTTTTACTGTGCCAGAAAAAGTGTAGTAGAATTAACTATGCGCCACTAGTACAGTGAGGACATGGTTGATATATATGGTAGATTTCACGTCAACCCGTGAAAACAAAACATTTTTTGGTTTAAACTTTATATACTGGTTGAATATGATTAAAAATGTTGATTTATGCCATAGACCTAATGTAAATGGCATGTATAGGAAAAAATGAATCAACGTACTAATAAAAGAATTATAAACATAAACTAAAAACTAAGAGTAAAAAGAATGGCATGCTGTATGCGTATTGCGTAAGCTCCAAAATCTATATATCTCATCCGATAGGTCGTACTATAAAGATGAGACATCCTTGTGTAATTTTGAATAAAGATAGTTTCATTATAGATCTTTAACTGACTTCGTATTTTGTATGACCTATTTCCAATAAAAAAATCGCTGCAACTGCCTTAGCAGAATGCCTTCTCAAAGAAAGGTCCTGATTAATCGATTTAATTAAGGAATCTTGTAATGAAAATTCGAGGTTAATAAATTAATGCTATAACTAATTCATTAGATATAAGCGTTTTGGTATTGTAGGTAAAAAAATGTAACGTATTACAAAATAACAAAAACTTTTTAAAACTAATATTTTGTTCTTATTTTACGAAAATAAGTTTAAAGTTATTATAAGATATATCAATTGAAAGAAAATTACGTCAACTTTATGAAAACATACATATTTATGACAAGATCAACGTATAAAATAACAAAACAATTTTTTTTAGATTTTTACAATTTTGTAACTAATATTTTGTTATTATTTCATTAAAATAAGTTTAAAGTTATTATGAGATATATCAATCGAAAGGAAATTACGTCAACTTAATGAAAAAGTTCAACGTATAAAATAACAACAAAAATTTTTTACGATCTTTACAATTTTTAAAAATTAATATTTTTGCTAAAAAATGAGTTTAATATTATCCATTTAGCTCCAAAATATAAGGGGATAGTATACCTATAAATCATGAAAACCCCGAATTTTTTTTTATAATTTTTTTTTGATTTTCAAGCTATCAATAACTTAAAAATAAAGTTTTATTTATGAATAAAGCCATACAAAAAATGTATAGGCTTTAAGTGATTATTTTTAAATTACTATCTTTTTTTTTAAACTCGCGCATTTATTGGTAGTTTCACAGATCATAGTGCCGCACTGCGTTGAAAAGGTGCGACCTAATCACATGTTCTTGTGAGTGTTTACTTCTAAACCAGCCAAGTATAAGTGTCTTCAAGATCATAAAAAATATTAAAAATGGATTACTGCAATACATTTATTCAATCAGATACAAAGAAAAAAGAAAGATCTCAGTCAACTGATGACAATATGATATTCAAATTTATTACTGGTATGTAAACTACTTTTACTTCTAAACGTATGATTTTCTATTTGACACTGAAATAACATTGATTTCTTTCAGGTTACAATTGGCACGTACTGTACGATTGAGATGGTGGAATCATGTTTTGTATTTGAGTAAAGCTGCTAAAGTGGATCAGAATGTTATAATGCGGACTGAGATGTAATGTTTGAAGAAATTGTAATATTAGTAAAGCGTAACTTTAAATGTAATTTTCTGATAACTATGTTTTCAGAGCTTCCGTGTAACCTGCTGACTGAACCTGTGCATGGATTTTGCAGATTCAGGTCTTAAAATGTTCCTTTTGAATGCTATTTCGGACTGAAGCTATTTACCTCTGATAATTGATTATGATGTGAGTATTCTAGTCTAAGTGTGAAAAAATGACAATTTTAACAATAATGATAATTATTTTGGCATTCAGGGCTTCAAAAGATTTAAATAAATTAAAATTATTTTTTTTAACTAACTTCAGTCCAAAACAACGTACAAGAGGAACAATTTAAGATCAGCACGACCAAAATCCATGCATTGCATTAGTCTGTAGGTTATGTGCAAGCAAAAAATGTTCATAGACTCATATCTCCCCTGTAAGGGGGGAAGGTCTCATCCGGGATGATTTTTGTAAGAAATTTATTCAACTTTAAGGATCTACTCTTACTTATATTCTAATTATTTTCCTATTATTTTTACAAATCTTCATGGAAATGGAATCACAAAAAAATGCTATAGGTATTCTACCCCCTTAATCTGTTCTAAGTTCGAACATATGTAATATGCCTGCAAAATTTTAGCGCGTGATATGCTTCCCTTGAAGAGTCCAGGTGGTCACAAATTTTGGTTCCATACATACATACATACTTACATACATACATACATAGGGGAGAACGGGGTAATGCTGGTCACTGTCTAATTCCGGTCACCCTTAGTTTCATTAACCTAAACATTTTTAGGTAATAATTCGACTAGTATATCAAACGTAACATAAAATGCAATTAATCTAATGTCCAAATAACCTTCTATTCAGTTTTATTAAGGAATTATACACAATCGAAGTTTAGGCCTATATTTATTACAAGAAATCTAGTCTATAAAAATAAGCTTTTATGCATATTATTTGTTACTTTATGCAGTTATTTTCTGTAACTTTATGAATTTGAACAATCTAAGAATACTAAGTAGTGAAGAAAAAAGAGTATAAACCTATTGCTTTTTTGTCATTTCAATTTAAATTACTAAGCAGAATTGGGGTGATCCCGGTTACAATGTTATTTATATGACGCTCCCGAAAGTAAGACTAAGAAGCCGTTGTATTGCACTTTCAGGTAGGGCAACTTTGCTTAAGTGTTTCTCATTGAACAGTGATTATATTATTACATATTTCACTGTTAAGTGTGCATAATAATGTAATGGATCATATGAATGTTCATATAATTGATTTAAAGAAATTTTTCACCTATAAAAGTAACTTTTTAATAGTTACCGGAATTGTACCAAGGCTGACCGGTATTACCCTTTGATGTGTGGTAAATCCGGTCAAAATGCTTCTTTTTTATTTCGACTTATAGCTTCGATTTCTTAAATTTGTATATTAAATCAATAAGAACTATTTAAAGTCAATGGTTTGAACTAACATAATAATTATTGAAAGTTAAAAAAAAAACAATTTGAAAGTGGAAATAACAAACACGTTTGCTTAGGTGACCGGCAATACCCCGTTCATACATTCATATATACATACATTTTTTTAAAACATCTAGATTCATCAAAATCTGAAAAAAAAATTTATTATCGTTAAAAAGCTTTCTCTTTGAGAACGTAAAACCGCTGCCAATTCATTCGCACTTACAGCAACAAAATAATAAGAGGGTGTCAAAGTCAATTTCTATTCTCCCTATTTTATTGACCTGAGAATTCTAAAATATTGTTTATAATTATAAAAATAAACAGAATGATGAAAAATTAGGAGTTCATTGCCCGTTTTGTAATTATCTATCACTGTGCGAAGTTTCAAGTAAGAATTTTACGGCTTGTATCAATGACATTTGAATGAAATTTTGTGATAAAACAAAGATCTTCGATAGATGTTGCAAAATTTCGTTCAAATGCCATTTACATATGTAATGATATTTTTACCTTAAATTTAACACAGTGGTAGAATGTTACAAAAGGAAATGCGATGATTTCCTGGTTTTTCATAATTCGATTTATGCATTAATTGTAATTAGTTATTTATATCTCGGTCGAAGAATTGAGGTTTATTTTGAAAACACTGAAAGAGTACAATTTGGAAGGCTAAGTATTATAAATTCTAGTATAAAAATAGATAATAACAACAGTTTTGTAATCTCTGCTATGTACAGATGACACGATTTTCCCAAACCAGAATTTGTTACGCAACTAAAAACATTCCTAAATAAAACAAAAAATTATAAAAATCATTATGTGATAGGAGATTATAATATTGATCTATTATAAATAAATAATATTAGTCAGGAATTTCTACATAACTTTCAGGAATTGGGATATACACCATGCTTTCAAAGTATAACAAGACCTTCAGGGGGATTTCTCTCAACCGAGGAGGTCCGGCCGGTGCGGTGCGTCGTGGCCGACTCTTAGAGGCACGCGCTCTCTAAGAGCCTGTCCCTGCGTAGCCACAACTGAACTTCCAGGAGTTAAATTATTAACTCCCGGCTCCAGGCTGTGGGATACGAGGAGAAAACGCTGCTAAAGGACGCTATCGACTCTCGTTAGAGAACGACGTCCTTAAGCAGCTCTCCTATTAGGGACTGCGTTCGACTGCCCCCAATCTCTTGACGCGCGTTCGTCAAGAGCCGTGATTAACTGAGGGATACTGTCCTCCTAATAAGGCTTCCTTGGGAGCTAAGCCCGCCAGAAAGCCCGTTCGGCACGACAATACCCGGGTTAACCACCACGGGGCGAGTAGGCACTTACCGTGCACCGCACACTAGCTACTTCGGGAGATTGTTCTCAACTGAGGAGGTCCGGCCGGTGCGGTGTGCCGAGGCCGACTGATTCGGGAGGCGCGCGCCCCCTTACTTATAGTAAACGCGAGAGCTGTTCCGACCGCTCTGTAGTGAGCGCGGCGGCTCGGCGCTGGTAGCGGTTAGGCAGCTGCGGCGCGCGCGCGCAGCGTATGGATTTGCTCGCGTTCCCGTCTCTTTTTCTCTCCCGCTGCGCTCTTTGAATACGCGTACGGGTTTAGGCAGTGATAAGGACGTCGGTAACTTTTGGAAGTTGTTTATTCTTTTCTAGTGTCGGGGTCGAGAACTTGTCTCTGGCCTGGTCGGCCGAGAAGTCAGAAGTCAGACGGAGTCTCGAAACTCGATCTCTTATATACTACCCGGCTGCGCCGTGATTGGCTGCAGTTCGGGTAGAACGGGAATATTACCGTGCGTAAGGCACTATAGATATACTAAGTGTATAACAAGTTGATGACTTTTGTTTAGTACAGAATTATACAAATTCTAGTGCAATTTAGAAGTGAATTTTTTCTCAAGTATAAACACCATTTATTCTTGAAATTAAAAACATTACGGTACACGTTACTAGTAACTTAGGTTTAAGTCTCCTTTAAGTTTGTAGTTTCTAAGTAATTTATAGCTTTAAGTTCAAACCGGACCTATATACAGGTAGCTTACTACCTCTGTAGGATGTAAATTACATCAGTCATATTTTATGTATTGATGTTAATAATATGTATGTATTGTATTATACTCAGGTAATAAATAAATATTCTCAGATATCACCGCTTAAACAAAAAACGACGTTTCCGTGTACAACAGAAAAAAAAGATAATAACTAATTTAAAATTTCCGGTCGATAAAGATAGGTAAATTTATGCTCTTTCAAATGCATTTAAACTGAATCAATAATATTATTTCAAAGATACCAAAAACCCATAAAATTGATCGTTTTTCTTACCTGTAAAGCGGGCCTAAAGTGACTACTTTCCAACCGGCAAAAATAGCGGTCGCAATAGTACATTATGCAACAAGAGAATAGTCTACTTTATTCCCGTGTTGCATATAGAACTTTATTTTGGACTTAATTGTCGACACTTTATTGATTTGAAGAGGGGAACCAACGGAAAGAGAAAGAAATAGATCAGAATAGAAAAAAGAGAAAATGCATTTGCGGGGAAAAAAATTTTTACTTTTTTCCCACATAAGTTAATGCAATATTTTCGAATTATTAAATGCCTGACCATTCAAAGGTGTCTTTTCTATCACAGAAATAACCTCCCGGAACCCTGGGGCTATAGGAGTTCATATTTGGGTTCCGCCGAACACATAAAGTTTGATAAAAATCACGTAAAATGTAAAAAATTCCATTTTTCCACGTTTCTTCACTCCGCTCTTATCTAACCAACCTGCCAAATGTAGGAGCATGAATTGCGTCATAATAACCCTGGTAGAAAATTAATCTAGAACTATGTAGATCTATCTAGTTTGCTAAGGAAATAATCGAGGGCCTCGATAAAACTAGATAATTTTCTACCAGGGAAGTAAAAAGAATATTCAAATATGTTACTTTCACTTACTTTTTAGATTTGAAATCTATCTTACTTTCGAATTATGGCCTTATGATTCTAGACTCTATCTTCGGTCTAATATAGTATAGTACAGTACAGTACAGTACAGCACAGTACAGCACAGTACAGCACAGCACAGCACAGCACGGCACGGCACGGCACGGCACGGCACAGCACAGCACAGCACAGCACAGCACAGCAAAGTACAATACAATACAATACAATACAATACAATAATATAATATGATATAATATAATATAATATAATATAATATAATAATATATAATAAATAGTATAGTATAGTATAGTATAGTATAATATAGTATAGTATAGTATAGTATAGTATAGTATAGTATAGTATAGTATAGTATAGTATAGTATAGTATAGTATAGTATAGTATAGTATAGTATAATATAATATAATATAATATAGCCATTTCTGTTATTATGCCCAGCTACTGATTGTGAAGCATCTGTTAAAACTTTTCCAAATATCTCAACCGTATGCATATTGAAAGGAAATTTCGGAAAATCGATGCGTGGCAGATTCTCGGCCGTCACAAATGTGTAAATATCAACTTCACTCAGATTCATGATCATTGATGGTTCTGTGTCAAGAATATTTGCCAATCTACGAGTTCAGTATAACCGTGTGTCACAAAATTTATAGCCCTAATAAAAATTTGACGATATCTTCTAGTCGGTACACTAGAATTCAGCTAGATTCATTACCTAGAAGTTAGCTGAAAATTAAAGTGAATTCTAGTTAGAAATCCAACAAGCACATATGTATATACATGGAGAGAAATGTTTGAGTAAAAATTACTATACTTTTTACTAAGCCGGGGACAAACTCGACATATTTAGGAAATTTACTATGTTTCTATGAAAATTTACTATATATTTATGAGTTTATGATATACAGCAGTATTAAAAATGCTATGTAGTATAGTAAAAACTCTGGATATACTTTTTGGTAATATGTATAGTAAAATTTAAGCAAGTTTGTTGTAAATATATGCATGCAAGTTAGCAAATAGTATGGAAACAAAGAAGGAGTCACCGGGACCGCTAATTACCGCGTCTAATGACCGTCCTAATTAGCTGTTGGCGCGACAAAATTTCCGGTCGTCGCGAAAACACCTGCTCGCTCTTCTCATATGACAATGTTATTAGGTGGTTTATATTATATTCGAAAAACATGGATATAATGTTTGTTTAATAATAAATAATAAGATAAAAACTAAATTACTATTTATTTATAACCTATCATTGATAAAAAAAAGTACTTGCAAAGGCTTATTATATTTTGCGTTTATTGTTCTTGCATTTAAAAAATGCGCTAGTTTTCATATTTTACCGTTAGGAGGCGTCTCGTAAAGTTAGCTCACAAGTGGCGAGATTTCTGTACGATGCTATATAAGAGAGTTTCAAATCTTTAAATCCAATTAGAACTGCGATTGCGATCATGCGTTATTAGGTATCGATATATGTAAATAGCTTGCGATATATGTAAATTAGGCTTACCCAACTTCAACGGTAAAATGCGACTTTATACTACGAATAAGTAAATATAGTTTAACCGATAAATCAACACGTAAAAAGTTTTTCCGACACTCGATAACAAAGTCGGAGAAGAATGCACCAAAATATCCAAATTGAAAATAAAATTTTGAAAATTAAAAAAAAATTGTATCAATAAAGTTTGATACACACTATTGTAAAATTTGCTATTCAGTATAGCAAAATTTGGTGATTTCAAAGTTTACTATACTGTATACTAAAATTTAACAAAATACGAGTTTGTCTCCACGTTACTATACGGTATAGTAGTAATTTTTCGTGAAAATTATAGCAATATTTACAGATACATTTCTCTCCGTATATATATATATATATATATAATGTATATACCAAATCGTAAAAACATTTACTTGAAGGATACATAGTATAACGATTTACTGAAGGTTAAAACGTTGGATTAATTTAAATTAGTATGATAATTAAGGATTTAGTCAAATTATTTAAAGTTAATTATTTAATTTATAAAAATTTAAGGATTTAGTAAATTACATAATTTGTTAAGTACGCAAGAAGGATTTCTTATGTTAAGAACAAATGTTTCTTAAAATAATATGAAGCAAATTTAATAGTGTTATTCTTATATTGACTTATGGTGATGTTAAACCCTGTATTACTGGTTAATACGGGAAACCACTTTTTTCATTCATTCTTCAATTTTAAGAAAATATCTCTATGGAAAGTTGTTCTTTTTGATTGGAACAACAACTTTCCATAGAGACATTTACTGAAAATTAAAAATGAAATGTGTAAAGTGGATCCCCATTATTTGTCGGTGTCAGGTGGCTTTAGCATCACCTTATGCTAGAAAGTTTCGTATTTTAATAAACTTATTCTCTTTATTTGTAATTTGTTTCCATAATTGTAGTGTTTACATTCTTAAAATATGAGGTTACGATTTCACTTTGTTTGGGTTCATATCAGTTTCAACAAAATTACAAGTTATACAAACAAGATTACTTATAAGATTTATTTACTACATTTTAATTACTATTTATTATGATTACTTATAAGAATTATTTACTACATTTTAATTACTATTTATTATGTTCTTTCTTATTTTATGCACCACCGATCCTAGCCAAAGTTAAAAGGTCGGTGAATTATGTGGTGATTACGACATCGCATTTAATAAGTCAATTTTATTGTTTATTCCAGTATTTAAGAAAAATGTATTTCTTATTACAAGAATCTAGAACTAAATATGTATGTTAATTTAGGTATTTTTTACGCAAGGTAAGTAACGCATTATTATTTTAAGTTTCAATTTTTTTTAAATAAGTAAAATTCACAATTTAGTTATTTGTTTCATGAACTAAATAGTTTTAAGATGCAATAAATAATGTAATCCTTCTTGTTTTTATGATACAATTTACTTTCTTAAGGTTAGTATGAGTGTTGTCCATAACCAAGCTTCGAAAAAGTGAATATAGTAGGTTAGGTTACTGAATTTAAAGGGGACTATTAAAACTAGTTAAAATAAAAAAATAACTAATTCTAATAGCATAATATTATTCTTTAATCTGATAACCCATTCTTACAACCTTATTTTATTTATTTAACAGCGATAAGAAGCTTTAAACTTATTTTTCTGCTTTTACCAGATTCTGCCTAGAATTTCATATAAAATGCATGTCGCCATTAGCGGGTTTCTAACCAGAACCGTTACCCAGAATCTGGCGAGGTCATGAAAATCTAGGTAGAATCTAGCGAATAACCCGTCAAGGTTTCTACCAGTGAGTTGGCAGAGAAAATTTTCTGTTACCATTTCCTTTATATTTCCTGGATTCTTGAATTTGTTGAAAGCTTGGCCTTCTAATGTTAGGTGAAGAGTCACTAGTCATTGAAAGTATGACGTTTTCCCGATGCACAAAATTAACTGTTATTAGCCAACTTTTTATCTACTGTATTTCTCAATTCTATTGAAAAATACTTTAAATGCCTTATACTTTCATAAAAATGTCGTACTCCTTCTTCGCAAGTCGGGTGCATCTTTATAATAAACCATAATAGCGCATAAACTTTGATAATACATTCTGCCAGAATAATCAGGTTCTTGGAAGGGTTTTGTGTACAAATGTATAGTCGTAGTATCCGATTAGCTGTGGTGAACCAGCGAGATAACGACAGATGTCCTGGATCTCTTTTGTATAGATCGAATGAGCATTCCCGAGATAATGGAGTGAAAAAAGGCTTTAAAAAATTCAAGAAGCCAGGAAATATAAAGGAAAGGGTATCAGAAAATTTTCCTACCAATTATGAATTTTGGAACACACAGTTATACTGATCTGGTAAATTCGCAAAATATTCTTGAAACAGAACGACCAATGACCCTGAATCGTAGTCAAGTTGATATTGACACATTTGCGACTGCCAAAAATCCGCAACACATCGATTTTCCGAAATTTCCTTTCCATACGCAAATGGTAGAGATATTTATCAAAATTGTGACAGATGCTTTTGAATTAGTAGCTGGGTATAATATAATAATAACAGAGATGGCTATATTAGATCAAGGGTAAAGTGTAGAATCGCAATGCCATAATTCAAAAGTAAGAAAGATTTCAAAGCTAAAAGTAAGTGAAAGTAACATCTTTCACTATTCCTCTTACTTATTATGATGCTATTCGTGCTCCTACGCTTAGCAGCGAGGTTGGGTAGGAGTGGGGTGAGGCTCGGTGTGCAGCTACCTCACCGTGGTAAGTTCTGGTTTTTCTTCTATTTGATTGCATAACAAGCAAAGAGCTGCACAATGATTTAGTTAACATCAATGACAAAATCATCTATTTCATTGAATTTTTCATAATTATTTAGCAAATTTTATATTTTTTGCAGGTCCTATAAATAAAACACCTGTAAAGTACGTTTTTACAAAATATTGTGGTTACAAAATATCTTTAGATATCTAAATACATATAGTTTACAAAAAATTGTGAAAAATGAAGGTGTGCCAACCTACGTAAAAGAAAAGTGAGCAAATGGAGATTTTGATATTTTACGTAATTTTATAAAACTTTACGTGTTCGGCAGAACCCAAAGATGAAATTCTCCAGCATCAGGATATCGTGAGGTGATTTCTGTGATGGAAAAGATTCACTTGAAGGGTCAGGCGTTTCAAAATTCGAAAAAATTTCATAGTCGACCCAGCCTAATAAACACTCTAGTAGCCTAATTTGTGAAAATTGGCACTAATAGCACGAGCCGAAGGCGAGTGCGTACAGCGGTACCGGATACGAGTATTACAAACACACGAGGTCAAAGAGGCCCACTTCTCGCCCGTGGTGCACACTATATTTTTTGTAACATGTATTGATTTTCACAAACTAAGTTTAGGCCGGTTTTATTCTCATTTATATTGACGAAACGAGTGGGTGTAAAGTAAACCGACAGCGGGCGTAAGGTACTCACTTTATGCACGCCTAAAATGATCAGAGGGCGTAAAGTAAAGATCTTACACCCCTATGGTGGAGATTGAGTACTTTACGCCCGCTGGTAGGAAAACGGCCACTTTAGGCCCGGTTTTGAGGGCAAAAATACGTGAAAATCGTACATGTATTACAATAAAGTGTTTAGTCGCCACTAAACATGGGGCACCAACCAGATGGTTGATTTGTGTAAAATAGATCATATATATGTTTTTAATTTTCTAATCTAACAGCCCACGTTTACGCCGTGCCGAAAAACGGAACACGAAGATTTGTGAAAATTTTGACAAAAATTTTATTGTTATTTTTTTTGGTTTTATAAATATATGTTTACACCGATTCGACAAACAGCCACAATTACACCCGATTTAGAGGCATAAAGAAAACGCGAAATCAAAACATATATGATAAAAAGTACGGTGTGTACCTCGGGCGAAGAGTCTTTCTTGCCCTTGTGTGATTGAAGTACTCAACTTCGATTCGTGCTTGCTCTCCTCGACTCGTATTGTAAACCACACGCGGGCAAAAAAGACTACTTTTTACCCTCGGTACACAATATACTATTTCAGCCCCCTTCTTTTCACCAAAAAATTAGCCCTGAAACATTAATTTTAACCGTGAATATTCAGTGTAATATGCACACACGCATGCATGCACGACCCCCCCCCCCCCCCCACACACACACACACACTCATACGCACATCAGTGTTGGATAGGAACGCGATAAAAGTAACGAAGTTACTTAAAAAGTTACGTTACGCACGTACGTTACTTGTGTTACTTTTTTTATGAAGGAACTTGTAACTTAACTTCGTTCCATTTTTCAAAGTAACTTGCAACTTTTTTTGGCAAAAGTTAAGATACTTTAAGGGCACTGAACAACCTTAAATTTTGGAAATATCGAATATTTTCTATTACGTTTATCAACAAAGAATATTAAAATAATCTACACGTATATTATCAAAATCAATAAAAGTTAATTTAATATTCAAAATGACAAAAGGATAGTTATTTTTACATGGAAAAGTATGAAAAATCTTAACTTAAAAAGAAATAATTCTTTTTACAAATTCCCACATTCACCTGGAAATCACATGTTTACTATTTTAGTGAGTAAAATGAGACTTTTTAAGTCCTTTTTTAGTATTGTTGACTCCGGGAATCCTGCAGCAGATACAATAATATATGATAGTATTGATAGTTCAGGCGAGTCATTTTAGTTTATGATTTTCTATGCATTAAAAATAAAAAAAATCTTTGATATTTTGAATATGTAAATGATATTTATTGCTATTGGTAATTTTAATTTAGGTTTGTTTAAATATACTTTGTTGTAGAAAGAAAGAAATTTTTCAAAAATTTAAGTTGGTTTAGTGCTCTTAAATCCTAAACCCATAGACCTATACTAAATATAAGAAGCGAAATCTTAGTAACTTTTATGCTAATGGATCTTAGGTTTTAATATTTATAAATATAATATAATCAATATAAAGAATAACTATAGAGTTATTTTAAGGTTTATACAATCAAATATACAAGTTTTTTTTAAATTCTACCTACTTTACTTCATAAATATTGATTTACAACGAAACGTTCCTGATATTTTTAGACAAAATGACATAGTTTCTCAACATTCCTAGTGCACACATTATTTCTTTTACAGTTAAGAAAAAGTCTATTTATTTTTTATACCAATTTAAAAATATGTGTGCATGTATCTAAAATTGGAATAGAAGTAACCATAGTTAAATATGTGATTATTTTATTTAAATAAAAAATAGTGCTTTCATATAATTTATGGCTATTTTTATAAATAATTATTTTCATTTGATTTAAATCAGCACACAGCACCTTGGCAATACATAATTTCTTTATAATGCTGTAAAATATATGTCCAATTAATTTCAGAAAGTTTCGACAAAAGCTAATACCCACAAAAAGTTCTGAATAAAAGAAAAGCATAAACTGTAGAAGAAACTGTATTTGTAAAAAAAGCACATTTACCTTATTGAATGATAAAAAAAATATATCGATTTGTTATCAAAAAATGCTAGGGATTTCCCTTAAAGAAGAACTCTGGTCTTTTGGTCAAAATATCAAAAGAAATTTATTGAATTTTTTAAATTACTGTAATAATAAGAATGTTTTAAAGCCTATAAGATGCCAAAACTCAATGTGTTAATGTAGTTAAACTTATTTTGGTAAAATAATTTACATTAGAAAATATCCTAGATTTAAGCTTTAAACGTGTTTTTCTCGAAACTAATTTTCTAAATTTTAAAAAGTGGCTTCCGCATGAGTTTTCATGAATCTATTTAAAACTTTAAAAAAATATACCTTAGCATACATAGGACATAAACTATTGATTACATTTTAATTTTTTTCTTCTAATCTCATTTTATCCATGAGTCTTTATCAATAAACGTGAATTTTTTAAGCATTTTCATAAGTCAAATGAAAACTAGTATGTATTAAAGGGTAACACCATCTAGCGGCCCGAAAAAATGCCTAATTTGTACGATTTTTTACAAGAGTAGGAAACAAGGGATCAAATTTCTTTTTTGAGAGTTTACTATACATATACTGAGGTACAAAAATATATATCTTCTTTTACATTTAAATACAAAATGGCGGCTATACAGCGAATCTCGTGAGAAGCCTTTTTCTCAAACCTCCAAACGGGAGAACACTTTTCTCGGAAAGTATGAAACCTGGAACAAAAAACCAAAGAAATTCTTCATCTATATAACGTTAACTTTGGAAGTACGTAGGGTTTTTTTCTTATTTCAATTTTTGTAGAAATGGCGCACTTCTAAATAAAAGTCGATTTTTCTCGAAAAAAAAAACGATGTAAATTGTTTATAAAAAAAAATTTACATCCAATCGAAAAACGTCTACGTACTTCTTTAGAGAATCTATTTGTGAAGCTACAGTTAGTTTACTCCCAGTTTGAAAAAAACGATTTCGAGAAAAACGCGTTTAAAATTTTACATGCACTTAAATTATCGATATTTTTTGTTTACCTCTAGTCTGCTTGCACCATACATTTGGCCATCCAAACTAATATTTGCCTCCTCCTCTTCCTTTCTCATCGATTTTAAATCTAATCGGGCCTTCTTGGCTGCGTCTGTGAGCGACTGCTCGGAAAACTTGATCCGCCGTTCATCAGTTTCAATGCAGAAATTGAAACAATTTGGTCCTATTTTAAAGCCTAATTTCTGCATAAGCTTCATGATACTTGACAGGCCATCGGTGTGAATGCCTGCGGCAATATATACTGCAGTGTCAAGAACGTGCTTGCCACTGGAGACTGATTTCGGAGCCATACACCACACGATTGAGTTGAAGCTCTCGTTGCTGTTTTGCGTATATCCGCCGAGGCAACGAGTCAGCAGATCGTCGCTGATCAATTCAGCATAAATAGGAGAAATTGCTTCAAATATCTCTTGCGACATTGCTGGCTTGTATTTATAATTCAAATCTCCAGTGGCCTGGGCCCTCTGCCATGAGCACTATGAATCTTAGCCGCGCGGGCATCACTCGTCGATTTCTTGCCATCATACACTGGTCTTTCACTACTCATATTGTTTATAATTTTCACACTGTTCACTTAAAATCAACGAAATTTGTAATATATAAATATATAAAAACGAAAAATCAGCAAAAATACGAATCGAAGCGTGTGCACGGCGTCGCTTTGCAGCTGTACTAACTAACACATATACACACCGATACAAGCTAATTTCAGTATTAGCGCACCCTGCAGGATGCCTGAGGAACATCAAGGACCTTTGGCTCTGTAAGTAACAAGGTCTCCTATTATTCCGATAGATGAAATCAATACAAAAGCGATAAATCAGAATGCGCCGCGCGCTCTCATTTAGCTCGCTCAGCGAGCGGTCCGAGGCGCTGCCGCAAAATCGATATTTGAACCTTTTAAAAACTATTTGACACTATAGGACCAATTGCATATTATTTTTATGACCCTAAAGTATTGTTTAAGTCGAAAAAAAATCGATTTTTTAAAAAAAAACCCGGAGTTGTGTTACCCCTTAAAGAAGTCGAAGAAGATTTTTCAAAACTTATCAACAGGTTTTTTTTGCTGTCCAAACAAAGAAGTGAATAATCTGAAAATAATCGATTTCTTCAGCTAAAACTTAGCACAGAACTTATTAATATCATCCTACATAAGACATTACAACTTTACTATAGTACTATATTAAGGGGGGGAAAAAAGAAATCGATTAAAATATTCTTCTAGAGATGGTACTTATACATATATTTTACAAAAAAAAAAAGAAAGAATATCAGAAAATATTTTTCTATTTACTATTAATTTATAGTATTGTTACGATTGTAGTTAAATAATAACTCACTATTTAGAAAAAGGAACTCAAAACACAGACTTCATTGGGAGTGGGGAGTGGGGAGTTGACGTGCCATGAAACCTTACTTCAAGTCTCTACTCCGACATTTATCTTCACACTCACGTAAAACCATTATTCAAAAGAACCGTGAGCAGAGCAGTCTTCACATATAGGTCTCTGACGGTGTAACTTCCAAATTGATTGATGTTGACAATCTTGGGTTTGTGTCTTGGTGAACGACGAATACCATAAACAACATCGTTGATTTTCTTCACAACTTCCCAAAGTCTCATCCAATTTGATTGGAGTTTCGGTGATTTTCTTTTGGTTCTTCGAGGATTGAAAAAACAAACCTTTTGACCTTGAGAGTATTCAATGAGTCGTGCTCTTTCATCGTACCAAGACTTTGTCTTTTCTGATTGTAAATTAATTTTGTCTCGTGCTAATTCGTGAATCTCATTGAGTTTCCTCCGTAGCTGTTGTATATAGTTCCCATTTTCTTCGATCTTTACCTCCTCTGGTAGGTACCCTCGAACCAAATCCAAAGGAAGTTGCAGATCGAATCCGGTGTAGATCTCAGCTGGAGTAGCTCCGATGGTCGCGTGTTTAGAAGACCTCTAAGCTAACCAGAATAATGAAACCCAACGATCGCAGTCTTTTTTATTATCATTAATGTATTTGGTCACGTAGTTAAATAGTGTTTGATGTTGTCTTTCTACTTGACAATTTGATTGTGGGTGTTCTTCTTGCCTTTTGATCCCTAATAATTCTGATAATTCCTTAACTAATCTAGAATCAAAGTTTTTTCCTTCATCAGTATTTACTTCTAAAGGTACGCCATACCTAGAAATAATCTGATTAACAAAAATCTCCGCAAAATTTTTTGTTCTCATTTTGTGAAACTATCCGTCACTGCAAGGAGGTATTTATTACCTACAGATGAAACTCGAAATGGATCTAATATATCTATTTGAAGTCTTTCAAATGGAACGCCTGAATTATAACTTTTCATCTCACTACGCCCATAATCTGAAGGCCGTTTTTTTTAAATACAAAACTTACATGATCTACACCAATTTTCTACAACTCTCTTACAAGTAGCCCAGTAGAATGTTTTCCTAACTTTTTCTAGAGTCATATTTATCACAAAATGACCTCCAGAAGGTAAAATCTCTTTAATGTTTTTTCTAGGAATCACTAACTGATGAATCTTATAACTTAAATCTGGTGTAATCCATTCCCTAAATAAGATTCATTTAAATTCAACAAATGAGTCACATTGAGAACAATAAATCATCGTAAATTCGTCCATTGATGAAATGTCTTACCACGTTGATTTTCTTCCTTCTTTCTTACTCTGAAGAATAAAATAAATAGCCCTATCTTCTTTCTGACCATCTCCCCAGTTATGTGGCGTATTTTCGTCAAAGATGATTCGACAAACAGTTTCTTCAATAACATTAAATTTTTCTTCTACTTTTGAGCAGTACTTACAGGATGATCAAGATAAATTAAAACGAAAAAGATATCATGTATTAATTTTTCCATCAAACGTTAATAATGTTTTTCGGGGTTACGAATCGTTTCGACTCGACCACAATACTATACATACTTACACTTATACACTTATACGTACAGTCGACTTCCAATAAATCGAGCTGGTTTATTTAAATTTTTCGATAATTCAACATTTCTTCCAGTCTCCCAGATCTCTTCAACTTTTTATTACCGAGAGTTGACTCATGACTGTATTTTTAATATAAAGCAGCTTATATTTTTGACATAGAAAAGTCTAGAGAATAATGTTATTGTTGAATTATCTAGCCTTAAGGGGAAAGAACCACTTTAAAATTACAAATAAATTGGTAATATATTTTTAGGTGAGGATAAATTATTCATAATATACAGCATACTTTTTTTCGGTAAATTTGAACATTTTACCAAATTTTACGGGTACTAGGCTTAACTCTTAGGTATAAGAAAACAATTCCCAAACTTGCATCGTATTTCTTTTTTCAAAGGTCGTGGTCGTTTATTGTATTAAATGATTTTTGATTAATAAAATGTTTCAATTTATTACATATAACCCTGGTAGAAAATTGACCATCATTTATGGCCTGTTCGCTATTTATTGACCAACTTCCGTGGTCATTTTGTAGCCAACAATTACACCATAAGTTGACCATAATACGGGTAAAGATACATTTATAACCTCAAATACATGTATACAAATTTAAATTCGCAGAAGGTTTTTTATGGGTTTAATCGAATTTACAATATCAAATGTTTTTTAAGTTCTAACTCCGATTCTACACATAAAATATATGCCCATGATGCCCAGTATAGGTAGTAGTCCATGCGCATGCACACTACGTCGGTCCTGTAGTGTGCATATGTCCTATATGTCCTTATTCTTTTAGCGTGCAAAAGCCCTTTACTCTACCAATACACATGCAGACGTGCTGGGAGTCTGGGGAGAGAGCAGACCCTTACTTGTTTTATACATTTTAACAAAAACTTGTTTTGCCTTGTAAGCAGTTTAGCAGGTTTAACTTAAAAAGTTGAGCAGTATTGCTGAGTAAAATTTGACTTAACTACTAAAGCAATCTTTACTTAAGTCGTTAAGCTAGATAGTAGTTGAACAAGTTCAACGCATATACTTACGCAGTGTTTGTTCCAATTTATGTATTTATTTGTTAATTAATATATATTTATTAATGTAGACGATTAAATTAAATCAAAATTTATCGTACATATCTTAGAAGAAATACAAGAGAAAATATTTGTAGGTTAGGTTTGAATATTTTCAGTATGTAGGCTCGCCGTGCCACATGCTAGTATAATTTTTTAATTATTTGTTCTCTTTTAAGTATCTAATTCGTATTTAATTATTTCAAGTTCATTAAACTTTATTTATAAATAATTCTATAAACTACACCACCTTTTGGCCATAAATCGTATGGCCATAAGCTGGGTTGTTGACCATAATATAGGCCATAAAATAACCACACACCATAAAATTAGGCATTATATGGCAAATAGTTGGTCAATGTTTCTACCAAGGAACAATGAGACTAATTTTGTAAGACAAAATAAATAACAATATTTATTTTGGATCGCATGGTTTTCTAAAACAAATTAATACTTTGCAGCACAAAGAAACATTAAGCATATTATCGATTTTTGTCATTTAAACAAGTCTCGTTTAGTTTATTTCACTTTATTGTCAGATTTGTTACTTTTTCGATCTCTTATATGCCAAAGAAAATTAAAAAAAAACGTAAATAACTAATAATACATTCTAAACAATAATAATACATTATTTAGGTTTAATTAAAATTTAAAAAATTCTGCTTTATTGTCAATTTATTATAAATAGATAATTATTGATTTTTTTCTTATATTTTTACATTTTTTTTGCTATATTGGATCCGACAGTTTAAATGTCAGAAAATTGATTACAAATTCATTATCAGCGATTCAAAAAACCCCCATATGCAACATTTTAAACAAATTGGTTACGTACAACAGTGTGAATCTACTGCTAGTTTAGAAAACTTAGAAATGTTGAACTGTTTTCCAAATATCCAAAAATTATTTTTCAAGTATAACTCAACTTTACCGAGTAGTGCCTCCGTAAATTGCTTATTTAGTACTGAAGGGTTGATTTTAATTTAAAAAAAATTCAAACTTACTGATGATTCGTTTGAAAAACAACTATTATTGAAGTTAAATAAAAAATATATTTAAATATAATCCCATTTAAATTATTTTTATCCAAACTTTTTATTTTATTTTAAGATAAATTTTTATTTTTTAAAAACCAGTACCGTAAAAAGAAGTGATTACGTCCAGTTGGGGAAATAATCTTGCGTAATAAATAATAATTTCCAAATATCTTTGAATTGTTATGATTATACTTTTGCATAGACTGCGAAGAAATTTCTTTATGTAATCTTTACTTATACAATTTGTAATAACTTTCTTAAAGTGGCCATACTAACTAGGACAATGTCAGAGGTTTAGTTTTTTCCAATGGGTACTTATTTTTGAGATATAAAGCAACTGATCTCGATTGTGCAATATTTTAGTAATAAATAATGGTGCCTTTACTTCTGACCATAGCTCTTGCAGTTCTTACGCTAGAATAAAATACCCAAACGTAAAAAGATACACGAAAAGAGCTTTAGATTCAGCTTTGTTTCATACAGAACTATTAATCTGGGCCAAAGTTATTAACTCTAGTTGCTGTATGTTGATCTAAATTAAATAAAAAATAATTAATTATAAAAAAGTCTATAAATTACGCATAAACACTATTTTTGTATTGAAATAAAATGATTTAATTTTTAATTATGATTACATGTATTCAATTTTGATTATAATGCAAAATGCTTTCAAAATAGTATAACTAGTAAGTAGAAATTTTTCTAGAGTATAAAAAATTCTGTTTGCACCAGGAACGTTCACAATCTACCTCATTTTGACTAAGAAAATGATGAACTTTTAATTGTACATAAAATATATATATATATATATATATATATATATATATATATATATATATATATATATATATATATATATATATATATATATATATATTTTATGTACAATTAAAAGTTCATCATTTGTATACACGGTAATATAGGCAGACATTTTTCAAAAAACTTTCTTTTATATATATGCGGTAGTATAAGCAGACATTTTTCAAAAAACTTTCTTGTTTGGTTATATAAACATATGTGAAAATTAAATAAAAATTCAAAATAAGGGACGATTTGAACAAATTGGTAGGAATCCTCATTAATCACAATAAGTTCCAAATTTTAATTACAACTTACGTGAAATAGTCAAACTGAACAAAGTCACATGGGTTTATAACTTGTAATTCAGATTTTGTTATACAATTTAAACTATTATTAACATATTTTCGGTCGTTTTGGTTTAGTAGCTTTATGCTTATTACCTCTCCTTGTACAAAAAGCCGACTATACTTCCAAAATGTTATTTTTTTTAAACTATGTAGTTTGATTGGTTGGTTTGCTGGTTTTGATTGGTTTGCTCTTTTGTTTTTTTCTCGAGAATTGATGATGATGGATATTATACCATTTAAAGCTCAGTTTGCTAGTCGAATTTTGCGGAGGGCTTACATGGTTCTGTACACGTTTTGAATTGCATATTAATAGTTTTTCTTTATATGATTTTTAACGTCCTAAATATAGAATTAAAATATTAGTAATTTGTTATGAGAAATATAATTTTTCATACAAATTGAAGTCATTTCACCTTCAATTATTGAAGTTATAAATTTTGTATTAATTTCCATTAAGAACAAGCATTTTGTAAAAGACATTTGCGAGACTCTGAAAGAACCAACTGAAAAACTTTTAAGCTATTTTTAAACGCAATCAAGTAAAAATATGTTTTTTTTCTACATATGTCTTAAGCATAAAAAATCATTAAAATAATAATGCAGCGAATTTCTTAAGAGAAAGAAACTGATTTTCATGTAGAAAAATCGTTGTCTATTTAAACGGTGTACTCTCACCTAAAAGAAAATAAATAATTGCAGACTTATATTTAATGTACATAATTGTAAATGTAATGTAATTAAGAAATCTGATGACGAATACAGTGTAAAATTTCCCAATACACATAACGGTTAATTTAAGACTTAGTAGATTAATAGTTAATACAACGAGACATATTTTGAGCTCTAAATAAGTTCCTAACATTGCTTTGCTTTTGAAAAAATTTTGAATTATAATCCGCAAACTCTCTTTTAGTAATTCCAAATTTTTTTAAAAACAAAATAAGCCATTTGCTCAAAGGATGACCGAAGTCGACTTAGGTAGTTTTTCCAGATTTGGTTTCAACGCGTAGATATTGATCTTAAAAGTATATCTGTAAAGTATTAAAAGGTTTTGAACAGTTTTGACACTTCAATAAACCTTTTAATTAAGCGCCCTGTAGCTGATGTTGATACGCATCCCACTACGTGTTGTTAATCTCGAGCGTATATTACAAGTTTAGAAGGTTAAATTAAATCGTTCTTAAACAAAAAAGTACTACTTTTGCTATTCAGAAGTATGCTAAATTGATATTGAAACCAACAAAATCTATATTTAGTTACAAGTAATGCAACGGCAGCGGTGTAAATCTTAATTTCAAAACTAACACTACTATTTCGAGAAAATATCACTTGGTTTATAAAAACTGTTTCCAGTTAGTATCACTGTGGCTCATAAAAGGATCTTTTATTTTTAATGCTTTTTCTTCAATCTACCAATAGACAATTTTACAGCCATACGATTGTGTACAAAAAGTCTGCAATAATGTAGCAAACAGTGACTCAAGCTTCGAACGAGAAATTCGACAATGAAATAAGTGAATAACTTGATTCATTTAATTTTCGATCGCATTTTACTTTATATTTTTCATGTTGTTCGGGTTATTTAGGCCTTTGGGGGGGTTTTGAATTGCGCGCCGTAGCTCGCCGATCGCCGCGTATTACAATCGGCCGAGTAGCTGCGCGCACTGCCGCTTATCGGCCAATCGGATGCGAGCGCCGCGAGAGATAGATAGATAGATAGATATACTAGAGCGGAGGTTCTCGCGCGCCTTATGCACGTGGGGAGTCAGTTCCGTTCTCTCTCCCGCAGAGACCGGTCGATTTTCCTGGCGTGATTCAAGGCAGCGCATCAAACCCGATTTTGGATAATTTAATATTGTACGAGAAGTTCGGCACGTACGTCCTTATCAGGACGGTCTACTTCTCCCTTCGTAAATTGTCTGCGTCGCGTGAGTGTGTGTGTGTGTGTGTGTGTTCGGTGTGACGGAGGATCGGGAAGGTCCGGCCACGTGCGAGCCCCCTCGACGTGCCGACTTCCACACGGCGATCACCTACGCGGCAGGGCCAAAGGGTCTGCCCGTGGTCCAGGTACGGTTCCCTCGAGACGTCGAGGCGCCCTGCGACCAGGAAGGTGCATCCCATACACGTGCAGCCAGGACATTACGTCGCGCTGTCCACGTTTTTACCGTCTAGCCTTTAAGGTAAGAGAGCTCTCGAGCGCGCGTAACTGGTACCTCGCGGCGTTAGGATATTATCACCTTCTCTCTCTCTCTCTCCCTTCTTTTGTTCCTATTTTAGAATCTCTTTTGGTATGTATAATTTCCTCTTTAGTAAATAAATCATTCGCTTGCCCCGGCTTTTCTCCCTGCCTCGTGGGAGTTTTTACGCCGAGGCAAGTTGTCTTATTTCCCGCGAAAAATTGTGTCTTTATTGATCTACCCGGCCTTCCCTCACTCATTCATTCATATATATATATATATATATATATATATATATATATATATATATATATATATATACATTTAATTTTATAATTATTAGTATTTTCTTCATGGTGCCCCGGGTGAGGAATGAGTGATAGGTTGGTTGGCTAGATGAATGAAATCCGAAAAGCGCATCATATTAAGCGTTCTTAGCGTGCGAGCTGTTATCGGCGCCGTTCGGCCCTTCTCGGAATCGGCTCGTAGCGTCTAGCGCGCTTGCTCGGCTTGACGCGTCGCCGCTGTCGGCGCTGTTCGGCCGTTCTCGGAATCGGTTCGTGGTGTCTGGCGCGCTTGCTCGGCTTGACGCGTCGCCTCCACGCGCGCGCTCGCGGTGTTGCTGGCGATACTTAGGCGGGCTGTTGTCGGCGCTGTTCGGCCGCTCTCGGAATCGGCTCTTGTCAGCGAGCGCGCTTGCCCGGCTCGACGCGTCGGCTACGCGCGGCGGCCTCGCGGTGTAGCTGGCGATACGCAGGCGGTCTGCTGCCGGCACCGTTCGGTCGTTCTCGCGGGCTGCTCGTGTCATCGGGCGCGCCTTGCCGGCTTTGCGGGCCGACTTCGCTCGGCGGCCTAGCGGCGTGGACGGTGATTCGCGGCATCGAGTCGCGTATAGCGCGTTCTCGCCGTGTAATTCTCCTGTTTGGCTATTTGTATAGGTGCGCGCGTTGTAATATAAGTTAAGCCGCTTGCGTTATTCTACGCTTAAGTTTACTTTTTCTTGCTACACTAAGTACGTAGTTTAGTGAATTTCTTGGGCGCGTTTCTTTTCCTAAGGCTAGATTATCATGGCTCCTATAGCATTGAGAAAACTGGTGGCTCTACAGGACTCACGTCAGGTAGAGATCCAGGGTCTGCACAAACGCTTACTCGATAAGCCGCATGCTTCGCTCAATAAGAAAATAATTCAGGCGCGCATCGACGCCTTGAAGGAGATTTGGGTTGAAGTTCGTAAGACTCATTCTGAGATTACCGTAAGGGAGGATGCGGAAACGGATCAGTACGTCACCGAGGATGGATTTGGCAAGCTGCAGGCAGCGTATGAGAGTGCTCTTGACGAGGTCTTAACGTTGCAGTCGCAGTTCGAGGTAGCAGATGAGTCTACAATTTCAGGCGGACCTCTCAACTCTACGGTGTCTGGGTTTGATTCTCGAGTCGCGAAGGTCCCTAGAATCCCTCTTCCTACTTTTTCAGGAAAATGCGAGGATTGGGAGAGCTTTTGTGATTTATTCACGACGCTTGTGCATGATTTGCCTCGGGTTTCCGATGCGACTAAGCTACAGTATCTGAAACTGTGTTTGACCGGGGGCGCGGCAGATTTAATTAAAGACGTGACGACCACCAGCGCTAACTATGCTAGCACATGGAAGGCGCTGAAGGCTCGTTACCATAACCCGAGGCTCATCGTAAACAAGCATTTGTCTGCTTTTAACGAACTTCCTCATCTTAAGAAGGAGTCAGCTGAGGAATTGCGTTCCTTTTCGGATGAGGCTCAGCGTATCGTTCGCGCCTTCAAGAATATGGAAGTACCCGTAGATAGTTGGGATGTTTGGCTCGTGTGCAGTTTATCTGAACGTTTAGATCCAGAGTCGCGCAAGCTGTGGGAGTCGGAGCTTAGTACTAAGGATCGGCTACTCATTGAAGCAGGTACTGGCCAGGATAATACTAGCTCTGCGTACCCTTCTGCTACGTTCCACGATTTGGTTGAATTTCTCGAGAGGAGAATTCAGACTCTTGGCATGATTAGTTCTGATCGACGTGGGGAAAAAAGGTCGGCTCCTCCTCTTAAGTCGGTTCATCCTCGCAAGATTTTTCATGTGAGCTCTTCTCGTACTGCGAAACCAGGTTCCATGAATTGCCCACTCTGTACTGGCCCGCATGCTCTCATGAGATGCAATCGGTTCAAGGAGAAATCTGTCCAGGAGCGTCGAGAGGAAATTAGGCGCCTGCAGCTCTGCTTTAACTGTCTGGGTCGGCACCGAGCGAACTCTTGTTCTTCTTCAGGTCGTTGTTCTACCTGTCAGGGCAAACATCACATTCTTATTCATTTTCAGGAGGCAGGGAACTCGCAAGGTTCTGCGTCAGCATCCAAGGGCAGCCACTGGATTCCAGGTACCAAATCAGCGGTGGTGAGTCTGCATGCGGCTAGATCTCCGATGTCAACGAGGAGGACTCTCCTTGCTACAGCTCGAGTGTTGGTAGTAGGTCCAAAGGGCAAGGGCACGTGTGTGTGGGCGCTTTTAGATCAAGGCTCGGAAGCTTCATTTATATCGGAATCCATTGTGCAGTTACTTGGACTGCCTAAGCGACGTACACACGTGCCACTGTCTGGTCTTGGGGCATGCTCTGCCGGCATTGCTCGTTCGATCACTCAGATCACTCTTCGTTCGGCGGTTGATACAGGATTTCAGGTCGAAGCAGAAGTATTAGTTCTTCCTAAACTCACTTCGCGTCTTCCTTCCCACGAACTTAGCGAGGCTTTAGCTCGGGAGAAATTTTCGGGTATGGTTTTAGCTGATCCTGAGTTTGCAGTCCCGAAGAAGATCGATCTTATTCTAGGCGGAGATATCTACGGTCAGTTGCTTCTTTCTGGGGTGAAAAAATCCACGACTTCGCGGCTTGTTGCTCAGAACACAGTCCTCGGTTGGATTGTCTCCGGACCGGTGGAAACAGAAGGATCACGGCGGGCGGATGGTTCTGCGATTGACTCTCCAGTTCAGGCGCTCCACTGCAGGGATGATTTAGATCAGGTGTTGCAGCGATTTTGGGTACTTGAGGAAGTTTCAGCGCCAAGTGACAGGTTGAAGCCAGAGGATGCAAGGTGCGAGAGCTTGTTTCGGGAGACGCATGGCCGTGACTCGCAAGGTCGGTATGAGGTGAAGCTCCCTTTGAAGCCAGATCCCTCTTCCGTCGCTGCGAAGACTCGTCGCATCGCACTGGGATCGCTTTCTCATCTGCATCGTCGGCTTTCTCGTGATCCGAAGCTTACCCAAGCGTACGTTGAATTCATGAAAACTTATGAAAGGTTAGGTCACATGTCGCGGGTTCCTTCGTCGGAGGTCCATCGGTCTGATGCTTGGTATTTGCCTCATCATGCAGTGGTGCAGGAGGACGCATCAAAGAGGAAGCTACGGGTTGTGTTCGACGCCTCTCGTCGTTCGCGAGACGGACATTCGTTGAATGCTTCTTTGTTCACAGGGGCTTCGTTGAAGAGTGATCTCTCCTTGATTCTGTTGAACTGGCGTAGGTATCAATTCGCTTTCACTGCTGATGTAGTCAAGATGTTTCGACAGATTCGGGTGAGGCCGGAAAATCAGGACGACCAGGGGATCGTCTGGGCGCCCGATGCTGCATCTGAACCAGTTGATTGTCGACGGACTACGGTCACTTATGGGACGGCTTGTGCTCCTTATTTAGCAATTCGCACTCTCTCGCAGTTAGTTGAGGATGAAGGGAACGGTTTCCGGTCGGGGCTCGTTGTCTTTAGTCAGAAACGTATGTCGATGACACATTGGCAGGAGCGGATGATTTGTCGACTGCAATCCGGTAGAGGGTCGAGCTTACCGAGTTCTTAGCTTCTGCTGGGATCGAGTTGGACAAGTGGGCTGCAAATCATCCGGAATTGCTGCCAGACTCGGTACGGCAGATCACTGAGAAGCAGATCGATGAGGATGAGTCAGTTAAGGCTCTAGGGGTACAGTGGGTCCCATCGCAAGTTGCGTTTCGGTTGAATGCGTCTAGTGTTGAGAATTTGGCTGCTGCTCAAACGAAAAGGTCCGTCCTCTCTAATATTGCGCGTTTATTCAATCCGTTAGTATTGTAGTATAGGTCGGATTGCCCCAGTCAAGATATGTGGATCTTGAAGTGCGAATGGGACTCATCACTGCCAGCTGAGATCCGTGAGCGCTGGTATGATTATTGCAAGAATTTATCTGCATTGCCTTCTCTGTCCATCGAACGTTCGCTAGGGGCTACAGCTGCTTGATCTTATCAGATACATGGATTTGCCGATGCTTTCTCTCGAGCTTATGCCGCAGTAGTATATCTGCGAATTGATGAGGGTAAAGGAAATTGCCTGCTGTCGTTATTGTCGGCAAAATCGAAAGTAGCTCCCGTGAAAACGGTGAGCATTCCCAATTTGGAGTTGTGGGGCGCTTACTTCCTCGCATTTCCTTAATGAAGGAGCTTCGGTTTTGATTCCGGACGCTGACCTTCCCGAGTTGCCAGAAAATCGGCTGAACCGGTTCCAGCTACTCCAGCGTATCTGTAACAACTTCTGGAAGCGCTGGTCAGCGGAGTATTTGCTTCACTTGCAAGAGCGGGAAAAGTGGAGGGACCCTTGCGAGAACTTCGCGGTAGGTCAGCTCGTATTGGTGAAGGATGATCGGTACCCTCCATCAAAATGGCCGTTGGGCAGGGTCACTGAGGTGCACCCTGGCCCGGATGGTCTGGTGCGAGTGGTTACCATCAAGACTGCCTCTTCCTCCCCTCGACGACACATTGCTCGTCTTTGCCCTTTAGTGTTGGATGCTAAGGAAAGGTGAGTCGGTTTACTCCTTTCTCCAAGGTTCTGGTTCGTCCGTCGGACGAAGGCGGGCGGAATGTTCGGGTTATTTAGGCCTTTGGGGGGGTTTTGAATTGCGCGCCGTAGCTCGCCGATCGCCGCGTATTACAATCGGCCGAGTAGCTGCGCGCACTGCCGCTTATCGGCCAATCGGATGCGAGCGCCGCGAGAGCGGAGGTTCTCGCGCGCCTTATGCACGTGGGGAGTCAGTTCCGTTCTCTCTCCCGCAGAGGTCGATTTTCCTGGCGTGATTTAAGGCAGCGCATCAAACCCGATTTTGGATAATTTAATATTGTACGACGGTCGACTTCTCCCTTCGTAAATTGTCTGCGTCGCGTGAGTGTGTGTGTGTGTGTGTGTGTGTTCGGTGTGACGGAGGATCGGGAAGGTCCGGCCACGTGCGAGCCCCCTCGACGTGCCGACTTCCACACGGCGATCACCTACACGGCAGGGCCAAAGGGTCTGCCCGTGGTCCAGGTACGGTTCCCTCGAGACGTCGAGGCGCCCTGCGACCAGGAAGGTGCATCCCATACACGTGCAGCCAGGACATTACGTCGCGCTGTCCACGTTTTTACCGTCTAGCCTTTAAGGTAAGAGAGCTCTCGAGCGCGCGTAACTGGTACCTCGCGGCGTTAGGATATTTGCGTTATCACCTTCTCTCTCTCTCTCCCTTCTTAAAAACATTAAAAGCGGTAATACGGAGCTCATTATTTCAAACATTTTCGACGGTGATGTCTCTAAGCGTGTTGACGTCGCACACGCGATACTGTGCCGTGTCCTTCCATCAACACAAAAAATTGATATAATAGGCACACGCCTGCTTCGGTCAGAAGAATCAACAGCTGCGGCATTAGCAGATACAAACAGCGAACGTAGAAGGTCACCATGGGTTGTTACCCTTTCCAGCAGTGCGTTAGGCGAGAGAATAATGCGAGCCAAAAAGCTTATCACTGGCTTTCATGCTAGAGATGTCGACATTGCAGCTCTTGACCAGGACACAAGGGATGGGATTATAAATGGGAAAATTTTTATAAATGAATTGTTAACAAAAGAATGTTTTATTAAATATAGAAGTCTCAAGGCCCTTGCGATGAGACTTAATTTTAAATATGTTTGGCATAGAGGGGGCCGTTTCCTGGTGAAGAGGCGCGATGGCGATGTCTCTCATGAATTTTCATCTGCGGCTGATTTACAGACAATTGTGGCATCATATGCCATTAATCAACCATCTCAAACTGTAAATACTGAAAAAAAAACTGTTGATAATGAAATCGAAATTGATAATAATGTAATTCCGTCAACTGCTGCAAAAAATTGACTATCCGCAGACACTGCTGGGGGGGTTCACTGTAAGGGACTGAGGGCAGGTTTTGTCAATGTTACCTGACTGAAGGGGCACATTGGCATGATTAAACAACACCTTTCAGCTCGTCCTACCTACCATCTCTTTGGGGTTGCTGAGTCGCACCTTGACCCTGATGTTGGGAGTGATCTCATTCAGATCGATGACTACTCACTACTTAGACTTGATCGCAACAAACTAGGAGGCGGGCTAGTCCTGTACATTCATAACACTTTCAAGGCAAATTTACTAAGCAGTTCTCCAACAACACAGGAGGGCAGACCATTTATACCTGAATATTTAATGTGCAGTGTTCAGCAGGGCAGCCTTCCCCCCGTCTTTGTTGCTTTAATATACAGACCACCACACGTACCGTTTTTACAGGGCTCGGACTTAATAGACAAACTGACGATACATACTCAAGACTTTAGTCACAAAATTATTATGGGAGATCTGAATGCGAACCTACTCGGAACGTCAGCCGATGCGAAATTTGTTAGACGGTTGGCTGATGATCTTAACCTTCAAATAATTGATCATGGTGCGACTCATCATCTCACGGATTCTCACACGTGGATTGATGTGATCTTGACAGATAATAATGACGTTGTACTGAGCAGGGACAATCGGCCGGCGCCTTTTCCCAGTCATCATAACATCATAGAGGTCGAGATTGGGGTCGAAACTGCTGCATCCCCTGTGGTTGAATCATTCAGCTACAGGGATTTTAAGTCGATCCAGCAAGACGACCTCCTGTCTCGCCTAGCTGACTGTGATTGGTCGCGGATCGATGGTCCCGCGGCGAGTGTTGACAGTCAATTAGAGTGCCTCAGTGTCAACCTCATGGCTGTGATAGATAAAATTGCACCGTTAAAAGAATTCATACCGAAAAAGAAAACAAATCCACCATGGGTTGATGCTGAACTAATACATCTTTACAAAAAACGTGACTCCGTACGAAGACGCTATTCGAGGACCAATGACGACAGACTGTGGCGGGAGTATCAGGGCCTTGCAGCTGAAGCTGAATTACGAACGAAGGAAACAAGGGAAAGATTTTTACAAAATAAAATTTTTGAAGCGATTAATAATAAGAAAGATATCTGGAAAGAGCTCATGGCTCTGGGCCTTCTGCCAAAGACAAGAGAGGAGCTTCATGGTTTCTCACCGGAAGAGCTCAATGCCCACTTTGCAGGGGTGTCGATCTCCCAAAATGAGGGTGATGAAGAACTTGACAGCGTCCTGACCACTGCCAGTGATGACGGTTTTGTTTTCCGAGAAGTCAGCTTCTCGGACGTGGTTCTGGCTGTTGCCCACTTCTCATCACAAGCCAGAGGGGAAGACGACATTCCCCAAAGTATAGTGGCTAAGGCTCTTCCGTTTGTGGGAGATCATATTGTTAAGATCTTTAACTCCTCTCTGTCCAGTGGCATTTTTCCGGGAGCTTGGAGGGGAGCTCGGTTGGTGCCTTTGAAGAAGAAGCCTGTCCCATCTACGGTGTCAGATTTCCGACCAATTGCCCTACTGAGTTTCCTTTCTAAGGTCCTTGAAAAAATCGTACACGACCAAATAACCAACTTCTTACGAGAAAATAATACTTTGGACCCGATGCAGACTGGTTTTCGACAGAATCACAGTACACAGACAGCACTACTGAAACTGACGGAGGACATAAGATCAGGCATTGACAACAACAAAAAACTATTGACTATTTTGTTAATGTTTGATTTTAGCAAAGCATTCGACACCATCTCACACACTAAACTGCTGCGTAAGCTGATGCGCATGGGATTCTCCAGGAGTGTTCTCCTGTGGCTTAAGTCATATATCATGGGGAGACGACAGAAAGTCGTCACAATCACAAACGGGGATTCAGGTTGGCTAACCACCAATCTTGGCGTTCCACAGGGCTCAGTCCTGGGACCCCTGCTTTTCAGCCTGTACATAAAACGACTTACAAGACGCACTCGACTTAGATGGTGTCGAACACATACTTTACGCTGACGACTTGCAAACCTACACACAAGTGACCCTGAAAGGTCTTCGTGATGGTATCGGTCGCATGTCGGCTGTAGCACAAGCAGTGTCGAACTGGGCAACGTCAGCTGGCCTGCGCCTCAATGTCGGCAAGACAAAGGCGATCATTTTTGGATCTGATCACAACATCAAACAGGTTCAGAGCCTCGACTTGCAAGGCATTGAGATACAGACCGGCGTACACGTTCCCTTTGTCGATACAGTCACCAACCTCGGCGTGGTGATGGACGGAGGGTTGACATGGAAGCCGCAACTGAATGCGGTCAGTAGAAAGGTAAATAGGGCTCTGTATAGCTTAAAACTTTTCCGTTCAAGCACCACAGAGATACTGAGGAAGCAGCTGGCATGTGCACTGGTACTACCTCACTTAGATTATTGCTCAGTGGTTCTTCTTGATGTGTCAGGGGAGCTCCAGACACGACTACAACGTCTACAGAATGCATGTGTGAGATACATATGTGGTGTTAGGCGGGATGAGCATATCACCGCCTACAGGAAAAAACTGGACTGGTTAGATTTGAAGGTGAGGAGGGAGTATTTTATGGGGCTGCTGCTTTACAAAGCGGTTGTCATGCGGCAGCCACCGTATCTTACTGCCCTCTTTGAAAAAAACCAGGCCAGGACTTCAAGTAGGGGTGGTATGAAAGAGCTCTCGGTTCCGGGGTCGCGCACCGATAAGGGCCTTTTTTCATTCAGAGTTCAAGGTGCGCACCTCTGGAATTCGCTCCCGAGCAGTGTGAGGTGCCTGCCATCTTTTTGTAAATTTAAAACGGCGTTTAGCAGGCACCTTAAGCAATTACATGGTGAAGAGTATGTTCAGAGATAAAAAATGAGTCGAGTATTTATTTAGGCTTTTTATTTATTTAAATTATTTATTTATTTAATTTATTTATTTATTAAAACTTATTTATTTAATTTATTTATTTATTAAAACTTATTTATTTATTTATTTAACTTATTTATTTATTTAAATTTATTTATTTATTTATTTAATTTAATTATTTATCTTGTTTATTTATTTATTCGACGTATTTATTTATTAATTTATTTATTTATTTATTAAATATGTTTAGTGTTAATTAGGTGTGAATGTATTTATTAGCGTGATTGTTAAAGTGTTATGAATGAGTGTGTTTTAAGTTTGGACGTGATAGTGTACGCAAAGATTTAGCAAAGTATGTGTATGTATTCTTATATTTATATGTTATCTTTATTGTATTTATTTTTTATTCTATGTATTAATATTTTTTTTTTTTTTTTGACGAAGCGTTTTATGTGATATTTGACTGTGACTAGTTCATTGCATTTAGATTTTATAAACTGACGAACTGATAAAGTGAATTATTATTTTAATAAGAAATATGCAATAAGTGAAAGTAAGATAACAATTATATTAAACCGACTGATATTTTTTAATTATAAATACAACTACATGTACATGAAATTGTAAGATTTTGTCTTCTGACGAATAAAAAGTATATCTATCTATCTATCTATTCTTTTGTTCCTATTTTAGAATCTCTTTTGGTATGTATAATTTCCTCTTTAGTAAATAAATCATTCGCTTGCCCGGCTTTTCTCCCTGCCTCGTGGGAGTTTTTACGCCGAGGCAAGTTGTCTTATTTCCCGCGAAAAATTGTGTCTTTATTGATCTACCCGGCCTTCCCTCACTCATTCATTCATATATATATATATATATATATATATATATATATATATATATATATATATACATTTAATTTTATAATTATTAGCATTTTCTTCACATGTTATTGTTTCTCTTTTCATATTATAAACTGTTCAATAAACGATTTTTGAAGATAATATATGTTTTATAATTTTAAATTAATATTAGCCGTTGATACCCCGAACAATTAAAATGAATTATAAACTAATATAAATCTTCAAATATGATATATTACCAATACAACAATGTAAAAATGACCTTTTTCTATTGGCTCCTAAAATTACTAAAAATATTTAAACTATTATTATTACTATAATTTCTTTATATTTTAATAATTATAAATCATATTTTAAAATTGTTTAAACATTTATACTTCAATTTTATCATCTAAAATGATTACTGAATAGTATAACTTTAATATGAATGCAAAAAATTTCAAATAGTAACAGTTTACAGTTTACAATAAATAGAACGCTGAATCTATAAATCGCTTTTTCTCAAAACAGCCAAATTCGACTTAGATCGTTCTTTGGGCGAACGGCTCAAATAATGTTAGGTACTTTCTTAGCTTTTAAAATGATCCTTACTTTTCGATGGAGCGGGGACAACCCTTACTTTTTCAATAAACAAATCACTGTTAAAATAAATAGCAAGAAAATGGGTTAGAAAAGGACAGTCTTTTTAATACTTTTTTAATTAGGTGAATTTATAATTTAGCTTTTTCTAATTTGAGAACATAAATAAAATTAAATAAAATTAAAGTACCTTTTAAGTAATTTTTCGTTACTTTTTGAAGTAACTGTAATGATAACGAGTTCCGGTTTTTGGCCAGTAACGGTAACGGTAACGAGTTCCTTTTAAATTAGTAACTTACCCAACACTGACGCACATCTATACAGACATTTTCTAAAAATAGTGTATTTTCATTCCTAATTTCTCAAAACATGAGTCTATAATGTTTTTAGTATAACTTATTTACCATCATAAAGCTTCCTCTTTGAGGAAGCAAAAACCGTCTTAATAGATCAATTAATCGTCTAGCAAATAATTTGGATAAAGAAAAAGAAGATGTATCCAGGAATGTCTCAAGCACACCTGAAGCAATATAAAACCAAAATGGCAGATAAGAGTCACAAACAAAAAACTATTTAACGTAACGTAACCCTGATAAGACAAAACGTTATTAAGACGTCATTAAGACGTCTTAAAAAAGACGACATAACGTCTTTTTTCAATGTCCAAAAGGACGTTATAAAAACGTCTTTTAAACGTCATTTTGGTCGCGGAATTTTTCCAAAAAATCTTTTATAGAAGCCTTTAAAGACGTTCTTTAAACGTTAAAAAAACGTCTTTAATACGTCTCCATAACAGTGAATAACGTTTTTAAGACGTCTTTAAGACATTTTTATATCTGAAAGTAACGTTCCAGAAACGTCTTATTAACGTCATTTAAAAGTATTTTATTAATAGAAGCTCTAGGAAACGAATAACTGTAGACGTTATAAAGACGTTTTTCCAACCTAGTATATACGTCCATAAAACGTTATAATGACGACAAAAGGACGTTTTTAGGACGTCTATATATATTATGAAAAAATTTTTTAATCAATCATTATACTTTTATTTATTGAATGACTTGGTACACAAGATAAATGATCATTTTTTCAAATATGTAAGATGATATTTATTAATTTTAAAAGCGATTATACAATAAATCACCTAAAGAATCTTAATCATTAATGCTTTAACTTAAGTTACATTCAATGTTACAAAATATCAGCTTGCTATTATAATTGAAGGCTCGATAATCAGGACTTGTTCCGGTTTGTTCGACATCCTGATGCCGTCGACTGTTGAGAAGCTTATCTCCGTAGACTGTTCGACGTAACCGTCGCCGTATCCGGAGACGTCGCGCGCTCCAACGTCCTCGTCGTCGTCGCTGCTACACTGCTGCCGCTCGCTTCAGTTTTCACACACCGCTTACTTATCTCTCTCTTTCTCACTCTCTCTTGCTCTGCCTCTTTCTCGCACACCTGACTCGACTCTTTGCGACTCGGGCTCGCGCGAGCACTTCTGGTGGTTCGTGCGTGACAGCGCGCGCGCTCCTTCCTTCCTTTTCTTTCTTTCTCTCTGCTCTTAACTTTTTTGTCCACACAAACACACACACTCTGTTGCTCTTTTTTCTCTTCTGACAATCAGTCGTCTCATCTTTGAACAGCTTTTCATATACCTATACTTACTTGCTCGGCTTTTGATATACTTTCCATAAATCCACTAAACGATCGGTAGGTTTCGACCGCTTGCTCTCGCTCCGCGGTTATCTTTAGGATGTAGAAGCTAGGAGATCGTCGCGCTGCCGTGGACGAGTTGCGTACTAGCGTTTATTGTGCATAAGTTTTAAGTTCGTTGACTGGGAAGCGATCGGCTGAACCGAAACACACATCGAAATCTCGCGCGCTGTCACGCACGAACCACCGGAAGTGCTCGCGCGAGCCCGAATCGCAGAGAGTCGAGTCAGGTGTGCGAGAAAGAGACAGAGAGCAAGAGAGAGTGAGAAAGAGAGAGATAAGTAAGCGGTGTGTGAAAACTGAAGCGAGCGGCAGCAGTGTAGCAGCGACGACGACGAGGACGTTGGAGCGCGCGACGTCTGCGGATACGGCGACGGTTACGTCGAACAGTCTACGGAGATAAGCTGCTCAACAGTCGACGGCATCAGGATGTCGAACAAACCGGAACAAGTCCTGATTATCGAGCCTTCAATTATAATAGCAAGCTAGTAAGCAGATATTTTGTAACATTGAATGTAACTTAAGTTTAAGCATTAATGATTAAGATTCTTTAGGTGATGTATTGTATAATCGCTTTTAAAATTAATAAATATCCTCTTACATATTTGAGAAAATGATCATTTATCTTGTGTACCAAGTCATTCAATAAATAAAAGTATAATGATTAAATAAAAATTTTTTTTTTCATATATATATATAGACGTCATAAAAACGTCCTTTTGTCGTCATTATAACGTTTTATGGCCGTATATACTAGGTTGGAAAAACGTCTTTAAGACGTCTTTATAACGTCTACAGTTATTCGTTTCCTAGAGCTTCCATTAATAAAATACTTTTAAATGACGTTAATAAGACGCTTCTGGAACGTTACTTTCAGATATAAAAATGTCTTAAAGACGTCTTAAAAACGTTATTCACTGATATGGAGACGTATTAAAGACGTTTTTTAAAGGTTTAAAGAACGTCTTTAAAGACTTCTATAAAAGAATTTTTGGAAAAATTCCGCGGCCAAAATGACGTTTAAAAGACGTTTTTATAACGTCCTTTTGAACATTGAAAAAATACGTTATGTCGTCTTTGTTAAGACGTCTTAATACCGTTTTGTCTTATCAGAGAATGTTACGTTAAAAAAAAAAGTATAACGTAACGTTTGATAGAAATACCACTTATCTTGAAAAACTGTGATATACTCGTATCCGTGGAATCATGGCTCATTCAGACAAATAATAAAATAAAGCGCAAAAAGGATAATTCCTTTCTCTTTCAAGGCTTTTTAACATTTTGTAAAAATCGTACACACGAAAAAGTAGGTATCGTTATCGAACATTCTAATTGCTGAATCAAAAATATCTACTGTAGCTGACTGTGCGAAATATTTATGCAACCGCCACCATATCAAAGACTTATTATCCACTGATTCAACGCTGTATAAATCTATTTTAAAATACTACTATATCTCAAATAAAAAAGTAAATAAGCCGGAAAAATGGACTAGAATTTTGAATAACTGCGTGAATTTTATATAAGACATTCATACATTAATAGAAAGACAGAGTAATCTCAATATTTATACTTTTGATTATCAAACTGTATACACTTCTATCCCAATAAATACATCATTTGGAAAACATTTAAAAAAAGGTGAAAAATTCAAACCTAATTCTCTCCAATTTCTTCAATGACAGTGATGTCATATCTATTCTATATACAGACATCAGCAAAGTATTAACTTCTGAAAGCGTGTGATCTGCTTGCATATGCCCTAAATTAAATGTGCGTATCAAAGAAAGAGTATACAAAAATCTTCATAACAATTCGATACAGTTTCTTTGTATCCCATCTCACATCGGTATCGTAGGTAATGAGGAGGCTAACTAATTAGCTAAATCATACACAAATGAATCAACACTTCATGTACAAACGATATCGTTCTCAGACGTTTACAAAACACTTAAGAAAATCTCATAATTAAATACCAATAACTTTATCAAAAAACAAGGCCTTATAAAAGGAGAAACCTATTTTAAAAGATTTTGCGATGAACACAGAATGAGATGATTTAATAAAAAACTTCCAAAGGAAATTATTGTCACAACAAACTGTATAAGAACGAGCCATTACTATCTTGTTGAATCTCTCTCTCGTATTGGCATTATAAACAATACAAAATTCAAGTGCAACTTCTATAATGAAAACTTGAGCCATGTAAACTATACAATTCTCAAAGAGACATAATGTTAAAAAATATCCAAAAACACAACCCGTACCTGCTACTATATATCAAAAGTTTAGTTGCCAACCCAAACATCTAGCATGTAAATATTTTTACACATTCCTGAAAGAATGCAATCTAAAAATCTAAAATGATCTTCAACGCTGTAATTCATGTATACTTGTACACAAATTCATATATAACTAAATTAAACCTTGATGAGGGTTATAATGCTAAAGGAGGTTCTATAGTCATATTGACCTGAAAATAAAAACATTTTTTACTATAATTTAATCACTCTTAATAATATTTAAGTCAATAATTATATAACAAGGTATCCTCATCTACCTAAAACATTTTTTTATCGAAATTGCGTTATTACAAAAGTAGCTATTGGCAAGTGAAGAAAGACTCGACAAAACAATGGAGACTTTTTTGTTTGTTATTCGATTTGAATTTTAAAGGTTTCATTTTGTTCCTTGAAAAATTTCAGAGGGACTTACCCATACAAAATACTTACTCATATAAATATTGTATATCATCAGATAACCTGCAAAGTTACATCCAATTGTTTATAAATTCGTACATGGTGTTTTATAAATAATCGGACATAACTTTGCAGGTTATCCAAATTTCAAATTTCAAATTCATTAACCGGAAGAAGATTTACGTACAAAATGACAAAATGATGTAAATCCCTACAGAGGTAAACTAGTTACATGTGCACAGGTCCGGCACATAAAACTAAAATAACATAAAATACTTAAAATTTAACTTACTTGCTTAAAACTAACTTAAAAACTAAACTAGCATAAACTGTAAACTAAACTAGTATCGTTGTAACATGTAGTTTACTTATCTAGTAACAAAAATAGTGTTTGTATACACATATATTTACCGTAATTGCACTTCAGATAATTCAGATATCTTTTATCCAGATATTTAGTTTGTTTTTTTTGTGACTTTTTATCTAGTTATAGTGTTTTTAGATCATTTGGTAATTTATTGAAAGTTGTTATTGCTTTTGTGTAACTATTTTTATTGCTGACCTTTTTTGTTTTTGGAAATCACTAAGTTTTTTCTCCCAGCGATACTGCTTGACTTAATGAATTGACTTTGTAGATTAGGGTAATGATATATTAGTGTTTGAATAGCAAATAGTTGTTCCAAGTTCAATGGATTATCATGGATGGTGACATTATTTATATTAACAATTTTGAGTATTTTCTTTTCTGCAGATTTTGCAATAAATCAAGGTTATTTTTATAAACACCTTCCCAAGCAATTATTTCATAATTTATCAAACTATGAAAAAAAAGCATACATATCATTCTCATCGTTTCAGTTGACATAAATTTGGCGATTTTATAGAATATATATACTAAATATTTGATTCTGTTTATGATTTATTGAATGTGCTTATCCCATTTTAAGTTATAATCAAATATGATTCCTAAGTACTTGCAACTTTCGACTCTGTTTGATTTTTGATTTTTCATTTTTACATCTATTTGCGTTGGAACAATATTAGAATAGTTACCAAAAGTCATACATACAGTCTTATCATCGTTTAACGATAGTTTATTTGCAGCTAACCAGTTATCGATTAGTAACAAATTATTGTTCATAGATTCCTGAACTTCCTCCCACGTATCACCAGTAGATATAATTGCAGAGAACATTAACATATATAATAAAAAGTAGTGGACCTAAAATGGTACCTTGTGGTACACCCGTATATATTTTTAAATAATCACTCTCACTGTCAATTATTTTAACTTTTTGATATTTATTATTATGATAACTTGAAAGTAAATCCAGCGTCTGCCCTCTAATTCCTATACAGTATAGTTTATCCAGTAATACGAGGGTAGTTCAATAAGTCTTTAGAATGACCAACAGATGGCGCGCAAATCGCTCCAAATCATCTGTTTTCAGTCAGCACCACTCCCGACTAGATATATGGTGCAGTCACAGTCCACATCTTCTGAGTTTACGTGTTTTTATAACCAATTGAAAAAAAAAATTGCTTGTTAAGAAAAATGGAAAAAAACGAGTTCAGAGCGGTAATTAAACATTTTCATTTAAAGGGTTTAACTCCATATGAGATAAAAAATGAATTGGACTCAGTTCATGGCACATCTGCCCCTGACTTAGCAACGGTTTATAACTGGGTAAATGAATTTAAGCGTGGTCGTACATCAATAAGTGACGAACCACGTTCATGAAGGCCCGTAGAAGCAACTACTCCCGAAATCATCAATAAAATCCACGATATGGTGTTGAAGGATAGAAGAAAAAATTAAAAGTGCGTGAGTTAGCTGAGGCCACAAGGATATCTATAGGTGCAGTTGTTTCAATTCTACATGAAAAATTAGGCATGAAAAAGCTATCGGCAAGATGGGTGCCGCGTTTGCTCTCAGCTGAGAATAAACGCAATAGAGTGGTCGCCTCTGAGGCTCTTTTGGCGCGCATAAGTCGGAATCCTGAGGAATTTTTTCGTCGATTTGTGACTGTGGATGAAACATGGATACACCACTACACTCCTGAGACAAAGGAACAATCCAAACAGTGGATTTCCACAGGCGAACCAGCTCCAAAGAAGGCAAAGACCGTAAAGTCAGCTGGTAAGGTTATGGCTACAGTTTTTTGGGATGCACGTGGAATTATACTTATTGACTACTTGGAAAAGGGTAAAACAATTACTGGTGAGTATTATGCATCATTATTAGAGCAGCTGAAAGAAGAAATTAAAAAAAAACGACCACATTTGGCGAGAAAAAAAATTCTCTTTCATTACGACAACGCCCGAGTTCACACATGCTTCGTTTCAATGGCTAAAATTGAAGAACTAAAATTCGAATTGGTCGAACACCCACCGTATTCACCAGATTTAGCCCCCAGTGACTTTTCTTATTTCCAAACTTGAAAAAATGGCTCGGTGGACAGAGATTTACGGACAACGAAGACGTCATTGCCTCTGTAAGTGCTTATTTTGAGGAACTTCCGAAAACGCACTTTTCTGAAGGATTAAAAAAACTTAAAAAGCGATTGACCAAGTGTATAGAGCTCCAAAGAGATTATGTTGAAAAATAAAAAAAAATTTACCCAAAAAAAATTGTTTTTATACTTTATTCTAAAGACTTATTGAACTACCCTCGTATTATGTGATAGACAATATCAAATGCTTTCCCCAAGTCCAAAAAAGTTATTAGTGTTGGTTTACTGTGATCCAAATTGTTGTATAATATATTGGTAATGTAGTTTAAAGCATCTTTTGTACCCATATTTTTCATGAAACCTAATTGGCGATCAGATATTATATTATTTTTTTTAACAAAGTCATATTCCATTATACAGTATTCTCTCGAAAATTTTTGCAACATTTAATATTAATGAAATAGGCCTATAGTATGAAACGTTAGATTTTTTCCAGATTTGTATATAGGTACAATTTCCGCTTTTTTAAGAGCATCCGGCCAAATAGCTTGCTCAATATATGAATTGATTAAATGTACTAGTGGTTCAGCAATATGGTTACAGATTATTTTCAATGTTTTGGCATTAATTTTGTCAATACATCCATTTTTTAATTTCAGCATATTTGTTACATTTGTTACCTCATGAGAACTCGTATTTATAAAAGTGGAATTTTCGTTCATATTTGATATTGTTAACTCAGATTCAGTCGCTTTAATGATCTTTTCACTTAGTTTCTGACCTATTTCGCAAAAGTAGTTATTCATAACTTTATCCATTTCAATTTTATCCGTAATCTTATTATTATCTATTTTTAAATAATTTATGGTATCGCTCGCTTTGGCTTTTTTCCTACTTTTGTGTTTATAATTTCCTATAACTTTTTAGGATTATTTTTGCGTCTCGTATGACCTTGTCTAGAATTTTATTGTTCGAAATACTGAATCGTTGATTTTTTTACATTGATCATATGTGCAAGAAATATAACGACATCCATTGAAAATAATTTTGCAATACATTGTACATTTACTTATTTTTGAGACATTAAAAAAAGTTCTTAAATATAACTGTTCTAAATCGGAAAGTTCATGAATCTTTCCACGTCCTTATAAATTACAATTTTCAATTTTTTCATAATTCTTCAGTCTGTTATCATTGCATATATTATTACATATATTTATTATATCATCTGAAATATAATCTCTTTGTTGAAGTAAAGGTAATTGCTGATATACCATTAGTCTATAAACAATTTGTTGCGCATACGATTATTACATTTTTTCTTTCTTAATAACAATCTATTTTCGTTTTCAAAATCAAATGTACTATTGGCCCATAAGGGGCCCCAGTTTTCAACCGTATCTTTTAAAGGTTTGAAAATTTTTTAAGAGATTATTGTTTTAGTTTTGTAGAATGTTTATGTAAAACCAAAGCATACAAATTATATTCATGAATAGTTTCAGCACCAAGCTCTTTAAAAAAATATTATTATAGAATAATGTTTCTTTGTATATTTTTAGTAAACTTTAATTATTTATTTAAGATCGCAATCCTTACTATAAGGTTTGTAAGAATAAAAAATAAAGTAAGCAAAATATAAAAAAAATTTTATTTTCTAATACAATAAATTTTATCAACGGAACTAACAAAGTTTATTGTACTGGTTTTTAAATAACCATGATTATTTAACAATTGATTTTGTAATATTTCCGTAAAAAAGAACTAAAAACTAACTGTAGGTTTCTGCACGATTCCGTACATTTAGCTACATCCGCGTCCGTTCGCGTACGTTTGCGTACGTTTGCGTACGTTGCCGTATAGTCTGATAGTAATCTTTTTCTGCAAATATACTCTAAGTGTAGGTTTCTGCACGATGCTGTACATCAACGTACATCCGCGTACATTCGCGTACGTTCGCGCACGTTTCTGTACAATGCTGTAAAAAATGTTCGAATCTCAACCAAAACGTACGCGAACGTACGTAAATGTACGACATTGTAACAGTTATGTACTTAAGTGTATGAAAAACTTACGGTTTTAATTTGCATTCGGGTGGTCGTTGCAGTATATTTCCTACCTTACCCATGTGTGTTGGTATAGCAGTGTGTGTTGGGGTAGTCTTCGTTTTGTATATCAGAATAATTTTGTGACTCTGGTAGTTGAAGTATATTTCCTACATTACCTATGTATCTTGGTATAGTAGGGTGTGTTGGGTATTCGGTTCTGTCTATATATTTTTTTATTTTGTTTTTTAAAACTACACATAACTTACTGTTTGCTGCAATGTGATTTATGTTATATTTGGACTTATATTTTTGACTACTGTATATACAGTTTGTACATTTGATAGTATTGTCTTTATCACAGTCATATGATTTATGCGAATCAGCGTATTTAAAGCAAATGCTACTGTTGTCGCAATTTTTACCACTGAGACCAAATCTTCCACAGTTGTAACACGGCTTTACATTTATCACATCAAAAACTCTGCAGCTCTGAAAGCCGACGAAAACTCGGCTTTTATTTTCTTTGATGTACTTGTATATTTCAGCAGTCACCTCAAGTAGCACGCTTTGTGTTTTGGTCTTGCTGTTTAGATATATATGTAGCCCCTCACACATTATGTCATTATTTATGAGATTTCTAGTATTTATGTTTTGTACTATACCCTATAAATCCATGTTTAAACAGTTATCTATTACAACTACTTTCACCTTTGACTTCATAACTTGTTCCTTTTCAATTTTAAATTGATTTGTAGGAAGTTTGTTGGTTAGGATTGTTTCGGCTTTATTTGCACTTTCCTCATTCATACAGTTGATAATAACTTCATCATAGTTTTTTATATGAATTGTTTTTGTTTGTGTATACTTTCCTCTACTTAGATAGTGTGTGACATATTGCTTGACGTTTTCTTTACTATTTTTGTCTGTTTTTTCACAATTATTCTAGGAACTCTTTTCTATTGAGGTTTGATTATAATATTGGAGGTTATATCAGCAAAAGTTTTTTTAGTGACGTTGACATTTTTCTTCTTTCCTTTATGTAGCAGTTCTTTTAATAGTTCATTTTTGTCTTGTAATTCGGTTTTGAGCTGTCGTAGCAATGTATTTTCAATTTTGAAATTTTTACAGTGATTGTTTTCTTCCAATACTGTAACGTCGTGATGGATTTCAGTTTCGTTGTCGATCTCACTTAAGATTTCACGTCTTATTTAATCTTTCTTCATCGATTTAATTTGTGAAACGATTCTTCTTGCAGCTTCATTTAAGCTATTCTCATTCGTTTTTGAGGTTAGGTTGATGTGACCATGGTCAAGGCAAATTACTAAAACATTCCTAATATATCTTGGCTCACTTAATTCTTTAAAGTCATTAGCACTTATATCTTCTCACAAAAAATACACATCACTATGGACACCTTGCTTTTAGTCAAACACTTATTGTTTTTCTTGCTAGCCTTTTCGGACAACTTATCCACGTCCGACGCCATTGCGCCCCCGATGATATACAATTTTTATATGGGTAAGTTCCCCTGAAATTTTTCAAAGAACAAAATGAGACCTCCAAAATTAAAATCAGATAACAAACAAAAATGTCTCAACTATTTTGTCAAAATTGTTTCTAGTTGACGATATCTAATTTTACAATAACGGTAATTTGATAAAAAAGTTATTTTAGTTCGACAAAAACTCGTTATTTATAATATATTGACTTCCATATAATTATGGGAGATTAAACTGTAGTAAAAAATGTTTGTTTTTTATGACATATATATGCTGATAGAACTTCTTTAAATAAATAAAAAATAAATTAATTGACATACAAAATATTGCAAAACATGATGAGAAATAGATTACAAGACGCTGAGTTCTACATGTCTGTATTTCTGCTCTCGATAAATGCTAGTGTAATATTATACTATTAATCTTCGGGCGGTCATAATCAGAATTACGATGCAGCTGACCACATGGGGTCATTTATGACCCCAGGCTTACATTTCACAAATAAAAAGCAAATTACGCAAAAATGTGAATATAAGGGTTTTCAATGACGTAAATTCCGAATATAAAGTCAAACTTTAGAAAACGAATGGCGAAAAAGCAATGTCGGCCGTATAAAAAAAATTATTAAGGTTTTCGCGTATGGAAGAAACTAGCCAACCAAAGAGACCTAACAACCGTACATGACATTAAAATAAAATTTTTCGTCACATTTTTGTGATAAAATGTCACAAGGCGAATACTGTAATTCGAATCTCGCGCACACTCGAGTAGCCTAGTTCGAGCGCTGACCGGTTTGAAATTATTTTATATACTCTGGGTACACATACCAACATTTTTGTAGAATTTCAGACATTTTTATTTTTCGACATGCTCACTTGTTATGGAACCACCCACATATATGCTATTACGCATTGAAACATGTCAAATTATATTTTTTTAAGTGCGAAATATTGTTCCGTTTATTAAATCTAAGGACACAAAGAGACTAACTAGAGATGAGTAGAGAGATTCGCAACGGAGGGGGTTTTGGCGCGACGCGTTTTAAAGTAGTCACAGAGAGCGCAATCACAGTAGACTGCCCCTAAGCGTTCACTTACCGACGTTGGATATCAAAAATCATAAAATAGCATGACCAACTCATAAAGAGTGGGATCGGATGTTAATGATATGATTCGCTTGTTGAATGATCGTACCCGACGCAGGAGGTGGTTGCATTTACCTGCAGATAAGTTAGTCCGTGTATTTATTTGAGTTTTACGCAAGCACCGAGCTTCGTAGACCGACGCTGCCATCATCAACCAACGCCAAGCTTCCCAGTAAACAAAACCTGTCTTTAAGACGACTTTGCAATACAAAAACATGTCTTTAAGATAGTTTTTGTTTACTGGGTTCGTACACCTCCGCTGGCTTTTTACGTAAGCACAGAGCTTCGTAGACCAGCGCTGCCATCATCAACCAGCACCAAGCTTCCCAGTAAACAAAACCTGTCTTTAAGACGACTTTGCAATACAAAAACATGTCTTTCAGATAGTTTGTGTTTACTCGGTTCGTACACCAGCGCTGGCTTTTTACGCAAGCACCGAGCTTCGTAGACCGACGCTGCCATTTTAAGTGTTTATTTTAAGTAAATTTTCATAATCAAATAGGGCTATGTAATGGTTTAGGTTAAATTGCAAAAGATTACTTCAAGTTGTTTAAAAGAAAATGGAGTCAATGAAACTTTCAAGTTACCCATACACAAATATTTATTTATTTGAAAGTAACGCATAATAAACTCATGTTCTATTCAGATATAAAGACAACACTGGCCCAGAAGGGTCATTTTAATGAAATTATATAACTATAATTAATCAAATTTTTGCAAGCTCAGGTTTATAATTACATTAAAAAGACTCTTTTACCCAGCATTGACTTGATATCGGAATAAAACAGGAGAATACTATAAGGTTCTTGCGAAGGAATTTTATTTAAATTTATTTTAAGTGAATTTTCATAATCAAATAGGGCTATGTAATGGTTTAGGTTAAATTGCAAAAGATTACTTCAAGTTGTTTATAAGAAAATGGAGTCAATCAAACTTTCAAGTTACCCATCCACAAATATTTATTTATTTGAAAGTACCACATAATATACTCATGTTCTATTCAGATATAAAGTCAACGCTGGCCCAGAAGGGTCATTTTAATGAAATTATAAAATTATAATTAATCAAACGTTTGCCAGCTCAGGTTTATATTTACATTAAAAAGACTCTTTTCACTCAGCGTTGACTTGATATCTATAAATAAAACATGGGAATATTATAAGGTGCTTTCGAAAGAATTTTTTTTAAATTTATTTTAAGTGATTTTTCATAATGAAATAGTGCTATGTAATGGTTTAGGTAAAATTGCAAAAGATTACTTCAAGTTGTTTAAAAGAAAATGGAGTCAATGAAACTTTCAAGTTACCCATACACAAATATTTATTTATTTGAAAGTAACGCATAATAAACTCATGTTCTATTCAGATATAAAGTCAACACTGGCCCAGAAGGGTCATTTTAATGAAATTATATAACTATAATTAATCAAATGTTTGCAAGCTCAGGTTAATAATTACATTAAAAAGACTCTTTTACCCAGCATTGACTTGATATCTGAATAAAACAGGAGAATACTATAAGGTTCTTGCGAAGGAATTTTATTTAAATTTATTTTAAGTGAATTTTCATAATCAAATAGGGCTATGTAATGGTTTAGGTTAAATTGCAAAAGATTACTTCAAGTTGTTTAAAAGAAAATGGAGTCAATGAAATTTTCAAGTTACCCATACACAAATATTTATTTATTTGAATGTAACGCATAATAAACTCATGTTCTATTCAGATATAAAGTCAACACTGGCCCAGAAGGGTCATTTTAATGAAATTATATAACTATAATTAATCAAATGTTTGCAAGCTCAGGTTTATAATTACATTAAAAAGACTCTTTTACCCAGCATTGACTTGATATCTGAATAAAACATGAGAATACTATAAGGTTCTTGCGATGGAATTTTATTTAAATTTATTTTAAGTGAATTTTCATAATCAAATAGGGCTATGTAATGGTTTAGGTTAAATTGCAAAAGATTACTTCAAGTTGTTTAAAAGAAAATGGAGTCAATGAAACTTTCAAGTTACCCATATACAAATATTTATTTATTTGAAAGTAACGCATAATAAACTCATGTTCTATTCAGATATAAAGTCAACACTGGCCCAGAAGGGTCATTTTAATGAAATTATATAACTATAATTAATCAAATGTTTGCAAGCTCAGGTTTATAATTACATTAAAAAGACTCTTTTACCCAGCATTGACTTGATATCTGAATAAAACAGGAGAATACTATAAGGTTCTTGCGAAGGAATTTTATTTAAATTTATTTTAAGTGAATTTTCATAATCAAATAGGGCTATGTAATGGTTTAGGTTAAATTGCAAAAGATTACTTCAAGTTGTTTATAAGAAAATGGAGTCAATCAAACTTTCAAGTTACCCATCCACAAATATTTATTTATTTGAAAGTAACGCATAATAAACTCATGTTCTCTTCAGATATCTAGTCAACGCTGGATGATAAGAGTCTTTTTAATGTAATTATAGACCTAAGCTTGCAAACATTTGATTAATTATAGTTTTATAATTTCATTAAAATGACCCTTCTGAGCCAGCGTTTGCTTTATATCTGGAAAGAGCATGAGTATATTATGTGTTACTTTCAAATAAATAAATATTTGTGTATGGGTAACTTGAAAGTTTCATTGACTCCATTTTCTTTTAGACTACTTGTAGTAATCTTTTGTAATTTTACCTAAACCATTACGTAGCCCTATTTGATTATGAAAATTCACTTAAAAAAAATATAAATACAATTCCTTCGAAAAAACCTTATAATATTCTCATGTTTCATTCAGATATAAAGTCAACGCTGGGTTAGAAGAGTTTTTTTTATGTAATTATAAGCATGAGCTTGCAAACGATGTATTAATTATAGTTTTATAACTACATTAATAGACCCTTCTGAGCCAGCGTTGATTTTATATCTGGATAAAACATGAGAATATTATATGTTAGTTTCTAAGAAGTTTTTTTTAAATTTGTCTTCATAATCCATAATAACTTCTTGTAGTTTAAGAGAATATGAAATAAATCAAACTTTCAGAATAACCAATACACAGATATTAAAAGTAAAAATATTAGTAAATCTAGGTAGCATATATTATATCTTTATTTTACCCTGAATGATTAAACTCTCAATCTTATTATCTGTGTATAGGTTTTTCTGAGAGTTTGATTTACTCTATTATCTCAAACTACTTTAAGTAATCTTTTGAAATTTCGATCACACCATTAGCTTGCCCTATTGATTATGAGAAATTACTTAAAACAAATTTTTTTTAAATGTGTCAAAACTAACATATAAAATTCTTACGTTTTATTCAAAACTAAAGTCAGCGCTGGGTCAGAAGGATCTTTTTAATCTAATAATCAAACTGCAATTATAATACTGTTTGCAAATTCAGTTGTCTTATTACATTAAAAAGTCTCTTCTGACCCAGTGTTGACTTTAGATCTGGATAAAATATGAGAAAATTAGGGTTATGTTTAGCTTGGCAGTCTCGACAGGTATTACCAACCTATGGCGGGGAACATTATTGCTCGAAATTATGGGAACGCTACTGAGACATTCTTGTGAAAACGTGATGGACTCAGAAAAAGAGCACAGCTCTCTCATATCCTAGTCCTATAGTACTATCATAATTGGCATCATAGTGCTACATATAGAGGCTATATTGCTCTAAAACTTCTTTCCTGGTAGGGTCTACGACTCTACACAGCTAGGCACTATGGTTTCCGATGCCAGCGCCGGGCTACAGAGTCCGGCGCTGGGTTAAAAAGCCAGCGCCGGGCTACGGAGCCCGGCGCTCGTTTAATAAGCCAGCGACAAGCTACGGGGCCCGGCGATGGATTAAAAAGGCAGCGCCGATCTACGGAACTCGGCACTGGATTAAGAGCCAGAGCTGGTCTATGGAGCTCGGCGCTGGATTATAAAGCCAGCAAAGCCAGCGCCGGTCTATGGAGCTCGGCGCAGGATTAAAAAGCCAGCGTCTGTCTACGAAGCTCGGCGCTGGATTGAAAAGCCAGCAAAGCCAGCGCCGGTCTAAGGAGCTCGGCACTGGATTAAAAAGCCAGCGCCGGTCTACGAAACTCGGCGCTGGATGAAAAAGCCAGCGACGGTTTAAAGAGCTCGGCGCTGGATTAAAAAGCCAGCGTCTGTCTACGAAGCTCGGCGCTGGATTAAAAAGCCAGCGCAGGTGTACGAACCCAGTAAACAAAAACTATCTTAAAGACATGTTTTTGTATTGCTAAGTCGTCTTAAAGACAGGTTTTGTTTACTGGGAAGCTTGGCGCTGATTGATGATGGCAGCGTCGGTCTACGAAGCTCGGCGCTGGATTAAAAAGCCAGCGCAGGTGTACGAACCCAGTAAACAAAAACTATCTTAAAGACATGTTTTTGTATTGCCAAGTCGTCTTAAAGATAGGTTTTGTTTACTGGGAAGCTTGGCGCTGGTTGATGATGGTAGCGTCGGTCTACGAAGCTCGGTGCTTGCGTAAAAAGCCAGCGCAGGTGTACGAACCGAGTAAACAAAAACTATCTGAAAGACATGTTTTTGTATTGCAAAGTCGCCTTAAAGACAGTTTTTGTTTACTGGGAAGCTTGGCGCTGGTTGATGATGGCAGCGTCGGTCTACGAAGCTCGGTGCTTGCGTTTTTAAAAAGCCAGCGCAAGTGTATGAACCCAGCAAACAAAAACTATCTGTAAGACATGTTATTGTATTGCAAAGTCGTCTTAAAGACAGGTTTTGTTTACTGGGAAGCTTGGCGCTGGTTGATGATGGCAGCGTCGGTCTACGAAGCTCGGTGCTTGCGTAAAACTCAAATAAATACACGGACTAACTTATCTGCAGGTAAATGCAACCACCTCCTGCGTCGGGTACGATCATTCAACAAGCGAATCATACCATTAACATCCGATCCCACTCTTTATGAGTTGGTCATGCAATTTTATGATTTTTGATATCCAACGTCAGTAAGTGAACGCTTCGGGGCAGTCTACTGTGATGGCACTCAGAGTCCTCACAAACTTTGGCGTACCATATGGCGGCTTCTGAAAAAAGGACCAGTATGAGAACCTCTTTAGACCGGAGGTAAAGAGTTTTCAAGAAATCGAGATTTTCTTTGTTTAGCTCTTCCGAGCCGGCGGCTGTACTTCATTGTACACTGAGCGCTCGGTCAGGTATCTGGACTCCAAGCTAATCCGTTTTATTATAGTTTTATTACGGTCAACTTTTACGCTATGACAAAACTAACTTCTTATGCAATAAAACCGCATTTATTAACAGTAAAAATCAAATTTGAATGGAAAAAATTGGATAATTTTAAGTTACAATATTAAAATTCAATATTAATACTCAGAATCCTTACCTTTGCGATTAATTTATAATGAAACATTGTTATTTTTCTTTTGAATTTTGACTAGAATTAGAAAATATCATTTCATACTAAATATTTAAAAACGACGAACATATAAACCATAAAAAACAATGTAATATCAATGAAAATGTGAAGCTATATTATTAGATTACTTATAAAAATAAAGATAATGATTACTTTTCTATCCAACCCATTTATTTAGTTATCTATTAATCTAAGAATAAATCACTTTAACAATATAATTTTGATACAATGCACAACGAATTACTAAAATCTTGACTTTCAAATATTATACAGGCAACATAAAATTATTTAAACATGATTATCTCATTGCATGCTTTAAATATTAAAAAAAATGTCGCTGCATTTTTATACTTGCTGTTTTTTGAAATAATATTCTATCCTGATGTTATCCAACATAATAAACAACTAACATTAAAAATATTTATAAATTATTCAATAGATTCTTTTGAAAAGAAAAATGACAATTTTTCATTATAAATGAATCGCAAAGGTAAGGATTCTGAATATTAATACAAGATTTAATATTGTAACTTAAAATTATCCGATTTTGTCCATTCAAATTTCATTTTTATTGTTAATAAATGCCGTTTTACTGCATAGTTAAAAAATACAATGATTGCTTATTTTTAAAAAGTTAGTTTTGACATATCGTAAAAGTTGACCGTAATAAAACTTTAATAAAACGGATTAGCTCTAAGTCCAGATACCTGACCGAGCGCTCAGTGTACAGTGAAGTACAGCGGCCAGCTCGGAAGAGCTAAACGAAGGAAAAGCTACTGCAAAGATGAAATTCAAACGCTTGTTCCATTTTTTTGAAAACTCTTTACCTGCGATCTACAGAGGTTCTCATACTGATCCTTTTTCCAGGAGCAGCCATATGGTACGCGAAAGTTTGTGAGGACACTGCGACTGCTTCAAAACGCGTCGCGCCGAAACCCCGTCCGTTGCCCATCTCTCTACTCATCTCTGGACTAACCTTATCCCCCATTTACTATATTTATAATCAACATATATCTATGCTTTCGAGGCACCTTATGCTTCAGAATGAAATTTAAATAAGGTAATTGGACTAAAATTAAAAATTGAAATTCTCCGAAGGGAACACATACACGGTAGAGGGCCAGTAGTCGTTACTTTGACTAGCGGTAATTGTCGTTCAGTTCGTGATCAAATTTTGAGCTGTACACATCGCATTTAATAGTTCTGCCAGCATCGATTTTAAACTATTATTTTGTTTGATAATAAATTTAAATTAAAAATCCATTTTGATAATGGATTTTTGAATCGTGATTTATTCTCTTCCGTAAAACCAGCTTTGTTATTCAAGAGTACCTGAATAACATTTTTTGTGTTGGTAATAGGTGCAAATATGAGAAAAATAGTACTAGTAACAAACTAATACAACCACGAACTTTATTATTACACAGGCCTCAATTTCCGATTTTTATAATGTCAGATTATATTTAAACTAAAGAAATACTAGACAAATAAAAATATAAAAAGTGTTATCTTAACACTATGGAGTCCCGGTGATCCATATAGGGAACAGCCGATTTACTTTTAAAGTTGTGAGCTCGAATTTTATAAAATTTATATACTGGAGTTTTAAAAGTCGAATTTCAGAACTCATTTTGAAGATTTATTTTTTTAAGTTATTTTCTGAATCAATATGATTATTATCATATCATAACGTTAAAGTAGATGCTAACTATTATAGCGTTACACACGGTCAACTAATATAGCGAACGCGATGACTTTTTCTTATGGAAACATATTACTGTTAATTTTTTTGCACTGGCGGTAATGGTGGGGCTTCGCCTTCACCAGTCGTTCCAGTTACAGTACAATATTTATTAAAGTTATTTAAATATTTCAATTTAATGTAATCAATGTAAAATCAATCTAAAATTATTTTAATGGTTGTCCATCATAGATTTCCGAGATACAACCGTTTAAATTAAATAAAGCCTATTCAAAATTTGTAGTTTCAAAATATAGATAATTTTATACTATTTTTAATGCATGTACTCTAAATTGATCATAACATTTCTAATATACCAAAAAACTGGAAAAATAAATACTCAAAAATCTGGTTGGTTAATTTGTTGGTTGCCAATGCCACGTTACAAATTTTTTAAAAAATTTGAGGTACTTAGGATAATGGATAATAATATTTCGTAAAACTTTTAAGCCTTTATCCTTTTCCTTTTTCGAGAAAAAAATAATTTTGTAAAAAAAATCGTTTTTTGACGAAGAATAACTTGAGTAAAACGTTATTATTCCTTCTGAAAAATTCCAGAAAGGTAGCTTTTTACTATCTCTTAAGACTGTTAGAAACCTAGATTATACCTTTACACTCCGAGTTATTTGATATTATATATTTTTTAATTCGTTTAATCGTTTATATATCCAGAACAGCGCGGTCATTTTATGCAAATCAGGACTCAATTCTTTCGTTTTCTAATAAAGATTCTGAATTGAAAAGAAATTTTGAGATTCATCGATCCTTTTTTGTTTCACAATGATTTATCTATTTTACGATATTCTGAAATCGATAAGATAAATTATTTTTGTATTTTAGAAATAATATTATGGTTTAATTTTTTCCTTCATTATATTTAATGGCCATGTGTCCCCTCTTTTTTGGGACTCCGATATGTCACAATACATATGTGTTTTTGTATTTTGCGTTCGTATTTTATATACTTGTTTGTTGTGTTGTACAATTGTGCGATGTCGGTCGAGCGAAAGCCATCACCTGCTTACTAGCGTATCAAACACTTTTGATGAGGTTATAGGGGCGCATACGTCCTGCATAAAAGCACAGTGCGTAATTTTAAATTTCGTATTTTTATGAAAAATTGAAAATAAATAGAATTTTAAGAATTAAATAGAAAAGTAAATTTTAATGAAAAAAAGAACACTTAGCTTTCTCTTTAAAAAGGGAAACTTTTAATAATTATAAACCCAACGCACCTACAACAGTATCTCTAAGGAAACCTGGATAAATGCAATCCAAACTGAATATGTATGTTTTTAACAAAAAATTATCATTTGATAAACCATCAATGATAAATTAGCTCACATTTTTTGAGATTCTAATTAAGAAGAGATATAACAATTTAAAATTAATTTATTAGAACAAAAAATTGTATATTAGAACAATTAATTTAGTTTGAGGAAGCTAAGTGCCAATGAATTGGCTGCGGTTTTTAATATGCTGCCGGATTGAAAAATAATCAAACATAATTATTCTAAAGATAATTATAAAATGAATGAAATTTTTTATACTATCTATGTTTGTGGTTATTTTCTATAATTGATTACATCGTACGTAATATAAAAATAAATACAGAATTGTGGAAAAGTGAAAATTACAATATTTTACACTCTATTATGAAATACATAGTATAAATGTCTGGATAATTACAAAATATTATAGATAACTACACATTTGAGGCGATCATGTATGTACATACACTTTTCTGAGAATGCAATAATTCATTTATTTACTTGACCATTTGTTAGTTGATTTCACAATTTTCTTTAGCATAATTTTGTATTGATTATTTATCACTCCGGCAGCATATGAAAAATGCAGTATATGATAAATTACTTTTTTTTAAATTTTTTGTAGATGTGATTTATTAATTAAAATGAAAGAAGAACGTATACTTGTCTAGCTTATACGTTTGAAAAACGTAATTTATATATACTTTTCTATTTGCGTATTATACACTTAACTAATGTATGTAAAATTAGACATAAAATATCACGAGACCATTACCAAAAATATCGATAAGCTTTATGAATTGTCAAATGGATTATAAAGAAAATTTTTAAAATTATCAGTATTAAACGTTCTGACAGGCATAATAAAATGATGGAATACTGTAACGCACCTGCCAGTCTTGCAAATGTCCCTGGCTCTATGGAAGAGCTGCGAGAGACCCTGGTAATCAAGCATGCGTGCCGAATGGATGAACTTGGTGAATACTTCGGAGAAGTTCTCGCGTAGCTCGTGAGACGTGCCGAGGATGCACATAGTTTTAAGAAGATCGCGGGAAGTGCGCAATTCGCCGTAGATGGTTCGCGGCGACTTGGCGTGGTCGTACAGCAGGTTCGTCCGCTTTGAATGCACGAAGCCCTCTACCTCCTCGGAATCAGCATCCTCACTCTGTGGATTGTCACGCAGCTCGCCGAGCAGCTTCAGGCTTGAGATAACCTGCGTTTATTTTTTATTATTACTACTGACATGAAACTTCTGCTTTTCCAAAGAAAATACGAGTAATTATATTGCAATTTATTAGGGCTGCCATCAAGATGAGACATTTTAAAGTCTTGATCTCGAAATAATTCAAAAGTTTAAGTCTCTTCTTGATCTCGTTTTCATCTTGTCTTGGTCTTATTCAAGACCTATTACTTTGGTCTTGTCTTGGTCTCGTCTTGGTCATGTTTAAAAATTATTTAATTTATAATAGTCTAGTTTAATTTTAAAATCTATTAGATCAATAATTTAATGTATACAAAACAATTGTGAACGAAATTTCTTTAAACTATAAGGCTACACTAAACATGCAATATATATTACTGTGCGTATCTTCTATAAGTATACTTCTAGAAAGCATTCAGTAATATATGATACATTTGAACTACGATAAATTTTAACTATGGTGAATTTTAAAATATGTTGAAATTTCTATACTCCATTAATAGTCCGGATGCTGGGGGGGATCTGAGTATAACATTTCAGGTCCCCTCAGTATTTTTTGGTTACCAAGCCCAAAAAAGCAAATGGCCTGATTTCTTGTTATGAACGATTTTTGGTAAAATAACACGATTTTCACGTTTTACTCTATTAAATATGCATTGTATATTTAATAAACCATACTTTTATTTATATTTTCCGGTATAGAGAATCCGAATTTATTGGTTACCAAGTCCAAAATTGGTAAAATTTTAGGTTATATACGATTGTTGGTGAAAAATCACTATTTTTGTACTTACAAGGAGAGTCCACAACCTCTACGTCATGAAATTTGACGAAATTTTGTGACGTGTTTGTTCTACCTAAAAATGAAGCCTAACACTCATAGTTTTTTCCAATGGGCCCTTTTTCTCGAAATATATATCATTATACCCCAAATGCGTATATATTTAGTAAAAAGAAGCACGTCTTCTTCTCAACGTAACTCTGCGTATTTTATAGTAAAATATGGCCCTAAAACACAATAAAACTAGGCGTAAAGAGCTTTAATTTAAGCTTTGTTGCGTATACAAATATAATTCCGAATAAAAGTTATTAACAATCGAATATGATGACTGGAAATGCATGAATATTAAACAGAACTTAATTGTTATAAATTCGGTGATTTTTCACACCTCTTTAGAGCAACAAAGCTTACATTAAAGCTCTTTTCGCCTAGTTTTATTGTGTTTCAGGACCATTTTTGACTGTAAAAACATGCAGAGTTACGTTGAGAAGAAAACGTGCTTCTATTTACTAAAATTATACGCATTTGGGGTATAATGTCTTATATATTGATAAAAAGGCCCATTGGAAAAAAGTACGGGTGCTAGGCCTCATTTTTAGGTACTGAAAAACACCTCCTAAAGTTTCATCAAATTTCGAGACCCGGAGTGCATGTACTCTCCTTGTTTCGTTCGACACTTTCGTTCAATCATGTTTTCATTGCCTTAAACATGTTTTACTGTTAGTTATTGCTCCTTTTTAATCATAATCTTATATTTTTATAGTAATCATATAAAAATGAACCACATAACGTATGATTTTTTTGTCATATAGTCTGAATATTAATATAATGCAAGATTTTCCTTAAGGGGAGGGATCGGTTAAATATCAACCTATTGAAAGAAAAATCGTCGAGGGCTGAAATTTTTTTTCATAACATAATTTTGCACGCTGAATAAAATGCTGTATTCAGTTTTCTGTAAATAAAATTGTTTTCAGACGTTTGGAATTATTTTCAGAAATTCTGAATTATTCTGAAAATCCATGCTAAAGGTTGTTCGTAGTCACATCAAGAATACACAAAAAAATTTAACTTAACATTCAGAATTACGGGCCTAGCTACAATTTTAAGTTCAGCAGCTCTAGACATTTATTGAAAATACCGTCATCTAAACATTTAGTTTGTCTTTATATAACTGGAATATATAATATAAAAATAAAAACTAGAGACTTTTGAGAAAAAAGTCTAGAAACATTTTTTGGTAAAAATAAGGTAAAAAATATAAAAAAAATTGTATTAGACCCTATTGTGATATTTTGTGATCTCATGCATTGTGATATATTCTGATATTGAGATTCTAGAAAATTACCAGAATTTTTTTCAAAATAAAAAATCTTAAAATTTAGTTTTTCATATTTGCTTTAATTCTAGTCTTGTTAGAATATAACACATATATATATATATATATATATATATATATATATATATATACTGAAATATATGAAATACATATATATTCCATTTATATAAAGACAAAATAAACGCTTAGATGACGGCATTTTCAATAAATGTCTAGAGCTGCTGAACTTAAAATTGTAGCTAGGCCCGTAATTCTGAATGTTTTGAGCTGAAATTTCTTTTTTGTGTATTCTTGATGCGTTTACCAACAACTTCTAGCACAGATTTTCAGAATAATTTAGAATTTCTGGGAAAAAAATTTGGAACTTCTGAAAACAATTTTATTTACAGAAGTCTAAATGCACCATCTTATTCAGTGTGCAAAATTATGTTATGAATAAAATTTTCAGCCTCAGACGATTTTTCTTTCAGTAAGCTGAAATCTAGCCGGTCCCTCCCCTTAAGGAAAATCGTGCATTATTTTAATATTCAGACTATATGACAAAAAAATCATATGTTATGTGGTTGATTTTTATATGATTACTATAAAAATATAATATTATGATTAAAAACGAGCATTAACTAACAGTAAAACATGATTGAACGAAAATGTCCTACACTGGAGGATGGTGTCTCAAACTAGGTGACAGTTAGACTTGTCTTGTACATTGAATTGCAATTATCGTAATAGCTTAATTATAATCTAACTTTTATATAATGTTTCCTTGTATTAATACCTATCAAAAAACAGACTTGTAAAGTTAATTTATCTATATATATATATATATATATATATATATATATCGGTCATTTTTCATGGCCGACGAAGGGACAGCCTACCAGAGGTCGCATGGTAAATTTAGAATTCCAATACGATTTAGAAACTTTTTAGCGCTCTCCGAAATCGTAATTTCAAAAATCGCTTTATTCGATCCACCGTCTGGATACCTCGATCTGAAAAATTGAGTTTTAGCAGCTTTAGATCTAAATAAAAACCTACTGAAATTGCCTAAGAAGAAAACGACAGCGGGATTTTGATTTTTTCTATATTTTCCACTATTTTAAATGACTATATTGAGCTTTACATGGATTCCGAATTATCAGAACTGCGGTAGAGGTATTTAAACAATTTTATTCTCGACTCAACCATAATGACCACTTTATTGACCATAAAAACGGTGGAAAAGTAGCATATGATTACCGCAAATTATTTTTTCCCGCAAATTTATGTACATTTTTAATAAATTTTGGTTCTAACCGGAAGTCCCTCTTTTTGAGTCAATAAAGAAGCCACAGTTAAGTTACGAATAAAGTCGAGAATTTCCACTCTTGGGAATAATCTTCAACTTTATTCCCTTGTTACATAATATGCTATTTTTAGCGAAAAAAATCAGAGGTACACAGCCAGAATTCGAACCCGGGACCTTCCGTGCAGAAGGACGAGCCCTTACCCACGAGCCACCTCGGCTCTTATGTAGTTGAGTGTGTGCATGTCTGGGTATGTGTGATTAAATGAGTGTGTATGGTTCGTTATTTTGTGTGTGATTATGTGCGTTAGATAAGTGCGTATGTGATTGGATGAGTGTGTTTGTTGTTGGATGAGTGTATGTACGTGGTTGGATTAGTGTGTACGTGATTGCATGATTATGTCTGGTTGGCAGAGTGTGTGTGTTCACAATTTTTTATTAAGGTAGTATTTAGTAGTCTAGTAACGTTTTTTGATGCTTTTTTCGGGAATTTGTTTTTAGGGGAAAATAAAATTCAATCGGTTTGTTTTTTTATATGTTATTATTGGTATCTAAAAGTGTACAAAATTTTTCTTTTTTTTTTTAAATTTTTTGTTATAGTTTTTTAACACTAAAGTGAGAGTCTCAAAAAAAAGGTATGTGGTCAGCCCGGGTGATATAAAGTGTTCTATCCAATCGATTGGCCTGAAATTTGTATATGTTATTCGACAGATTAATAGCTCGGAGGGACTACGATCTTTTTTTCTCGTCCCTACTTTTATTTAAGTCCGCCATTTTGTTATTTTTCAACAAAATTGTTTAATTCTAGTTCCAACCAGAATGACAAGCTTACGGAACAATGACTTACCATTTTTTTAAACGCTCACTTTAGTGTTAAAAAACTGTAACAAAAAATTAAAAAAAAAAAAGAAAAATTTTTTTTGTACACTTTTAGATACCAATAATATCATATAAAAAATCAAACCGATTGAATTTTATTTTCCCCTAAAAAAAATTCCAAAAAAAGACCTAAAAAACGTGGAAGTTACCAGACTACTACCTTAAATGAAATATTCAAATTCAAACGTCGATCAGAAGAAATTTAATTAAGGAGTAACACTAGTCTAAAGTTTTCAAAAAATCGATTTTTTTTGGCTTAAACGATACTTTGGACTCTTAAAAATCATTTTATATAGAAATAAAATTTGTAAGAGGTCCAATTCTCCATTTTGCCGCAGCGCCTCAGAGCGCGCCGTGACGGCTGAATCAGTCACCAAGGCGCGCTCTGATTTATCGACTATGTAGTGCTCCTACCTGTCAAAAATCTATTGCTTATGGTCATTGAGGTTCCTCAGAAGTCCACTAGGGTGTACTAACACTGAATAGAAGTGTGTGTGTGTGTGTGTGTGTGAACTAATGTAGTTAAGATGCCAAGCGACGCCGTGCAGACGCTTTATTTTCTTTCCGTACATTTTCGTTCAAATATTAATAACGTGTTTTGTTATTGTAAAAGTTTTTGAATAAACAATATGAGTTCGAGAAAAGTCGTGTATTGTGACAAAAAGACCGGCCAAGGAGGAAGGAGTAGTGCAAAAAGACCGAGAATATCAAATCGACGGCCGCAAAACCGTTACGAGCTGGAGAAGCCAAGCCTGGAGAACGTTAGTACATCGGTTAAAAAATTATCAGATGTAAACTTCGATGATTTTGAAGTAAATGAAGGTTTCGGTTACCGAATTCTGAATTTTGTAGCAGTGTTCTCCGCGATATCGCAAGCTCTTGTATGTAAAAAATGCAAATCCGATGTAACGTTCACCGAAACTGAAAAGCGAGGCTTGGGTTTCAAAATTGTGATTTCCTGTAAAAACTGTGATCAGATTACTATTCCTAGTTGTCCATTTATTGAGAAAAGATACGATATTAATCGCAGAATTGTTCTTGCCATGCGATTACTAGGAATATTTGTTTTTTTTTATTTATATTAACTTTGGTGACGATCTCTTCTTTGTCAACTCATTTTGCAGGAACTTCTTTAGTTTTATTTTCTTTCGGTTTCTCCTTTTGTTGTTCTTTTGATTTTTTCTTAAGCGTTATCAGCCTCATTTTTTTCATTTTTCATTTTTACGCTCGGTTAAGGGTTCTTTTATTTGTATTGTAAAGAGGTTTTCATTGTGTGACATTTGTAGATGACCGGCCCGGGGGGAATCCATGCAAATGCATAAACCAAAGGACATTAAGGTGGGCACGTGGAATGTGCTCAGCTTAGCAAGCGATTGGCAGTTGGTGATACTGTCTAGAGAAGCAGATAGATTCGATCTAGACATTGTAGATTTACAAGAAGTTCGGAAGGAGGTTGTTAAGAGGGAGGACATGGTAAGGCAATGAATCAATAAATACACACTATTACATGGTGGATTACAAGAGGCGGGGCAGCTGAGAATAGGTTTGACAAATGCGATAACCAATTTTAGCTTCATCAACGATCGTCTAGGCACCCTCACTATTCATAGCAAGTGGTATAAGTACATATTCATTAATGTTCACTGCCCAAAAAGATAACGTGCACGATGACATAAAGAACTCCTTTTATACGAAACTAGAACAAGTATTTAAATGGACTTTCAACATACCATTCAAAGGTACTGCTAGGAGACTTAAACGCGAAAATCGGAAAAGAAGAGGGTTATTGGCCGACCATAGGAAAGGCAAGTTTGCACGACGTCAGTAAGAAGAATGGAATACATTTTTTTAACTTTGTTGCATCTAGAAATCTAATAGTAAAAAGTACTTACTTTATTTATAAGGATCGACACAAAGCAACCTGGATATCACCAGATAAAAAGACGCTTAACCAAATTGACCATGTCTTAATTGATAAAGGACGCCATGCAAACATCCTCGATGTTAGAACTTATTGTGGCGTAGATTGCGACACCGACCACTTTTTGGTGGTAACCAAAATCAGAGCTCGTATACTAGTGAATTAAAACAAGAATAAAACCTGCCCAACAACTGAGTTTAACTTACAAAGACTACAAAATTACGATACCTCCTCCAGATACAAAGAAGAACTAAAATACAGACTAGATAGTATAGAGAATAAGGAAGATAGGGATGACATCGAGACAACCTGGGACAATATTAAAAATTTAATTAAACAAGCTGTTAAGATAGTATTAAGGAAACAGAAAAAGCACTAACGTAAACCGTGGTTTGATGAAGAATGCGAGGAATGGAAAGACAAAAGGCAGCAATCGAGAGCGCTTAATCTTAATAACAACACAGAACTAATGCTTAGGCAGTATCGTAGCATAAGAGAACAGGCCAAGCGGCTTTTCCGAAAGAAAAAGATTCCGAAAGAAAATTTCGACTATTCAGGAAAACAATAACAAAAACAATATTCGTGAAATGTACGCAGGGATAAATTTGATCAGGAAAGGATCACAGAACAATTCCGAATGTCTAAGGGTCGAACAACCTAATAACCGATACAGCAGGGATACTAAGCAGGTGGAGAAGCTACTTTGATGAGCTCCTAAATGTACACGAGCAACAATCCGTCTAGGACTTCAGCGAAATCCACACTGCTGAACCACACATCGAGCAATCCACCTTTAATGAAATATATGCGGCAATCAAAAAGTAAAGATTAATTACAAGCGGAACTATTTAAAGATGGGGGAAGACCACTTATTGAAATAATTCACACTGTTATACGTACCATATGGAAAAGAGAAAGTATGCCTAGGGAATGGAGAGACTCAATCATAATGCCGATTCACAAGAAACGGGATAAAACAAACTACAATAATTAATGGGGGATTTCTCTGATATGTAAATGTTATAAGATATTATCCAATGTACTGCTAGCGAGACTGACTCGCTTCGCGGAAGAAATCCTTGGGGATTATCAGTGAATAAAAACAGCAAAAGGTCTAGAAATTAACGAAAAGAAAATGGAATACATGGTCACTGACAGAATAGCACCCGTGAATGAATATAGCGATCTGAAGGTGTTAGACAAAACCTTTAAAATTGTAGAAGAATTTAAATACCTCGACACTATAATTGACTCCAAAAATGAGACGCATAAAGAAATTAAGAAAAGATTGCATTCCGGAAATGCATGCCTTTATTCGGTGGGCAAATTACTAAAATCGCGACTATTATCACGGAAGACATAATTGGAGATATATAAGAAAATTATTATACCAGTAGCCCTAAAAGGATACGAAATATGGGCATTAACTAAGCGAGTGGAGGATAGGTTCAGAGTATTTGAGAACAGAGTTATGAGAAGGATATTTGGAGGCAAAATTGATGAGTTAACCGGAGAATGGAGAATCTTACACAATAGGGAAATAAACGAGTTATACGGAAAAGCGGATATTACTATAGTTATAAAAACTCGGAGACTGGGATGGGTCGGGCATGTAGCGAGGATGGAAAACGATAGGACAGTACTTAGAGTACTAGTAGGAAAACCAAGGTAGATCAAGACGAATGTGGGAAGACAATGTCAGGGCCGACTTACGAGAAATAGGATACTATGAGCAAAACTGGATTAACCTTGCAAAGAATACAGTGAAATGGCGTGATTGTGTGAACAAGGCTATATCATAATCCTATTTTTACTTATGAGTAAGTCCCATTAACCACGAATGGTGGCTATGGTGATGATGTGAACATAATCAGAGTGGATATAGGAGCTGCGGTCATTTAAGCATTATCGCTGCTAACCATTAATGGCTGGCCACTGTAATAATAATAATATAATAATTGTAAAGAGGAGCTTATGGTTGTCAAAGGCGTCTCGTCGGTGGGGGGTAGAGTAAGTAATGCATCACGAAGAACTTGTCCAATTATTGTGCTCAGTAAATGGCGCAAAGTTTGAATTTGTTTGAACTACTGGACTTATTCAATATAAAAAAAAAATTAAAATAAATGCTCTAAATAATGCTTTATTTTAATCTATATTAATTTTGTTAATATAATATATTTTTTTCATAGCGCAAAATAACTTCGTTTTTTTATATCACCTTTCATTCATTAAGCGTTTACTTAAGCTTTTTGCTGAGATTTGCGATAGAAAAGCAATATCATACAGCATAAATTTAAAATGATCATTTTAATATTTAAAAAGGAAACCGTAATATACATTCAGTTCTTATGCATAAAGGAGCACTTGAAGATGATTTAAAAAATATAATACGTTCATTTTCGTGAAAGGACAATTAGTTATACAAGCTAAGCCTAGGGCACAGTAATCGGCTACCTACCCTATATATATGGCTAATTCTCTGGGAAATCGAGATACAATTTTTATTTTATTTCTTCGTTAAAAAGGTTTCTCTAGGTATGTAGAATATATGTGAATTTTCAAAGATTTTTTGAACCCCTTAGGTTCAAAGTTGTTCAAGGCTAAATATGATCATGTAGTCATTTTCTACATTTTTTAGTAAATTTCAACCTTCATTTATTCAACAACATTACATCTCTTAAAAAGTGGCAACAAAGGATTCTCTAGCAAATATTCTAAATTTTTCATAAAAAGTGGTTCCAAAACCATTGAATGCCTCTTTCAATTAATTAAACTCATTTTACAACTTAATATACTGAAAAAAGTTGGTTTGATCACTCGAACCAATACCAAGAGTCATGAAGATAGCTTCTTTCAGTAAAAAAAGTGACTGCCACAGTCGCAAAATGGCACAAGTGCAATATTTATATAAAAAAAAATCAAAATAACATGAAATATTGTTAAAAAAATGATTAAAATATACATTTGAACAATAAAGTCATACTTAGCTTCAAAACAACTTTACATATATGTGCTTAAAAAACTGAAAAAATTCACGTCTATTCTACATACTAAAAGGAACATTTTTGCCAAAATAAATTTTTCTTATTTTTGTTCCGATTTCCTCGAGAATTATCCATATATATATATGGAAACATGGTCATATTTAGTTCCGAATAACTTTAAACATATGCACTTAAAAAATATGAAAAAATTTGCAAGCAATCTACATACTAAAAAACACATTTTTTTTAAATTAAAAAAATTTATTTTGTGTTTTCGATTTCCCATTGAATGACTCATATACATATATATATATATATATATATATATATATATATATATATATATATATATATATATATATATATATATATATATATATATATATATATATATATATATATATATATATATATATATATATATATATATATATATATATATATATATATATATATATATATATATATATATATATATATATATGTATATATCTGCTTATATTATATAGTTGTTACCGTGTTTTTGGATAATCAACCCCGCCACCCCCCTCCCTCCATCCCACGCAACTGCCCCACCTCAGCCCCTCACTAAATAATGTGAAATACGTTCATAAATTACGTTGTTAAAGTTGCATTTGCCCCTCCACGCCCAGCCATCACCCCTCCATCAAATCTTCCACAGCTTCTCTACCATCTCCTCCACCACCCCCTTCACTTAATTAACTTAATATTTAATACATATTCTACATTTTCTATTGGTTCCAAAGATGATGATTTCGCTTCTCCTGTCATTAATTTAATGGTAGTTTTTAATGCTTGTACGAAAATCTTCCATAAAATTCAATATTTACCCATATTTCCTCATAAATATTGTAATCGATTAGAATACCTCACATCAGTTATAGGTCCTGAATAATATATACTATATTGCAATAAATATAAATAATTGTAGCTTTCAAAAATATTTTTTAAGATATAAAATATTTTTTTTACTATAATACATAGAAAGTAGTAGTTATTTAAGATTAAGAGACACTATCAACTTTCTATAAATTGATACATGTTATTCAATTATTTACAAGTAAAAAACATTATTATTACACAAACTAACTTTAAAGATTATGCTTCAGTATTTTTAGAGGTTAGAATAAAAAAAATACTAATACTAAAAAAGTTTATAATAATAATAATAAATAATCACAATATTAAAATAATTTCATCTTACAGCTGTAAAATAAACAATAATAGTTTTTACTTATAACAAAGTACAGAGGCCTTTAGAGCGCATTTATAGTAAGGTGCGGAGTAGACTATCGACGATAAATATATAAGGGCCGTTCCACGTCAACTAGGACAAGACTCTGTACAAAAAGCTCAGCAACCAAAAAATACCTATAACATCTAAAATGTTCGTATTGATGTACACTTTCAAACAGAATCACAGAATCTCGCCCTTTGTAAAAATTCAATATGGTGGATAAACATGGTTACTACAATTTACGAAATTTTCCAACTAGTAAAGAAAACTGTCAATTAAAATTCGTAAACCAGTTGCAAAAGCTTGAAATTAATCTGTAGGTGGTATACGAGGCCACTGCTCACGATTCTGCAGCCCGAATTTAAATATTCAAAATCGCTGATTCAAGATGGCTGCTATAAACAAAAATGTTCTATTCGAAAAGACTCTAATGACACAGAATGGCTTGAAATCAATCACCCAGGGGTTTTGAGGTATCTGATCACGAATCTGATGCCAAGTTCACAAATTTAAAATAGCGGATTCAAGATGGCGACTCTATACCTGATTATTCTGCTCTAAGGGGCTCTAATTATACGAGATGGCTTGAAATTGATCTCCCAGGGGGTTTTTTGGGTAGCTGATCAGAAATTTGATGTCAAGATTTACCAATTCAAAATGGCGGGTTTAAGATGGCGAATGTATACCCACTTATTCTGTTCTAAGAGACTATAATTATAAGACTGTATAATCAATTTTTCGATTTGGAGAAACAAGAATAGCTCCCAGTTTCTTGAAATTGCTACCAGAATAGCTCCCAGTTTCTCGAAATTGATTACTTAGCGATTTTCGACGCTGGTATACTTGATCGGTAGCAAGAGCAGTTAAAATAGATCTCAAATGCTATTTAGTTTTTGCCTCAAGTGAAACATAGCTAATCCGATGAGAGAATAATCAACACTCTACTCGTGCAAGCGTATATGAAAATCTCTTTTCGTTTACACGGTTGATACTGTCACCAGATTTAGCTTTAAAAATCCGCATTACTTTTTTAAAAAAAATTTTTTTTTGTAATTCTTTTTTAATTATAATTTATATTTGTTTTATATTTGTTTCAGTACTGAATAACTGAAAGACAATCGACTGCATCAGAGTAGCTTTTCACTTGCAATTTTTTATTATGAGTAGGCTAACAAAAATCACATTAATCCTTCTACGCAAAAACTTAGCTAAGATAGATGCGCTAATCCTTTGAACTGAGATGGTCACGATGGTAAAAATTTAAAACGAGTTAGCATTGGGTTGTTGAAAAAGTTTCAAAATTTAACTCCTAATGTAAGGATATGTAAAACATGTTACGATCTATGCAAATGTGTTTATCTATAAAAGATGAATTAGAAGAGCTCTTAAATGGACTTAAAGAAAAATATTCTAGTCTACCAATTAATAATCCATTGCGATTATTCGTAAGATATGTTCCAAATTCGGTGCTTCTAAAAGTATGGCACAAAAAGCCAAAAATTTAAAAAAATTTCATGGAGTTTTGGCAACGCCAGCTCCAAAAAAAGGTAAAAACTTACCAGAGAATACCATTGAAAAACTTCAAGAATTCTACGAAAGTGACATAAATAGTAGGATCATGCCTAACAAGAAGGACACTGTATCTATTAGAATTAATGGAAAGAAGAGAAAAGGAGAGCACAAACAATTATTGCTTTCAGATATTAAAATACTGCACCGACAATTTAAGGAACAAAATCCGGTAGTAATGATTGGCTTAAGCAAGTTTGCAGAGCTGAGACCAAAATGGTACGTACTCGCAGGGAAAAGTGGAACTCATAGCGTTTGTGTATGTGTCATGCATGAGAACTTTAAGTCGATAATTGATGCCGTTGATTTGAAAATAAAAGACTACAATGATTGTTTTAAATATGTCATATGCGAAAATCCTATGCCTGCTTGTTACTTGAATGATTGCAAGTCATGTCCAGGAATTGAGAAATTTTCTAATTATGTGGTTGGAGTACTAAAAGAGAAACAAATAACCAAATTCATATATAGTGTGTGGCAGACGACAGATAGATGTACTCTTATCAAACAATGTCTTTGTACTGATGATTTTATAGATGAACTGTGTAATGGTTTAGAAAAATTATTGCCTCACCATTTTTTAGCCAAACCCCAATCAACATATATCTCAAGAGAAAAGATAATATTAAAGAAGGTGAAATATTACTGCACAGTGATTTTTCAGAAAATTACGTATATGTTGTACAAGATACTGCGTAAGCATTTCACTTTAATAACGACGAGTCCCATTAAATAGGATATTTATGTTTATAGCAGCCATCTTATATCGGCCATTTAGAATATTTAAATTCTGGCTACAGAATCGTGATCAGTGGCCTCATATACGACTTTGAGACCAATTTAAAGCTTTTGCGACTGGTTTTCGCATTTTAATTGATAGTTTTCTTTATTAATCGGAAAATTTCGTAGATTGTAGTGGCCATGTTTATCCGTCATATTGAATTTTGGCAAAGGGCCAGATTCTGTTTGAAAGTGTACGTCAATACAAACATTTTAAAGAAAGATCCACGTGAAATTTCAGTCTAGTGATAGTTAATCAGTACGGAGACAAATGCAATGGTTTTATATGTAGTTTTTCACAAGGAATTCGATAGCGCACTAAAAAGAAATCGAAAAAAATTTTTTCGCTATTTTAAAAAATTTGTTTTGGTTTCAGATTTCTAATTTTTGATCCATTGCATCGTCGCCTTAATCAATGCGTTAAGTTGTTTAAAATCATCCCAGGAACCTGTAAAACAAATTTTGGCCCGAAAGATGAAAAACTGTGGGGCTTGATACATTTTTACTGCGCCCGCATTTGACGCGCCGCGGCTACTTGGGCTGGCTTGGCCGCGGAGTCGCATACGGCCAGGCGGCGCGGTACGGGCTCGTTGACTCCGCTTGGTATTGAGCTGTTATTAATATACAACTGATCATTGTTATTGGTATGAACTGCAAATTCCTCTCATGCGGACGACGATTTAATGTTTACAATTGAATTTTTTATAATATACAACTTTATTCTAGAGAGAATACTCGAATATGACGTAAACGATGTTGCCTTCAAAACATAGAAAATGCTACTCGTAATAGAAACAATGACAAGCAACCTATAACATGCATTGTGTAAATTATTATTGAATGATTACTGTCGTTATAAAGGTTAATTTACAGAGAGCCCCAATACATAAGCAATTATAGTTTTATATTCATCAATTCATTTCGGTGAAATCAAAATAACAAAAAATTATACGTAAACCTTATCATATCTGATTGTTGTACTTTCATAAGCAGATATATTATATACGACCATAACATACACAAAATCTTATTACAACCGCAATATTATTATTTACAGACACTATCTACAACTATATACAAATCTATTATGGCTTGAGCAAACTCATGACAGAATTTTGATACTACTTCAAAATCAGTAACCTCGAGTAGGCCAAGAACCATCATAGCTTACACCGGCATTTACACATACATCTTTCGGTTCATCTTCCTTTTCATGATCTTCAACAATCTCGGTTCGATTTTCAGGAACTGTTTTATCCGGATGTGTAGAATTTTCCATCTCTCTATCATCACACTCACTGTTTTCTTCGGAATCTTTGTCGATTATATGCTGTCTTTCCTCAGCCCTTTCGATCCCACTCGATTCACCATCCAGATCCAGTTTCTCATAGGCTAGTTTTATAATAATTCGGCATTCGTCTAAAATTATTTGAGTCGATTTCTCGACGCTACTCTCAAGTAATTTCGAATATCCATCGAACGCTGTTTCGCACCGGGACACGTTGGGAGTGCTCGGACCCCCGTCGGTTGTTCCCATCGCCATAGGCGAAGGGCTGATGTGAACCTAGCTCTGTCGAGGCGGTAGTTCCGGTGCGGGATCAGAAGCCGTCCGCTTTGGACCTTGATCAGGAAGTGCGCATTGGGCAGGGGGATCGGAACCCCTGTTGCTCCGGACGAGCCCTGGTAACCGTCCGTGTATTCCGAGACCGGGAAAACGAAGGCTAGACCTCAGGGAACTGGAGTAGGATCAAAGTATCCGTGGGCACACCCGTTCCCAGTTATTTCGGTCCGTCTCCCTACGCATCATGCTCCGGTTAAACAATAAAGAATGAAATGTCCCTACAAAACAATGAGATGAACCAGGAGGCAGATAAATTCCAAGCTTGCGAGGAAGTAATGGTGGTAGTGGAGCAGCTTCTTCCCCACACATTGCCGGGTGGCAAATAACAGCCCAGCCGCCCGCAGATAGAAATAGTCGAGGAGTTCGTGAATCAGGTAGACGAACTCCTCAAAAAGATGACAAAAGGGTTGAAGAGGCAGCCTGGTGTCAATACCGACATCAAGTACAGCTTATCCACCCTCGACGAGCTTTTCGACTCTTGGAGGGACCGCCTGCTCACCAACACCGATGAGCACCGCGCGACGGACTCTCTGGGAGCCGCGGTTATCTCAAGCCAGCGGCCTCAAAATAAGAGGGTGCGATCGAGAGACGGTGACTCCGATAGTGCGAGTCTTCAGTCATTGACAAGAAGGCTAAATCCACCGGGCCCTCGGAGATAGCCGGCTTTGAGAAGGTCCTTTCAAAGAAGGAGAAAGCTGTAGCTAAGAAACAGCAGCAGTAGCGCCAACAGAAACAACCAGAGCAGCTGACACGTGAACGACAGCTACATCGAAATCAGTAACAGCGATAACTGCTGCGACAACAATTGCAGCAGCAGCCGCACCACGGCGGCCAAGAGTAGCGAGCCTGCTCAGAAGAAGAAGACGAGGAGGAGGAGAACGCCTAGGAAGCGTCCCAAGGCTGTCTTTATCCGACCGGGGGATGGAGTCACCTACGCGGACGTTCTCTCGTACGTCCGCGAAAAGGTCACAGCAGAGTGTCCAGCGACTAATGAAGTGTATCAGGAAAATCAGGGCGGGCAACGCCCTGGTAGGGTTGGGCACAAAAACCAACAAAGCAGGTGATGGGGACTATAGGCGACTCCATCAGCAAGGTAATGGGCACGTCGATGGCCGTAAAGACCCTGACACTAAAAACAAATGTCGAAGTCAGAAACCTTGACAGACTTACGACCAAAGAAGAACGCGGAGACGGCGATCAAGAGAGTCTTTGACGAAGCAGGAGACTCAACGGGTGAGATTAGCGTTTCGCTGGCCAAGCCCAACAGTAGAGAGAAGCGACTGACCATCGTAAAGAAGGATCAGGAAAAGGCAGAATTTCTCTTGAGAAGAATCGACTGAAAGTCAGCTATATGAACTGCCGACTAAGAAGATGGCAGCGGCTACAGCAGTGCTTCAGATGTCTGGGTTATGGACATGAAGTGCGCGATTGTCGTGGCCCAGACAGAAGTAAGACCTGCTACAAATGTGGCGCGGAAGGTTACATACGAGTAGCCTGCAAGGCTACCGAGGCGAAGTGCATCTTGTGCTCTCACCTGAAAGTAGACCAAGCACAGCTGGGCCACACGCCGCGCTCAGCGTAGTGTAGAGTGTTTCGCGATACGCTTAGGCAGACCAAAGCTAAGCTTTAATGATGGACCGCATAACGGTCCTTCAAGCAAATCTCCATACAGCCGAATTAGCCAACAGCCTTCTGACTCAGAGTACATCTGAGACGAAGGCTGATGTGCTGCTAATCAGCGAGCAGTACTGTGACTGGAACGTACCTGGTAAAAAGATACACTTGGCACAGCAGCAATCTACGTGGATCCACGAACCATCACAGTGGACGAACACGGGGCCGAAAGCGGCTTTGTGTGGGTGAGAAATAGCGACGTAACTTACGTGAGCTGCTACTTTACCCTGAACGTCCGTATTGAGCAATTCAGGCTTAGTCTGGTTGAACTGGAATATGCGATCCGCGAGATAGAAGGCGAGATCGTAGTCGCCGGCGACTTCAATGCGCGAGCATTGGACTGGGGCATGCCGGTGCCGGACAGCAGAGAAAAGTCCATCATAGTTCTCAACGTTGGGAACACGTCGACATTCAGAAGGGTAAGGCATATTGGGACAATTCCGGACGTATCTTTTGAATCCGAAAATCTAGCGCGTAGAGCGTCGGATTGGAGGGTAATGGAGGATTACAACGGAAGCGACCACCAATAATCGCGATTCAGCTGCGCGATAAATCCCAATAGCAAAGAGTCGCGACAAAGTCACCCCGATGGAATCTGGCCAGGATGAACACTGATATACTAGTAGAGGTACTGCTCGGAGGACAGGGGAATTTACGGACGACGAACGCCACCGAAGACCGGGACGGAGTGGAGGCCCTCGTGAGGGAGACTATGGGTCTCATTCACCGAGCCTGCAACGCATCCATGCCGCGCAAGCGATCGCGACATGGAAAACGCACTGTTTACTGGTGGTCGGATGAAATAACTGAGAGCGGAAGCGAAACGCCTCAGAAGAAGAGCGCAAAGAACGAGAAACGAAACTGAAGCAGCACTGTTGTCGGCGTAACGCAAAGCAGCGCGCAAACGGCTCCGACGCGAGATCAACCGGAGGAAGGCACAGTGCTGGAAGAACCTGACGGAGGAAGTCAATCGGTACGTGTGGGGCTTGGGCTACAAGATCGTAACCAAGAAACTCTACGCGCTCGCAAATCACCCTGTCGACGAGAACAATATGGCTAGAATCGTGGACACTCTTTACCCAACACATCCGCCAAGGCAAGATCAGGAGGAAGCCGCTGAAGTAGGTGAGATTCCCCTATTCTCCACTGAGGAATTGCGGATCGCGGCCAAAATGATGCGAGCGGAAAGACGCCTGGGCCCGACAGGATATCAGCCGAGATATTGAAGATCATCGTGGTGAGAGCACCGTCTCTGCTGCTGAACATGTACAACGCGTGCCTTAAGGTGAGTGTCTTTGGCACTTCCTGGAAGGTTGCGCATCTCGTGCTGATCAGCAAAGGCAAGGGAGGTGATCCCCGGCTTCTGTCGTTTAACAGGCCAGTATGCATGTAGGACCACGCAGGGAAGCTCTATGAGAGATTGCTCATACCACGGCTACAGAGAGCTGTGCAGGCTGCCGGGGATTTAGACGACAACCAGTGGTAGTTAGGCTGGGAAGGAGAGCATGGACTGGAAATAATTTTTCCAGGAACATCGCGCTTCTCGTTACGCTGGACGTTAAGAACGCCTTTAACTCAGCCAGGTGGCCAGACATTTTGGACGCGTTGAACGAGTTCAGAGTCCCAGAATACCTCATGCGGGTGATATGGGACTACCTAACGGGCCGTATCCTCCGCTACGAAACAGAAGAAGGCCAACGCGAGAAATATCTCAGCGCCGGCATGGCACAGGGGTCAATCTTTGGCCCTGATTTTTGGAACATCCTGTACGATGCCCTGTTACGACTCGAGCTACTGGAAGGGGTGTACATGATAGCCTACGATGATGATGTCGCTTTAGTCATCATCGCGCAGGACTTTGAAAAAGCACAATATCTGCTTAACCAGGCGATGCGCAGGATCTCGCGCTGGATGGGGGAACACGATCTCGACTTGGCAGCCGCTAAGACAAAGATCGTGCTCTTTACTGGCAAACGGATTGAGATCATCTTCCCCATGTACGTGGGACATGCAGATGTTTCGACAAGGAGGGAGGTTATGTATCTGAGACTCAAACTAGACACTAAGCTTACTTTCATTCCTCAACTAGTGTATGCAGCGGATAAAGTGGCGAAAAAGACGGCACAACAGTGGCGAACACGAGTGGACCGAAAGCCAGCAGGCGTCGACTTCTCATGTCAGACATTACATCCATCTGATTGTACGGTTCTGAAATATGAGCCGATGCAATGGAGAAGGACTCATACCAGATTCAACTCACATCCGTTCAGCGTAGAGGAGCTCTCAGAGTCACCAGCGCCGATCGAACGATCTCGGGACTCGCATTGCTCCTTATTGTGGGAATCATCCCGATCGACCTATACGCGACGGAGCGCAAGCGAATCTACGAACGGAAGAAAACAGGAGAGGACAGAACAACAGTCCATAGAGAGGAACGGGAACGCATCATGGAAACGTGGCAACGGTCCTGGACAACCACAACCAAGGGTAAATGGACAGCAAGACTGATAGACTAGCTGGATTACTACCTGACCCAATTCCTGAGTGACCATGGGTACTTGTGCTCCTACCTCAATCGTATGGGGAAAGTTCAGAACCCGGGTTGCATCTTCTGTTCCGTTGATTGCGACGATCCGTTTTACACGTTTTTCGTCTGCGAAAAGTGGAACGATGAAACAACAGCTCTTCTCGGCTCGGTCGGACAATTCACGCTTGAGAACATCGTGGGCGAAATGCTGTCCGCCGAGAATAAGTGGGCCGCCACGGCAAAATTCGCCGAGACGGACCTACTACAAAAGAAACGGTACCTAAACAAGGCAACCGACGAAGGTATGAATGAAGCGCTGGGAGACGCTCCGACACCCCAACATAACCCAGGGACGTCGGACGACTCCATGGAAATAAACGAGAAGGGAGAGAATGGGACCCTTTCTTAACCGGGAGACGCTCATTTTCTTTCATTTTATGAATGCCGATGGGAGGGACGGGAATACTTCTCCTTTCCGTACGGAGATGAATGCACCGGTTCGAATACGCGTATAAATGAGTCGGGTTAGATCGGACGTCCCCTCGGGAGATTTAAAATTACGAATTTAAGTTTGTTTCAGGTCAAGGCAGCAAAGGTTGTCGAGACAATACAAGAATGGCACCACCCTGAGGTAATGTGATAAACGGTACCAGGGTGGGTTACGCCAGAAGAGGAAAGGGCGGTAGGTTTTAGAGAGTCGGTTTGCAATGCAACGGATGTGTAGTTTTTTCGCGTTTTTGTTTATTTTAATTTTCATCCTATTACACACACGGCGGATACATCCCTAACCAGCCCCACACTATACGGCTATGCGCCCCCAATCGGGTGTGCCGTAGGTAGCATTTCATACATACCCTACAAATAAATCATTGCTTTCATCATTATAATATTTAAAAAAAATTCGAAACTGTACACGAATCGACCGATAACTCATTTGACAAAGATAAAATTTGTCGATGCTTATTGCTAATACATTGAGTTTCTTTACAAATAAACCTATATAACGATAGTAATCATTCAATAATAATTTACACAATGCATATTATAGATTGCACGTCATTATTCCTATTACGAGTAGTATTTTCTATGTTTTGAAGGCAACATCGTTTACGTCGTATTCGAGTATTCGCTCTAGAATAAAGTTGTATATTATAAAAAGTTCAATTGTAAAAATGAAATCGTCGTCCGCATGAGAGGAATTTGCAGTTCATACTGATAACAATAATCTGTTGCATACTAATAACAGCTTAATACCAACCGGAGTCGGCGAGTCCGTGCCGCACCTCCTGGCCGTATGCGACTCTGCGGCTGGGCCCACCCAAGCAGCCGCAGAGCGTCAAATGCGGGCGCCGTAAAAATGCATCAGGCTTCACACTTTTTCATCTTTCAGGCTGAATATCTTTTTTCCGGTTCCTGGGATGTTTTTGAACAACTTAACGTATGGATTAAGGCGTCGGTGCAATGGACCAAAATTAAAAATCAGAAACCAATGATTTTTTTTTCAAAATGGCGAAAAAATTTCTTTTGATTTTTTTTGAGTGCGATATTGAATTCCTTGTTAAAAAGTACATATAAAACCATTGCATTTGTCCCCGCACTGATTAACTATCACTAGGCTGAAATTTCACTTGGGTCTCCCCTTAAGTGCTGATGCACGTCATATACACACACCCACCCGCACGCACGCACGCATGCACGCACGCACGCACACACGCACGCACACACGCGCATACACACACATGCGGAAACACACACACACACATACACACACGAATACACACACAAATATCTAAACTGTCAGATCGGAAAAGTTGGGTAATTTTATGTTCTTTTAAATGTATATTCGATGCATCGATGATATTATGTCTAAGGTATTCAAAAACCATAAAAACTAAAATCCAAAATTATATAAACGGCTATAAAAACAAAAGAAAATCTCTAAAATCAATAAAAAATATTTTCTGCCACCTTCCTTTAAGAAAAACAAAAAAAGAGACCTGAAACATTAAGTCTCACCGTATATATGCAGAGTAATGCTGATGTACATCCATATACATACTCATACATATACATACACACTCATGCACGCACGCACGCACGCACGCACGCACGAACGCGCACTCACACACATGCGCACACACGTGCACGCACACACGCGCACACACACAAACACACAAATGTACACACACACATACACATACACACACACGCATATCCAAACTGTCATGTCGGACAAGTTAGGTAATTTTATGCTCTTTTAAATGCATTTTTGATGCATCGATGATATTATTTGTAAGGTATTCAAAATCCGAAAAAACTAAAACCCAAAAATGGATAAACGGCTATAAAAACAAAAAAAACATCGATAATATAAAAAAATTGTTTTATAAATATAATTCATTTTGCATTTGTATAAAATGGTTGCAATGGTGCCTCAACTTTTTTTTAATTATTTTTTGAACCGTTTAAATGTAGATTTATTGTAGAATTCCTTATACATATTATATGTGTGAACATTGACAAAGTACCTTCTGCGTACTGACCATAAATGCGGCCTCATGCACGCTTCTTTGAAATGTAATTTTGGTTTTTACGATTTTTGTTTTAGTTTCTTGACATAAGAATAAACCTTTAAAAAATTTCAAAATTCAAAATGAAATTCCCTGATATTTCCAGGATTCTCCAGGATAAAAAAAAATTCATTGATATTTCCAGGTTTTCCAGGATCAGTGGAATCCCTGCTTAGTTGTATGTTATCATCTTATCTTAAATTAATTCGTAAAAATATTATGCATTAAAAAATATTTTAATCAACAATATTATTTCATAAAATATGCTATGCTTTTGCACAAGTTTACAATACAAAATTTAAATATATACATATATCTCGACATATTAAAAAGCAATAGACTTGTTATTTTTATTTTTTACCACAGTATTAGACAGAATAAATAATTTCACATTGGAACAATTTATAAAGTTTGAGGAAGCTAAGTGCCAATTAATTGGCAGCGGTTTTTTGTATAAGTTACATAAAAAACTTTATTAAAACCGCAAACCGGGGTGACTTTGGACACCGGGGTGACTTTGGACACCGGGGTGACTTTGTATCAAATTTAAAAATACTATCTTATGCGTTATACACTCGCAAAAATGCAGAAAGATAATTTTGCACGGGTCTATTTTGAAGGTTAGGTTCTCTAGAAACAAAATATACGAATAAAGAAATTCTTAATCGTAATTATTATTTACTTCTATCTCTCTTAATAAATTAAGTTTATTTTACTGTTTTTAAACCTGAAAATTTACTATCCCTACAATAATTCAAACTTCCCGCTGTTCCGCCATTCGTGTTTTTATTGGTAAAAAAACTATTACATTCAGTCTACTTAATATAAAAACTATTTCTTAAATCAATTTTAATTAATTTATATACCATTATTTTAGCTTGGATATAAATTATTAATCATATGTCTCAAAGTGACCCCGAATACCGGGGTAACTTTGACCACTATGTTTTTGATCTTGTATACTACGATAGACGTAAAAAATAGAACATTATGTAACAAGGGCAAAAAGTTGAATATTTTTCTCGTGGGTGAGTTTACTGGACGAGCGAGCGAAGCGACGCAAGAGCAGTATCACTCGAGGGAAAAATCAACTTTTTTTCGAGTTATATATAGTACTTTAAGCCCATCTCAACTGTGGCCACTGTTTGACTTGGAAAGTGGGACTAATGGACTGTGAAAATATAATGTTGTTAAAAGACAATCGACAATCAGCGTTATTGGTAGAACTTGATGAAATAAATAAATTTGGACTAGTTTCTAGTGCAGTCATTTTTTTCCCGCTAATCATTATTGCGGACAAAAAGTGTAATTTTGGTCTCGCTTTTCAGGGAAAAAAGTGGCCAGTTTCGTTCAGATGGGCATAAAATGATTTATATTCTTGGAGTATGTTCTATAAAATTCTATCATAACGTGAGAATTTTTTTATGACGGTAGATATGATATAAAAATAGAGATATGTACACGAATTTCCAAAGTGGCTCAAAGTCACGCCGGTTTACGAAACTTTACAAGGGTTACAACAATGAATAGTATTTGATTAAGCACATTGTATTTTCTTATAAATTATTACTTTTTCTTTTTTTAATATTGCATGAATATGCCCTTTTTTATACACTACAACCTTGTGTTGAGTTGCCGTGTAATTACTCATATACAGAACAACACACTTGCCATAATAAAATACGGGTGAAAACCTACATTTTATAACAAAGTTGAAAATAGATGTTTTATAAAAGTAAATTCACGTTGTTTAAATTCATAATTTAAAAAGACAGCTTGTCATAACGTATTATTAGTTTTAGTTTTGGGATACCCACGGTGCTTACATTTAGCGTTTGAATGCTTCATAATTAAATGTGTATAAAGTTTCTTCGTAAAAATCAAATATGACCACGCAAAGTAACAGAAATGGAAGATGTACCCTGGTAGAAATCTTATCGTGGCGCCCGCATTCACTATAACGGCCTTTATAGGTAAACTAGATATTACCAGACTGTACAAAACTCGATAAATCCACGCAGATCTACATAGTTTTCTCAATAATAATATGTACGTATAAAATCTATGAGGTTATATATTATTTATTGAACAGAACTTTCGTTGTAAAATTAGATGTTAAAAAAAGTTTAACATGCAAGTTTTCAATTATAATAATAAGATCTACAGTTCTATTCATACTATTTACATATAATAGCAGTCAGAAAGAATATCTAACCTAAAAAATTAAAATTTAGAAATAATGTTCCTTGCATATGATAAACAGTTTATCACAAAATAATGTTCTGATTGATGTAGTTGTTTCTTGAAAAGTAATATATAAATAATAATAATATCATATGTACAAATATGTACTTTATGACATACTTTATTTAAAACTAGAATTTTAATTTCAGAACTGCAAATAATTTTGTATCCATATGTGAGTTCTTATAATACATAAACTGCTCATCCGTACATAAACAAATTACTATGTTTTAACTGCCCATAGATGTCAAATGAAAGTGTTTGATTATAAATTAATCACAGTAGGAAATACAAAAACAGAACATATATATAATTACTCAAATACATTATTTCTTTTTAAAAATAGAAAATTAATCAGTTGATAATAAATGTGTGTGAAAATAGTTCTCCTTACATAAACCATACAGGCTTTGAAACCAACCCTGTATTTAGGATGGAACATAATCAAATGTAAGGAAACTAATTTTACATAAACAAAATAATTATATGCATTAATACTTCATATAGTTATTTGGATATTCAGATTATTTTCTTATTTTGATTGTTTAATATATATGTGTAACATAATATTGTTATTGAGTTCTTAAATACAAAAACTCGATGCGTCTAAAATTTGACAACCTTACACTTTAGAGATTATTTGCATTTACTTACATTGGTAATAGGTGAACAATAACAAGTAAATATATACCTTTAAATCAAAATAATACATAATAAGCATAATAGATTATGCTTCTGTTTCTTAAAACATAACCTTTAAGTGGTTGTTATTGACATAATTTTGCTTATCTAGTTTTATCGGGGCAACTAATATGGGAAACTAGAATGGTCGACCGTACCGCGCCTTTATAGTAATTATCTAGTTTGCCTGCATAGATCTACACAGCGCGAGATTAAGCTACATAGATCTATAAAGTGGGCGGGATAAATTTCTACCAGGGTATTTATAAAATATTTTGAAATTATTAAAATCGTTCCTTTCTCATTTCAACTTGAAAATTGATTTCAAACTTTTGTTTTAAAAATAGTTATTTTTTGTTTCAGACAATAATTACCAGCTCCACCTTTCAATGGTCAGCTAATAACGCTCTTTTACAATAATTTTTTTATAAAATTTTTGTTGTTATTTTCTATGTGTGTTAAAATATACCTAACAGATTAGAAAGCTTTGTTGTTTCTTTTCCGACTAAAAAATAATTTGCTGCGTATGCATCATAATAATTGGAAGTATAAGAAAATCTAACCATGGAAAAAAACTAAGAAGGTATTTTAACGTTATTGAAAACCTAAACCAATTCATGTGAATTTCATTTCATTATATTAAAAATTGAAATTTTTGCACCAGATTCGAAAATTCTCACATTCGAGTTTTTTTCACATATTTTGATTTTTTACTTTAAAAGCATAATCTTCAAGGCTCTTTCTGTAGCCTAAAATGTTGACCAAACACCCAAAACAAAATCTTTTTGTCATTTTTATGCATTGATACAACATTTCTAAGCTCATGAGTTATTTTTGAAGGACGATTCCTAGTTTCGAGGTGTACACGCTAGCTAAAATTCTATAGTTTTAATAAAAAGTACTAATACCTGCAATAAACTATGATGCATTATAAAAGACAGAAAAACCTAAAGAAAAACAAAAAAAAGAACAAATTGGTACCTCGGTCCTGGCGCCGGCAATCTCACCATTGGAGAGTGGCGTGAGCCGGTGGTCGTCGCGGCACTGCACCAGCTGGTAAATGTTGTGGTCAATCGTAATCTCGCACTCGCTGCTCGAGGCAAGCAGCGGTTGCCTAAGTGTATGGGCCCGCGACAGTGGACTCCGGTAGCTCTGCGACTGGATCAGTGATAGGTGCTTTGCACTGAACTGGCAACTTGCTAGGTTCTTGCTCTTGCGCACGATCAGACTGGTGCGACGCGCCTCGTGAAGCCGATAACGTGTCTCGCAGATTCCTATTTTTATTGCAGAAAAATATTTTTTATTCGTTCGTTTATTTATTTGTTCGTTTATTCTTTCGTTTGTATACTGAATTATATATAGTCATCTAGCATAATTGAAATAGGTATCAATGATTCTAGTAAGAAAGAAGATATTTCATAAAAAGGGACTTGTAACCCTTACGTGCCTGTTTTTTTGTGCCTATTATTTTCATACGGTTCACATGCTACTATAGGTTTTTAGGGTCGCTGTTTTCGGATCTGTAGTTAAAATTTCAAATTTTAAAGTGGCGGATCCAAGATGGTGGGTGATAAGTTAATAATTTTAGAAATATAAGTTGAACAAATTTGTATTTATTCTTTACATGATTCCAATTAAAAATCTTTTAAACCTTTAACCAGATAATGTTTATACCAATTCGAAAGGCTTCTTTTTTAAAAAATTGATACATCTTTTACAGGGATCTATACTACCAACTTCTCAATTTTAAACGATTATTCGAGGTTAAACTAATTTTTTGGACAAATGCTTACTATGACCCCCAAATTTGTATCAGCATTGTCTGGTTAAATTTTTCAAAAGATTCTGTTATTATTTTCAAGCGAAACGCAGTTTTTAATATTTTCCGTGGTAAGCTATTCCATTCCATTCCTATGACGAATCGTTCACATCCCCTTAAAATTTTTTGACCTATTTTTTTCACTAATGAGACATCTTGAAAAGCTAACTGAAGTTTCTTGAAGACATAGAATGTTTTTTTTGGAATATTTATTTATTACAGAGAAATAAATATGAAGCTGAATCGGATCAGTATTTTACATCTCCTTGAATGGCAAAAGTATTATTAATTTGCAAAATTTAAGTATCTAAAACATCTTAAACTTTTCTTAAAAAACGTGTTAAAGAGAATTAATTGAGAAAATGTAGCAAAAAAATATTCGATTCATTGACCAAGTACTAACGTTATTCTAATAAAACTGATTTTTTCTGTTTATTATTTCAACGGGCGTTATTGCCCTTTACATAAAGTATACAAAAATACAAAAATAGATAGTATAAACGCACGTCTCAGACATTAAGGGGGTGTAAAAGTCAAATTTTATTTTATCCTTCCTACCTTACCGACCCGAGAATTCTAATTTATTGGCTGTGATTAAAAGAATAAACATAATTATGCAAAACTAAGAGGTCATTACCCTCCGTAATACAATTATCTACCACTGTACGAAGTTTCAAACAAAAAATTCAAAACCTCTACGAATGGCATTGAAACGAAATTTGAAAGGTTCGAGTCTGGGCTAATATAAATTTCGTTCCAAAGCATTCGTAGAGATTTTGATGTTTTTGTTTAAAACTTCGCACAGTGGTAGATAATTGTATTATAGAGGGAAATGATGACTCGGTTTTTCATAATTCCGTTTATTTATTAATTGCAATCAATTATTCATACCTCAGTCAAGAATTTGAGGTTAGGAATTACGGCGGAAAATTTCAATGGTTTCATACCCTCTTAAAGAAACATAATATTAAATAATATAAACTTTATAAACTTTGCATAAATCAGATTAAACCAAGAAATTTTATAAGATCAAATTTTATAAAATAACCTATCGTTAAAATATTAGATAAAACTAAATGCAGAAGATAACAATAGAACAAAACTATGAACAATTGTTGTGCGCCTAAATTCTTACGCGAGATGTAAACTCGCCAATCGATGTTAAAGTTTTAACATCAATGGGTAGTTTGTTCCACCGCCTTCGTAATTTGACAATGGAAGAGTAGAATCCGTAGTTAGATTTACAAATTTGTCTCTCTACTTTAAGGCCCATACTAACTATGTAAAAATATTTTTGTTTATTATTGTTCCTCGTGCTCTCCTACATATTTCTGTTGTTTTACATTTTTTAGAAATATATATTATATATGTAAAAAATAATGATTTTCAAGAAATTTTCTCAGAAAAGCATTGTCTTTCGTCCTCCGGACATTTCACTTCTTTTTAGACATTCTGTATATTTTATTTTATGTACACTTTTATGCGGCAATATGTATGAATTTTTTATCACTCTTTTAATTATGATGATATTATTGATATTAGTTATTTTTATGATTTTTTTTAATGTTTTTTATGATAGCAAATACTATGTTTTCATAAAATCTTGCATATTTTTTTAGGTATTTGATATTGTTGATTCTCATATATACATAGTATTAAGGTTTAAAGATCAGCCATATGACAAATTTTGTCTCTCTTCTTTATGGCCTATACTAACTTTGTACAACTATTGCTTCCTCCTAAAGGAAGCTTTGTAATAGTAAAAACCGCTGCCAATTCAATGGCACTTACCTTCCTCAAACCTTATTAATTGTTACAATATGAAATTATTTGATACATTTAATTCTGTTGCGAAAATTGGTGAAACGACAAGCACATTTTTTTAAACGTGTAGAAACATAGAGTTTAATTTTTAAATTGCCATTTAAACCTATGCTAAAGAATAGCATATGTTACAGCCGAATTAAGTTCGGTTGTGCGGGTTCAACTTTCACGTAACAAATATACTTAATTTACGTGCGGAAACTAATCTTTGTCCGGAAACGTTTATTGACTATTATTTATTAAGATTTACTGGAATTTAAACAACGCATTCATAGTGGAGCGGTACCAGGCATTAAATAAAAATAAATCTCTGTAAGCATAACATAACGCAAATCACGCAGCTCTGGCATTGGATAATCTAAAATTAAGGTGATGCTAAAGCCACCTGTCCCCGACAAATACGAGGATCCACTTTTCTCATTTAATTTCAATTTACAGTAAATATCTCTATGGAAAGTTGTTGTTCCAACCAAAAAGAACAACTTTTCATAGAGATATTTTCTTGAAATTAAAAAATGAATAAAAAAAGTGGTTCCCCGTATTTACCAGTAACACGGGGTTTAACATCACCTTAATGCCAAAGTTGTAGAGTACCTATATACAAAAAATGTTTTTTCAAGCTCTATTGAGCTTTCTTGCGTAAGCAAACATGTATAATCTTGAACACAAATGTCCTCATGGTAAACAATACGGTACAACCATGTCCACGTAAAGTCTGTGGTTTGAAAGCTATGCCCTGGCCTCTTCCTTACCGATTGTTGCTATGGTTAAAAAAATGGGCCTGTAAAAAATATTATCCACGACTGTTACGTATATACCCCCATTTAATTATCTGCTACCCTCGCACCCACCTCACCTACCATAACTACCTATACTTACAGCATTTGAGCTGAGCATTGACGTTCAACGTCACATTAATGTCATAATAGTTTAGAGGACCCAAAATTAAAAAAGAAATCTAACGTATATTGCGCAAAATTATTTTCACTTGAGATTAAAATCTTGGTAAAAATACTGGTCATGTATGATAAAATAAAAAAATATACGTAATCACGGATGAGAAAAGTTTACATACTCAAATGCAGTCTCCGATAGATTATAGGCCATAAAGAAGAGAGACAAAATTTGTCATATGGCTGATGTTTAAACCTTAATACTATATAGATATGAGAATCAACAATATCAAATACCTAAAAAAATATGCAAGATTTTATGAAAACATAGTATTTGCTATCATAAAAAACATAAAAAATCATAAAAATAACTAATATCAATAATATCATCATAATTAAAAGAGTGATAAAAAATTCATACATATTGCCGCATAAAAGTGTACATAAAATAAAATATACAGAATGTCTAAAAAGAAGTGAAAGTGTCAATGTCCAGAGGACGGAAGACAATGATTTTCTGAGAAAATTTCTTGAAAATCATTATTTTTTACATATATAATATATATTTCTAAAAAATGTAAAACAACAGAACGTTAATACTGGTGTCCCTCAAGGGACTATACTTGGGCCTCTACTGTTTATACTTTATGTGAATGACTTGCTAACAAACATGCCAGACAATTCCATCCTGTCCTGTGCAGATGACACTGCTGTAATAGCAAATGGAAAAACTTGGTCTGAAGTTGAAAACAAAATGAACAAATACTTAGAAGACGTCTCAACATGGCTTAGACTAAAGAAAGTATCATTAAATATACAAAAAACTGTTTATATAACTTTTGGAAACTATTCTGACAGTGTACCACAGAAAATTGAAATTAAAATCAATAATGAAAAACTAAAGAGAGTGAATGAAGCAAAATATTTGGGTATAATTTTCGATAAGAATATGAGATGGACCAAACATATTGAATATCTTACAAATAAGACAAGATACCTGATTTTCATCTTTAGTAAAGTTTCTAAATTCATGGAAACTAATACTTTAAAAATTATATATATATGATTTCTTCCACAGCCTTATTAGGTATGGCATAATTGCGTGGGGTGGTGCGTATCAAATAAACTACACTTATTGCAAACAGTTCAAACAAAAATTTTAAAAATTATAAATAAAAATACTTTTCAAAAAATAATTCTACTCAACCTACAGCAATTATTTGCAAATGAGAGTCTTCGGTATAACTGTGAAAATTTTAAAGATCGGTATATTAACTCGACGAGTAAAACAATAAATAAACTATTAATTTTACCAACATTTTACAAAACTGTTAGTACTAAAAATAGTTATATTAAAGTAATCAATATCTTTATTAAATTGCCAAATGAACTAAAAATGTTAGATATACAAAAAAAACAAATATAAAAAAAATACAGGATTGGTTGAGAAATAATGAATGAAATAAACACTGCAACGACAATAGATTGCCAACATTTTAAATTATGGCTCTTATCGCTGTGCAAACGAGATGAATGTGTATACCAGTGCCAAATATCCTCTAAATTACAGTTTTTACTACAGCAGAGAAAAGCAGCTCTCATTGAAAACAAACTTGACATTAGTATGTATGGATCCAGAGAAGACTCAGTGTTGGCTAATAGTATAATGCTTGATATTAGAACATACATTTGTGTGTCTAAGGGCAACTGTAAGTCGTACAATAATCGCAAACATCGGTGTATATCCAACTACAATTACAATAAAATGATAAACTCATACCCAAAAATCAGCAATAGTCTATATAATATAACAAACGAAATAATAAATATATGGACACACAAAACAGAAAACGGAAAAGCGAATATCAAATACATAAAATTTGTTAAAGGAGCAAATAACGATTTAGTTGTTAATAAAGATCCGAATATAGAAAAATATAAACCAGCAGAAACGGTCTTCACCAAGATTGATGAAATGGATGAAAAGAACTACGAGAAAGCTAGAAAAATGGAAGCAACGGCTGCACCTGGACAGAAGATTAATACATCAGCAAGTCACAGAATGACATACGGAGATATCAACTACCTAGGATCGAACAAGGCGATTTTTTACTTTTACAGCGGAATAAGAGGAAAACAAATTTTCATAAACTCAATGTATCCACTTAAACAACAATCATCTTATAATGATATTGCAGTTATTGACTATATAGTTTTTACATCAAACTGCAAATGTGATTCAGCTAACCAACACAAAGAGGTGTTCCCACATTACAGAGTTACCTGTGCTGTTGGACTCACTTGCCCGGCTAAGCTCAACACCGTAGAAAGAATATTATATGCAAGAGATAAACACGCGACAACAGAAAAATTTACGACGGCAAGATCCATGTTAGTGAGGTATTGGTAATACTATAGTGCTAGGTCACAATGATTAAATTATAAGAATAAAAATATTTATAATATCGAAGAAAAATGTACAAAAATATAGAATCTTAAGCATGTGCAATGTAATCTTAATTAACGCGAATTAATATAATGTAAAAATATAGAATCTCTAACACAATTTATAATGATAATATTAATTAATAAGGATTTACATGGAAATGTTAAAGAGAGATTATAAATCACTGTTAAATTTTTAATAAATTATTAATAATATCATATAGAGTTGGGATGAAGAGGCAGAAGACTTTTATAACCCAACCAAAGTATGTATGAATGAATTGTGCAGGATGGAATGATTCATTTCTAGAAGTCCGACGTGGATAGATTCTATTCTTATGAATGAATGGTACTTGCATTGTACAGTTTAGTATGGCTGGAGGTTTTTGCTGTAATGAATACAGTAAAACTAACCAGCACTTTTTATGTTTGTTGTTAATCCGGACCTGCGAACAGGGAATACCAATTCCCTCTACAGGATTTGCGGCGTTATAGTGTGTTATTATGTAAATAATTTCTACTCTGTATCGAATTTAGCAAATGTTATATGTAACTTTGGAATAAATAAAGTATAAAGCAAAACACATTGTACAGCTTTTAACCAGCTAAACATTAACATTTGTAAATTTTACCCTCATAGAATTAGAGTCTTTTAAAATTCCTTCTTATTCGTTGCCTACATCATAAAAACAATATACCATTCAAATTTCAAGTCGATAGTGTTTAATAGTTTTGGCTCGGCGTTGATGAGTCAATCAGTCAGTCATTCAGTTAGTATGTGAGTCCGTCAGTTACTCAGTCTGTCAGACGGTCAATGAGGACACGACCTTTTTATATGTAGAAGAAAGGGGCTCAATTTCGGACATTTAACCTACTTAGCTGTTGATTAGAGAAAAATTGTGAAACTACTTTTTAGAAGTAAGCGCTAGTAAGCATTCTAACGATTGTTATAAGTGAGTGTTGTGGGTAAGGAGAAGGGGGAGGAGAGGGGAGATGCTCCGCTCAATCCGTCCGTACGTTTTGAATTATTATATAATAAATTACGCGGGTGGCCCGAGAAGAGGGAAGGAACGCGATTTTGGTCCAATTTAAGATTAGAAATTTTTTAAATTTACCTACTTAGCGGTCAATTAGAGAAAAAATCAGAAATTTAATTCTAAAAATTAGTATTAAAAATCTTATTAAACGATAAAAAAGCCGAGCCCTCACTGGGCCTTGGAGATTATTAAACAATTCCGTGAAAACACATTTTACAGCTTTTAACCCCAAAATATTGAAATTTGTAAAATTTACCCTCTAGAGTTAGACTTACATAAAATCTCTTCTTATTCGTTGCCTACAATGTAAAAACAATATAACATCCAAATTTCAAGTTGCTAGTTTTAATGGTTTTGGCTTGGCGTTGATGAATCAGTCAGTCAGTCAGTCTATATCAGTATATATAAATATATATATAATATTGGATTAAAATGAGTTAAAAATAAGTAAGCTATTTCAGTCATTATTTCTGCTCCGGAATTTATACTAGAATTACTTCTTGTACCAATTATTAGATAAAAAATTAAATCTATAGAGCGGAATAAAATATAATTACATTTAATTAGCTAAAGCTCTATTAAACTCAATTGACATACATCAATTGACATGTATTATATTTTAATGCTAAATTTTAATTCTATTTTGTAATATTTCATTGATTAATACTCTAAAATAATAAAAATCAATTCCATTTAATTTGCTAAATGCCTATTCAAATCAATAGACGATCAAAGAAAACTGTATTTCGTTCAATAGATTTCATAGTTATCTATTGAATTCTAAAGATTATCTTTTTTTATTGCATTTTCCAGAATTAAGATTTAGCAACAAAAGCAATAAAATTTTTTTTATTGAATATCATATTTTTAACAGGGTAACTTCTTTTTACCAAGCAAAGTTCCTGTAATAATGAAAAGCTAATTTCGATCTATTTAAAAAATATTTGCAATGACCTAATTATAAGTATACACATTGTAGATACAAAAATTAGAACCATGTGTTCATAAATTGCATTATCGATTTCAAAATATCGTAAAATATAAAAGTCGTACTTATAAAACAAAAACGGATCGAGGAATCTTTGACTTTCCTTTTCTTACTCCGTTATTTTCAATATATAAGCAATCAAAATTAAAATTAAAATTAAAATATAACCTCAAATATCTTGAAAGATAAAAGATCTCATATTCTGTCAAGGAACTTTGTCAAGAGATAGTGAAAAGCTATCTTTTACACTAATTAGCTCAATTTATTTTAAAGATTTTCCATCATATGTTTCCAAGATATCGCCACTTGAACAAAAAATGATGTTTTCGTGTATAAAAAAAGAAGGGAGATAGCTTATCAAAAATTTCGTATCGGAGATAATTTAGTACTCTTTCAAATGCATTTACACTGCAACAATCATATTATTTCTAACATAGCCAAGTAATGTACCTTATCGATTTCAGAGTATTGTAAAATAGAAAAATCATTATAAGACAATGACGAGTCGATGAATCTTGAAATTTATTTTTAATTTCAAATTTTCATTACAAAATGAAAACAAATGGGCAGGCATGGGTTAAACCCAAAAAAGGCTTTTTATTACGAGTTCAGAAAACTTTTTATGTTTAAAAGCAATCATTCTTAAAGTATTTATGCTATCAAAACAAAGTAATATCTTAAATTTTACTGTTGTAAAACCTCAAAATCTTGATCCTACACGTCACAATAAATCACTATTGTCAATACCATATTTATTAAAGGAACTTTGATCTTCACACGATTCGAGGTGACACGGCGAACGAAATTTAATTTTATCGTTTTATTTTGCCAGAAATCTTGACTATTGTCATTGTACATTATTTGGAAGTCAATTTTCTCAAGATTTCCGCTAAATGGCGCTTTGGCGTTTTCTTGCAAGTGCTAAGATTCGTCTTCAGTTACTATGGGTATAAGGACGGTTCAAACATTACGCTAATGTGTGTTCTCGAAGCTGGTGCGTATGAACGATTATTGACAGACATTTATTACATGTATATTACTAATACTAATAATGGTACTAGAGTTACGGCGAAATAAAAATAATAAAATATGAAAAGGAAATTATATATACTTTTGATAAAAAATAATAATATTGTTGGAATGTCAATGAAATATTACCCCGTATTTCCATTATTATTGTGAAATGATAATAATATTTCTGCAATATCACGACAATATTTCCCGTTTTCACAGCAAAGACTAAAAACCCACAATAATATTAATGTGATGTTACTGAAATGTTGCCTGATTGTCACCAAAATATTGTACAGATATTCCCCATAATATTCCTGTGATAAAAACACCGCGGACATTAAATGTTGAGTGCTATGTGGGTAGTAATAAAAAACATATCAAACAATAAAAAATCTGATATCTCATCGGGCATTGGAGATTTTTAAAAAAGTTTCAATCCCGTATAATCTTATTTTGCAATTTTTTAACAATTTAGAATTCAAAATTTAATAAATTTACCCACTTGTCGGTCGATTAGGGAAAAATCCAGAAATAACTTTCTAGAAATTGGTATTGAAAAACCTATAATACGATTAAAAAAAGCCGATATCTCATCGGGCCTTGGAGATTCTTAAATGATTCCATGAAATCATATTTTACAGCGTTAAACCCCCAAAAATTGAAATTTTGTAAAATGTACCCTCTTAGAGTTAGAATTATGTAAAATCCCTTCTTATTCGTTGTCTACAATGTAAGAACAATACACTATCCAAATTTCAAATTGCTACACTGTAAAAAATCCTTTTGTAGATTTACTACACTGAGAATTGAAAATAAAAAGTCCTAGTCTGAGTGTAGTGTTTTTACTAGAAAACTATAAATTTACAAGCGACGTTGTAAATTTGCGTACGACGGTGTAAGCCGTGATGTTTGAGGTTATGATGGCTAATTTGTTCACACTTTATACTCGAATGAAACGCTTTATTGGCTATACCTTTTTCTTTCAAGTGACTGTATAAATATTTTCGGGATTATCCCTTATTGTATTAGCCAAAAAGTATCCAAATTATGAGTAAAACTGAATTTTTGCATTCGTCTTACATTTTTACCTAATACTACTCTAAATGTAGTACTTTTATGTGATTTTAGAACTTTTACTAGATTTTTGTAAATTTACAAGTTTCTGTAACTTTACAATGACTGTAAAATTACTACACTCAGAGTAGGATTATTTTTTTCCAACTCTCAAACTATTTTTAGTAAATTTGCAATTTTGTTTGTGAATTTACAACGGCGGTATAAACCTACTACATTCAATGTAGGGTTTTTACAGTGGCGTTGTTTTTTTACTACTCTCAGACTAGCAATAGATTTACAATTGCCGTTGTAAATCTACGAACGATTTTTTACAGTGTAGGTTTAATGGTTTTGGCTCGGCGTTGATGAGTCAGTCAGTCAGTCAGCCAGGTCATGTACTTTTATATATATATATATATATATATATATATATATATATATATATATATATATATATATATATATATATATATATATATATATATATATATATATATATATATATAGATTTGACTTGCTTATTCGAGTATTAGAGATAACCTACTATTATTATAGAAGCAATAATAAAACCGAAAAAAAATTGCTGTGATTCATTAATTTTAGTATACTGAAATAAATTTACATAATTTTTATTACAGTATTATTATTTTATTTTTACAAAAATATTGCACTAAAATCTGCCTTAAAAATTAGCAACTGAAATATCAGGATCATATATCTTATAGTATTTTATGTAATCTATTTTTACAATCATATTTTATATTACTAAAATTGTAAAAAAATTAGCGGGGGTTTAAAATAAATAGATCTATTTATGGTTATCATAAGATTTAACATTAATGTATTGCAATTAAATGCATTTATTAACTTTGCTGTATTCTGATTTTGTTTTTTACAAAATATTATATTACTTAATAGCCGGTCGATAAACTAAAAATCACGGACCCTCCAAGTAGCAATGATATTTTTTCCCCAAGTTAAAATTAGCTTTTGTACTTGATGATTGATTTATTTATAGTGATTTCAAATATTTATTAAATGATTATTGTATATCCTTTTAAATGTATGTATCAATATAAAAAATTCTACTAGTTATCGATTATTTCCACAGAAATTTCTTTACCCGTTAAAAGTTTTTTGGGACGATTTAACTTATTTTTTCAAAGTACTTTCATGTTATTAAGTTGATTTTACAGGACACTTACTTATGTGACATTGCGTTTTACCACACATAAACAAGAAATATAGAAATTCTTATGATATCATTGTAAAGAGCAGTAAATACATATTTTTCATCCTGAAAATATTATTAAGTTAAATGTTTTATACCCTAATATCATTACCACCGAAGTGACATTGCGCTTCAATAATGTGAAAAATTTGCTCTATTCAACAATAAAGAAATTGCATTTAAAACGTATTTTTTTTCTAGAATGAAAATTGTGAGCGCTATACAATAATGTAAAGTTTGATGACACCGAATTTGCTGTCCACAAATATCAACAAAATAGTGACATATAATTGTTATAAATCTTGATATTTTGAAATTAACTCAGGGTTTAATAATTATGATGAGTAGATTTACCGACAAATTAGAAAATATCAATTTTAAAACCGATACATCGTATTTTATAAATTAAGGGGTAACTCCATTTTTCCGCAGTGTCTCAGAGCGCGCCGTGACGGCTGAATCAGCCACCACGGCGCGCTCTGATTTATCGACTATGTAGTGCTCCTACCTGTCCAAATTCTATTGCTTATGGTCATTGTGGTTCCTCAGAAGTCCACCAGGGTGTTCTAACACTGAATAGAAGTGTGTGTGTGTCTGTGTGAACTAGTACAGCTGCCAAGCGACGCCGTGCAGACGTTTTATTTTCTTTCCGTACATTTTCGTTCAAATATTAATAACGTGTTTTGTTATTGTAAAAGTTTTCGAATAAACAATATGAGTTCGAGAAAAGTCGTGTATTGTGACAAAAAAACCGGCCAAGGAGGAAGGAGTAGTGCAAAAAGACCGAGAATATCAAACCGACGGCCGCAAAACCGTTACGAACTGGAGAAGCCAAGCCTGGAGAACGTTAGTACATCGGTTAAAAAATTATCAGATGTAAACTACGATGATTTTGAAGTAAATGAAGGTTTCGGTTACCGAATTCTGAATTTTGTAGCAGTGTTTTCCGCGATATCGCAAGCTCTTGTGTGTAAAAAATGCAAATCCGATGTAACGTTCACCGAAACTGGAAAGCGAGGCTTGGGTTTCAAAATTGTGATATCCTGTAAAAACTGTGATCAGATTACTATTCCTAGTTGTCCATTTATTGAGAAAGGATATGATATTAATCGCAGAATTGTTCTTGCCATGCGATTACTAGGAATAGGATTGAATGGCATTATAAAGTTTTGCGCCTTCATGGATCTCCCGCGGCCAATTTTTCAATCGTTTTACGATACAGTTGTTAAGAAAATTGTCATTGAAGCCGAAGCTGTTTGTAAGTTCAATATAAAAACTGCAGCTAAAAAAGAACGAGAAAAAACTGACGATCCAAATGGCATTACTGTATCTGGTGATGGTTCGTGGAGGAAGCGTGGTTTTTCATCTCTTTACGGGTTTGTTTCACTTATCGGCTGGTATACTGGCAAAGTAGTCGATGTTTTGGTAAAATCTAAATATTGCAAAGCTTGCGAATTTTGGAAAACCGAAACTGACACAATCGAGTTCAAGGAGTGGAGCCAAACTCACAAAGATGAATGCCAAGCGAACAACGTCGGCTCCGCAGGAAAGATGGAAGTGAACGCCGTCATCGAAATGTTCCAGCGCTCAGAATCTTTGCACAATTTGAAGTACGCTAATTACGTGGGCGACGGAGATTCAAAAATCTTCAAAGGAATCAGAGATTCTGAGCCCTACGAAAAGTTCACCGTAATAAAAAAAAGGAGGCGGCTTCACACAAAATAGCAACGAAAGTTTCAATGCGACTGTCTGGTCTACGGCTCCAAAATCTTTCTCTAGTAGCAAACACGTGCTCGATACCGAAGTACATATTGCTGCAGGTAATTACAATGATGGCCTTTCAAGTGTCATGAAGCTGATGCAACACTTGGTCTTGACAATCGGACCGAACTGCTATAATTTCTGCGTGGAGGCGGACGCGCGTCACATCAAGTTTTCCGAGAGATCCCTAACAGACGATGCCAGAGAGGCCCGGATGTCCTTAAAATCAGTCAGGAAGGAAAAGGAGTAGTCAGACATTAATAGAGATGGCCAAATGTACGGTGCAGGCATCGCAGATTAGAGGTATACAAAAATTTCAAGGATTTAAATGCTCCGAAAACTTTAAACGCGTTTTTCTCGAAACGGGTTTTTTCAAACTGGGCGCACTCATAGCTTCAACACCATTGCATGGATCGACTTGCAATTTTTACAGTAGCTTCACAAATATATTCTCCATCGAAGTACGTAGCCGTTTTTTGATATTTTAAATTACTTGTTTTATTAACAATTTACTACTCTTTTTTAAGTCGAAAATTCATATGTTTTGTTCAGAAGTGCACAGTTTCTACAAAAATTGGAATAAAAAAGAATCCTACGTACTTCGATAGCTATCAGTATGTAGCTTCAGAAATTTTTTGTTTTTTTGTTCCAGCTCTCGCGGTTTTCGAGGAATTGGTGCGCCCGCGGAGCACCTTCAAAAAAATCTTTTTCCGCAGATCTGCTGTAGCACCGCCATTTTGTACAAAAATCATAAAAAAAAATTTTTTTTCATACATCAATATGTGTTAAATGAACCATCTAAATATGAATACTATTCCTTTTCCCATAATCCCAGAATAAATTGTCAAAATTAGGCCTTTTTTCGGCCTCTAGAGTGGTGTTATCCCTTAAATACCTTTAAAATATTACCGAAAACTAAGGACACTTAAGGAGCTAGACTAGTTTTTCACTTTCAAAAAATCGATTTTTTTTGCATTTTTCGATAGCTTGCCATTCATAAAATAATATCCCAAAGTATTAGAGTCGGATCTGAAATATTTTTGACATGACAGGCTGCAGAAGCGAACCTGATCGGCAGCCAGTAACTCAACCCTCGCCGGCGCGGGGCTGAGGCACCGGGCAGCTGTGCTCATTCTCAGGCTCTGACGTCATTCTCAACCAACTTTAGAGGTATGAATGGGAGTCTTGCAGTTCCCCGAACACACAATAGAGCCTTTATATTACAGAGTTATACGTAAAAGACCATGCATACGAAATGGTCCCTGCAGTTCGTTTTGAGAAGTCGTGTAGAGTACATCGCAGCAAGAATTTAATTCAAAATGAGTGAAAATAGTACATACGTAATTCAGAAAGAGACGAAAGAAACTTCAGTGCGCAGATCTACGTGCAGTAAGAGAAGATTCACCGGAAATCAATGCGGACAGCTGGTGCAAGTATCGCTGGGTAGAAGCTGAAGGTTTTGATATGAGGAACTTCAAGCGTGATTATCTTCCACTAGACCCAGATGTTTTAGAAGCGTTAAATCCAATTTACACGGATTTGAGTAGGACCGAATTATTAAACAGGTGCAAGGGAATCAATACTCAAAATAATAATGAGAATTACAATGGCTTTTTATGGCACTTTGCTCCCAAACACCTCCACAGCGGTTTAAAAACTATTCAACTGGCCAATTATTTTGCTGTTGGAATTTTTAATGACGGCTTGCAATCAATACTAAGTATATTTAAAACAATAGGAGTGATTATTGGACCTGTGCTAAAGATGATGTCGACAAGCGCGACATGATGTGCATCCAGCTAGCAGAGAAAAGGCACCAGGACGCTTCATAAGAGGCTCGAACAGCTCGTAGGAAAGCTGCAGCGGATGAACAACAACTTTTCGAGCAAGAGGTAGGCGACTTGTACTCTCTAAATCGGAAAGAGTGAATTTTTCACTATTTTAAAGAGTGACGAGCTAAATCACTCGAGTGACTTTTCTGTATACTTCACTCAAAAGGAGTGATATTTTTCACTTGAACCAAACAAGTGGTGCTAATCACTCGTTTATCTCGAGTGATCTAGTAGCTGCTACTGAAATCAGTTTTCAAAGAGTAAAAGTTGTTCTGGGAGATTTTGATGTTAGAAATGTGCATTATCTCATTAAATAATTCATCTGCTTTTCTTCAAGTATTAAAAAGTTAGTAAACTATATTAATTCACTCCGTTTAAAGTAATATCCTTAATTTTCTCAACTTATTTAGTAAACTTTGTTTTTATACTCCAAGGTTTTATTGGTCTAGTGGATTCAAATCTAGTACAGTAACCTGAGGAATCTAGATCAATTACTACCATAGTTGAATTTTCCCCTTTTTTCTTTTTCATTCATTGTTATTAAACTTATTTAATGTTTTTAAAGTATTTAGAAAGGGATAGTAATGAAAAATTACAATCATTTACACAATTTATGCTTTATAAAGATATTTTCTTTCACTCCAACACAACATATTATATTGTTGAAGAAAAAAATTATACAAAATATTAAAGAAAGAAAACGTTTCAATATTTATTATTCAAAAATTATATAAAAGATTATTTATACAAGGATTTGAAAATCTTGAATATTTCTAAAACATACGAGGTCTGTCCCAAAAGTATCCGACCTACGTTCATATCTTCGCGCGGAGAGACTCAGGCGACCTGTGGAGGGTACGAACGTCACCAGCAACTCCTAACCTTCTCGTCAGTAGCCTGAGATACTGATGAAACGCCTCAGTTCCCGCGCAGCGTGTATTTGATTACAACGACTTTTTTGCGTTCGTCGCAATTTGCTTATTGCTAAAAATGGCAAAACGAACCGGACAGCGAATTTGCATAAAATTTTGCTTTAATCTCGGTAAAAGTTGTGCGGAAACTATTGAAATGTTGCAAAAGGCCTTTAAAGATGAGTGTATGGGCAAAACACAAATAAAAGAGTGGTATAGGCGGTTCAAAAGTGGCCGCACATCTGTTGACAGTGATCCTCGTTCATCAAGTCAATGTTGATTGTTTTTTTCGATTATGAGGGCGTTGTGCACCACGAATATGCCCCTACAGGCCAGACAATCAATAAAGAGTACTACGTTGAAGTTTTGAAAAGATTACGTAATGCAATCAGGAGAAAACGACCGCAACTTTGGGAAACCGGTGACTGGCTTCTTCATCACGACAATGCTCCAGCGCACGCATCAAACCTTGTGCAGCAGTATTTATTGAAACACAGTGTTGCGTAGCTCCGCCAGCCTCCATACAGTCCTGATATAGCTCCCTGCGACTTTTAGCTGTTTCCTCGATTGAAAATGCCGCTTAAAGAACATCGATTCGACAATAAACAGACTGTTGAAACTAATGCGACGAATGCACTAAAGGCGATTCCGAAGTCTGACTTTCAAGAGTGCTTTAGTAAGTGGAAGCATCGATATGAGCGTCTTGTTCAATCAAATGGGGACTACTTTGAAGGATTCCACCCCCCGGATGACGAAGAATAAATCAAGCACCGAGAAATCGAAGTAGGTCGGATACTTTTGGGACAGACCTCGTATATTAAAAATATTTTTAAAATTATAGTATACATTCGTTACGTTAAACGTAGGTCAGTTTATATAACGTTTGCTAAACGTTGCGATTGTATGAAAATATTTTCAACAGTGTTGGTCAGTTTCGGAAACGAGAGAGAGAGGGCTCTCGCGCTCCATCGCGAGAGTCGGCGATGCGACTGCTATGCGAGGCCGAGACGGAACGCGTATGCGCTTAGGGTATGCCCAAGCCTATATGCGATTTCCTGCCATATAGATAATATACATAGCTAGAGGAGGTGTGACATATGCTCGAATTTATAATCGCTACTCGGAACTTGAGTCGCAGCTGTCTTTGTCGCACTCATACAATTTCTTATGGGAGAGACAAGGATAGCCGCGACTCAAATGTTGCATGTCGAATAATTAGATACACTTTTATATGATATTTGAACGTTTATGTATACCTGTACAAGAATACAAGTTATAACTGAGGCTGCTGACCGTATGTGTATGTTACGGCGTCAGCATGAGGTCAGGCTTGCGTGCCGAGAAAGCCGACAGACAGACATAACACTCCGCGCGATGGCAGCACTGTACATTTGCGAGACTTACAATCTATCTACCATTCGTTTTATAACGTACGCTCAAATTCTTTCTGTTTAAAAACTTTTAATTCATTTTGAACTACACTAGGCCAACCATTTTTTATATATTCGCGAATACTAAACTTAAAATCTCATCTTTCTCTAATGCTTCTCTGACTTCAAACAAAGTAATAGCACTTATATTTTCTTCTATACAATTTAAATACGAGTAATCATCCACAGCTGCTTCCGTAACATTTTAATCCTTGCTAGAATTTAATCGCGATAAACAGTCGGCATGAGAATTTGTTGTTCCCTTAATGTGTCTAATCTGAAATTCGTAACATGATAAAAATACGGACCATCGTTGGACCCGGCTAGCCGCTATTTGCGGGAGTTCATTTTTATCATCAAAGTACACTTTAATGGTTTGTGGTCAGTTTCTAGTATGAGTTTACAACCATAAACATACTGGTTAAATTCTTTAACACCATACACTAACCTTAAAGCCTCACGAGCAATGTGAGCATAATTTTTCTCCGCCCTAGACAATCTACGCGATGCGTATGCGATGGGTCTTTCTGATGAATCTTCCATAACATGGGATAATACGGCCCCTAAATCCGTGGGTGACGCATCGCACGTAATATTAATCGATAATTTCGGATCATAAATTGTAAATAGATCGTATCACATTAAACTGTCCTTCGCTAGTTTGAAGGCATTTTCACAATCGCAAGACCAAACCCAAACTTTATTTTACTTCAACAATTCGTACAATGGTCCATTATACTTGAATAATTATTAATAAATTGAGAATAGTAATTCATCATTCCAAAAAATATTTGTTATTCTTTGACATTTTGCAGCCTGGGAATTTGTGAAATTGCTTCGATTTTTTGTTGAATACATGGATGCTATTTGCATCTATTTCATAGCCTAAAAACTCTATTTTAGAATTGCTTATTTCACATATTTTAAAACTTAATATTAATTCGATGCTTTCGAAATGAGACAATACTGATCTAAGACGCGCGTCGTGCTCCTCATGATCACGGCCGCCTACTTTTATGTCATCGGAAAAGACGATCACTCCATCTATATCTCCAAGGAGTTCTTCCACTTCACTCTGAAATCAACCTGGTGCCGACGATACGCCATACGATACTTTTTTATATATTAATAACTCGTTACTAGTTGCAATTGTCGTTAACGGCGGTGAACCCGGAGCAACCTCTTATTGTTAATACGCCTGCCTTAAATCAAGATTTGATTGAATCTTGTTCTTCTTCATCCTTGCTAGCAAATCTTGTGTGCGCGGAATCGGGTGCCGGTCAATTTTCATAACAGAATTTAAGGTTACCTTGAAGTCCCCACAAATTCTAATTTGGCCATTCTTTTTTAGCACCGGGACTATTGGTGTTGCCCACTCACTACTTTCAACGGGAAATAAAATCCCTTCTTGTATAAGTCTGTCTAATTCAGGTTCAACTCTACCTTTCATGGCGTATGGCACCGGGCTGGGTTTTTTAAAAACGGGGTTTGCATTTTCTTTGAAGTGAATAACAAACTTTTTTTATTATAAGTACCCAATTTTGTCGAGAAAACCTTGAGAAATTTTTCTTATATTTAAATTTAACTACAACATCATGTTTCCTAAAGGAAGCATTAGTTCGTCCATGTAGCTACGATAACGTCTGCCTGTGTTTTTCAAATTTAGTTAATTTTTAAATCTCTTTTCATAAAAATTCTCGCAAATCGCTGCTATGTGAGACCCGGTGTCTATTTCGAAAATAGTGGGCTCACCTTCTACTTTCAATTCTACGGTTCATTATTTACATAAGTTACTATCAGACATAAGATGAAGATCATCAATATCTTCATGCCCATTATATTCTTCAACAAAATTGTGTTTTTCGCGGAAACTATTACTAGCAACTTCGTTTTTAAAAACCTTCTTATTTTTATTGTGACATTGACTTTTATTTTTACGTACCCGGGCTAGATGACCTTGTATTTTAGATATATTACAGACATAGTTTTTATGACGACAATTACTTGCCTTAAATCAAGATTTGATTGAATCTTAACATGATTCGAATGTACACAACAGAAACAAGATTTATCTGACCCTTTATTCTGTACATTGACCGTAGTCTTGTTATTGTTTACGTTTGATCGCGACGCAACTTTCTTCTCCTTGGCGAAATTCGTGGAACTCGCAGCGCCGCTATCTGTTGTCTATGCCTGTCGCGTCCCAAGAAGCCGCCTTGATTACAGTTGCCAATTCCATTGCTTTGTCGAACGTGAGATCTTTTTCTCCTAAAACTCGTTTATTTATTGGCTCATTGCGAGTACCCCAAACAAATTGATGTCTTAAATATTTGTTCAAATCGGTCCCAAAAGTACAATACGTTGCTAATTTCTTCAAATTTGAACAAAACGAATTATTATTCTTGTTTTTACTTTGAACACACTTTTTAAACTTATATCTTTCGGTGATCTCACTCGGTGCGGGTTGAAGGTAATTTTTCATAAGTTCAGTAAATCTTTGAACGATTTTGTCGATGGTACATCTGGCATGCACAAATTTCTCAGTAGGGCGTATCTGATTTTACCAATCAGTTTTAAAAAGAGTGGCATTTTCTTTCCGTCTTCGACGTCGTTTGCTACAAAAAATTGGTCCAATCTTTCTTCCATAATGACCACTCTTCGTCCTTTGAGCATTGTTCGATTGAACCCACTGTAATTCGATTTGACATTGTATCTTCCTATTGATTAAGAGCTTGTGATTCAAGAATCAACTGTTCCTTCTGTGCTGTTAGTTCCTCTTGCAACTTATACAATTCTGCTTTTTGCTTAATAAACTCTGCACGCTCTTCGTCTGACATAGCACCCTTTACTCACCGCCAATTGTTACATGCCGAATAATTGGATATACTTTTATATGATATCTGAACGTTTATTTATACATGTATAAGAATAGAAGTTATAACCGAGGCTGCTGTCCGCACGTGTATGTTACGGCGTCAGCATGCGGTCTGGCTTGCGTGTCAAGAAACCTGACAGACTGACATAGCGCTCCGCGCGGTGGCAGCACTGTACATTTGCGAGACTTACAATCTACTTTATATACCACACAAGTCTCAAGTCTGTACTATAAATTCGAGCCTACGGAGACGTATAATATGCAAATGGACCGTCTTGCCGATAGAAATTAAGAGAGAGAAGATTGCTGCGCACTCTCTAACCTTATCTAATAACGCATGCGCAGTAGAATACATAATAAAATTTATAATTTTCATTAAATAATTGCAAAAATATTCAATTATAACCATTATTTTTTCAACAGTAATAATACATTATTTAATCAAGAATATGTCACTTTAAAATAAAATTTAACATAAAATTTATAACCTCAATTAATTACATAAAAATTAATTTGCATTACTTTATCAGATCATACTTACAAATTATTTATGTGAATTGTATTAATAAATAATACTAACGAGAAAATATTAACCTACGTTTAATTAAAAAAACTGAAAATTTAAGTATATATATATATATATATATATATATATATATATATATATATATATATATATATATATATATATATATATATATATAGTTGCAATTTCTCTTATAAGAAATTTAAGTAAAATGTTAATTAAGCGTAGGTTAACATTTTACTTAAATTTCTTATAAGAGAAATTGCAACTAGGGTACAGTTATTGATATGAAATTATAGGTTTCATTTTCAAAGTAAGAAAAACAAAAAAAAATATAATTGACAATTTGATTCCCTTATGTACAATTTAACAGAAATATGTTATCTTTACAACTATTTAAAACTATGTAGAAAGAATATTACTGTCCCTATTGTTATAGTGCACCTAACTCAGCCCTCCCTTCTTATCCCTCCCACTTTATTTTATAATGCATCACAACTGGCCCTACAGTTTTAGATGTAGTGCGAACCATCGGATCCTCGGTACTTTAACTGGGATTCGAACTTAGGAATTCTGTGTAGAAGGCTGAGTCCTAAACCACTAAGATACCGTAGCTCTGATAAATTTCTCATATTAGACGTAATACCGCAAACACTAGTGTTATTTTCTTGGCACGCATTCGCTCTTTGAATCGCAGTTGTCTCAATCACATGCGCGCGAAATTTTGACTCCGGATTGTTGACCACAGGTAGCTGGGAATCTTGTCGCTGGTACCTGGGTATGTGATCGCTGCTACCTGGGTATCTTGTTTCTGGTATTTGATTATGGGACCTGGTCGTGTGTATATGAGTATCTTCTAGTTGATATTTTGGAACCTGGTGTACTTGCCCGTGCTCTCGCTCTTTTTCTACGACATTCTAAAGTGATTGTAGTGAAAAAGTGCATACGAATGTGTCGTTTATACAAGTGATAGAGGACACACTCAGTTAAGTAGAAAAGTTGGTCTTTGTGCATGCGTAAATATGCTTGTGATTTAACTTCGGGGCCCATTAGCGCGGAATTTAAAGAATCAATAAAGACAACAGCAGAAAGTTTAAATTTATTTTTTTAATGTACTTTATCGCTGGTCTGGTCCGTCTAAATATACAGGAAGTTAATATCTGGCAGTGGATTTATATATGACCTCGACAAAAATTAGTCTCTGCGCTTGCGTATAATGTTAACCACAGGGGCGGGAAATTGAAATTATCAACAGAGCGGACTGCAGTATAGCGGTAAAATACTGTGCTTCATATCTCCAACAGAGGGCACTGGATTATCGCTGACATTAATACAAAGAATTTGATATGTCGTGTGCAGTTCGACATCATCGTCACTCTACTATGAGCTGTCAAAGTATCAACATGGAAGACTTTCGTCGACTGGTAGGTATTCTTCGCCTACTTGTTAAAGTACAAAATGTATTTATTTAAATAAACGGGACAGTCAATCACGACCGAACCACCGCCATCACTAGAGCTGAGCAATTGAAGCTTTATATTAATTGTTATTAGCGGAGGGGGTTATTATTATTTGTTTAAGGTAACAAGGAGAGGAAACCATTTGGCCGGTAACGAGCAGCAGAAAAGTTCCGCCCATACACATACGTACTCTTGCACCCACTACGACGATGATGAAGAAGAGACCGCGACCCGAAATACAAGGCCCCAGCAGAAGCACGCAGACGCCCGGGCTGGAGCTGCTCTGTACGTACAGGCTCGCATCGCCATCGCACAAAGTCCATACTGACTCTCCCTCTCTCTATCTCTATTTGTCCCTCGTAATCGAGAATGATGAGGCCACCGCACACATACACACACGACTCTCTCCCGATGCACGCGGACACTAGCAGCTTCCCACAGCACGGAGCCGCGAGAGAGAAAGAGAGAGAGAGAGAGAGAGCGAGAGAGAGAGAGAGAGAGAGAGACATACGCAACGACTTGACAAACCATGGGAGGGCGAGCAGCCGCCTTTCTCGCGAGCCTCCTGGAGCTGCCGGTCTACCGTAGAGTAAGCCAGCTTGCACATGCCACTGCTGCCAACTGTTATGGCTCGGCAGTGACAAAAACCAAGCGGCTGCTATAGGTATACGCGCCGAACTATAGCATGCTCGCAATTAAATATTCATATTTCGCGCGTGCTGACCTGAGCGTGAGTGCGCCTTTCTTGCTGTTTGAGAGCGAGGTATATATATATATATATATATATATATATATATATATATATATATATAATTATTATTTATACAAGGCTTTAAATAAATTACAACATAGGAATTTAGGATAAAAGTATGAACACTTGAGGTTTATTCAATTCTATATTACAATGTGTTGAGCGCCAGCTACGCGAACTTGCAGCACGATTTTGCAAGTGTTCTATCGTCACGTACAATTATTTATAAGTCTAAATTAACTACGGTGAGCACGGCGGTACGGTGGAAAATGGTATATAATCGAGAGGGGAAGAAGTTAATACTCAGAGACGCGAATTCTATGAAGCAGGAGATGCACATGGACAACTGTGCCAATGAAGGGGCACGAAGACGAGAGCTGCAAGGCCCAGGACTGCGTACTTGCAACAGGAGCAGTGGACACGGTTAACCTCGAAGAAGTTATATTTATTCTGCAGCTTGTTACACTGCATTTTTCAACTACCTCTGCAATCAGGTGAGATTAGTGTTTCGTATACCTGTTGTATTCTACCCTTGTTAATGCTAGGTTGCTTCTAGGTGACTGGCGAGTGCTTCGGTGACTGCTGCTGCTGTTATAGAGAAGTGGGTCATAAGCAACGATACTTCATCTGAGAGACCAGACCAGGGACCAAACCCTTCAGACCAGGTAAGAGAGTTCCAGTTTGATGTTCGTATCTGCTGTAGGCTAACTCATCTTTATATTTTCTAGGGTGTATGCTGTAGACCTCCGGAGTATCCAGAGAAGCAGCCGCTCCGCCCAAGGTGGACCCACTAATGCCTTGCAAGGCATAAAACCAGGTGGGTATTATTCTAATACCATTTTGCTTATTTTCTTAAGTATTAATCCCCTCTAATTAATGTATGTGCTCTTAGGTTGTTTCGAGCGGAAGGGAAGAAGGAGAGGAGACACTAGGACACGCTCAGCGCACCCCAGCCAAGACCAGCCAGCTCCAGCCTATGCGAGGCTCTATGGAATGACAGCTGTGCGTAATCTTCAGCTGCTTCAGGGTATTGAAGAGCTCACCTGCTCTGTATCGTCGAGGAGAAGGTGTAAATAGTGTGTGTGTGTATGTGTATAGTGAGTGTAGTGGGAGAGTAGTGTGCAATTAGGTATGTTATAGGCCAGTTTTGTCGAGCATCGGCCTTGCACTGAGCAGCTCGTTCGACAGACTGGAAATTTGTGTAACACACACAAAATGTGGTGTATATTTTGTGTAAAGTTTAATTTACTATTTGGACCGGGTTAAATGAATCGAAAAATTTTCGGCTTTCATGGTAATTAATTGTAAATTTAAATTAAAACTTTGATCATTTTGAAACTTTGTTTTTTTTTGTTATTACCTACAATTTTTTTTTATTATTTTGTTATTAGTTAGCAACCCTTGATTACATTTGCAATATTCTTTAATTTTGCAATACATTTTTATTTTTTTTTGTAAACAACGCTAGCTTACAATAATTTAACTTCGTTAAAATAAGTGTACCATATTATTTTGAATTAGTAATATTCCACCTATCGAACACACATCCCTTAGCCCATATCGAACTTAAACAATACCACGACCCTATCGATCCCTACCCGACTACAAATTGCCAGTACCTTGTGTATCCCTACCGCATGCATGCAGAAATCCTTGTATGGAATTTTCGTTTAGTAACCTTGCTTTTGCTTATTAATTATATTATTTTTTGCTGTTGTTTGGTCGCATCTTCAATCCCACTTAACAAAATTTCCCAGTCTTCTTAAATAATAGTAATTTGAGAAGTGGTACGAACAAAAAGATTACCATCGTGTTTGTTGTTAAATATCTTAAATTAATAAAGTTCGTCTGGATCTATTTTTGTCTATTTAAAGAAAAACTCCTAGAAATATTTCTTGTTTTTTAATTATGTCGAAATCATAAGAAAGTAAAAATTTTATTTTTCCCTCGTAAAAGAAAATTTCTTTTTTAGGAAAACAACTAAAATTTTCTTTCTTAGTATTAGTTTTTTTGAATTCCTCCACCCAATATCGTACTTGATCGAAACACACCATCTACCTTTTTACCCAATATATTCCTGCTTGCATACCTCATACCCGCTTACGCTTAGACAATCGTAGTATTTCGCTACAACTTTAGGTTGCTTTACACACTGTTTATTAATAATTTATTTTTCATATTGTTGCTTGCTTTCGCTTATTCATTTTTTTTGTACTCTATGCAATACTCCATCTGTAATTTTTTTTGAGAACTTCATTGTTTTTCATTTTCTTTCTTTTCTTAATCTAAATTAAGTTTTTTTAATATTTTATTTTTTCTTTTTCTCTTATATACCTTTCGTAATACCAAATCGCACTTTCTAGTGAGCAAGCAAAAGTAAGCTAAACTCAGTCATGCTAACTTCGAATTAAAGAAACGTAACGTCCCTTTACCTTAAAATGTCGACGGCTGACCAATTGAAACTTGTCGAGGAAGCGACTATTGCTAGAAAAGCAGATTCCGAACTCCATTACTCAACTCGTGGATTAAATTATATATTGCGTCATGCCAATATAAGCAAAATTAGTACATTAGGAACCAAGAACGAGATACTGGATCGAGTAGTTCGGTATCAGCTTAAATCGATTTTTGGATCTCATGTTGTGCCATAGGTTCCGTACAATGATGATCAAATCGCGTGTAAAGAAAAACCTTGTTTATGTCTTAATTCTAACTCGATGCAAGGATATTTGTCCAATGTCGCGAACAAACAAGAGATTGTACGATCTGTATTCGCAATATATGATATAAATACTCTTTCGAATAGCGCGAAATATTTTCAGATTAGTACAGAACGGACTTACGACGAGATACTTAATCGATTAGTTGAAATCGCGACAAAAGCTCAAAATTACGTTGTTGATACGAGTTGTGAGATTAAAGCAATTGAAAATCATATCTGAGGGACAATTGAACAAACACCTGCTGTAAAATCTGATAATATCTCACAAATACCAATCCACCTAATGGAACCGTATAGATGTTTCGCCCCACAACCTACACTTACCCCACAAATACCAACCTACCCTACAGTATAAATTTCGCAACTTTCACAAACACCAACTTACCCTATCGAACAAACCTCACAACCTTTACAAGTACAACACGCCCCTATCGCACAACCCACACACCCTATATCAATACAATTCTACACTACTACACAAAATCTTCATACACAAAACCCTAACATACAAACCCCTCTTTGCCTACAACAATGTAACTATTATACATCACAATACAACACAGTACCCAAAATCCCAACATACAGTATCGCATCAAATACCTACCACACCGCTATACCATTCCCTAATCTCCACCCATACCAGTATTATTCCCCCATATCGCAAATTAACGGACAACAGAACCCCATCGAATTGCAAAAACGTCTCGAATCGTATCCCGCACAAGGACCATTGTCGTTGGTAGTCATGGAACCACCTCCGCCGGATTTAACGGTATCTCCTAACACAGTTGATAAGACGGAGAATGAAAATTTGTCGGTATCTCGCGCGACTTTCGCAATTGATTTTTCTGTAGAATTAGCGACAACAATTGTATCGGCATTTATCCCCGAAAATTCGAATTCATTAGGAAAGAGTGAAGAGAAATCGTCGGTTCTCACTTCGGAGGAAACTGCAGTAGAGCATTGTTCATCGGCTTTGAACAACTTCGAAGCTCAAAATACAACTGCGGTAAACGAAACTCAGTCGAATCACCTTTCTACACTCTCAAATTACGGAATCGCAGACGGAGTTACGGAAAATTTCCCAATCGTAGCTACCGCGAGTTAATCCGTAATAAACCGTTCGAAAGAACCTATAAGGAGTGATCGTAACTCGAATCGAACTAAACGTTTGAAAAATTCATCGAAAACTTTGATTAGTGCCCGCAGGTCGGATTGTTCATCGTCGGAACAATCATATCGGTCATCGAATAATAAGAACTCGAACATAGTAGCTGAAAGATCCGGAAATCGAAATAGCAACACACCCAACAGTTCACTTTCGGAACAGCGGCTTCGTAGTCCGAAAAATCATCGTATTGTCGATTCATTGACGAATGAATCACTCGAAACCACCAATCGTAAAACGTCGAACAGAACTGGTAAAATCCCGAATGAATCACGAATATTACATCGACTGACATGGAGTCAATCGAATAGAACTTCGAAAACTCCGGAAGTCAAATCCTTTTCCTGGAAATCACCAGCAGAAAAATTAATTTCTTACCAAATCGCAAGAATAATTCGAATTCGTCGATCTCATCGAATATAGGCAAACCAGCGTATAGCAAATCTTTATATGCTTGCTGGGCCTGTCACCATACCGGACACCAGGCAAAGTTCTGCCCTAATAAATCTGGGATTTTATGCTATAAATGTGGCCACCTAGGAGTCATAATTCCCAACTGTCCTAACTGCAACCCACCTCGAAATAAAAAGATAGGACACTCCCCGGGAAGAAAGACCATTGCGGTACCGGTAAACATGAGTACACCGTCGGGAACTCAGCCTTCGCCTCGGAAGCCTGAGCGGGTGTCGGTTCAACGTTTACCGCCTTCAAAGCCTAAAAACAATACCACTAAACGGAGAAATTCGAAGACAAGCGATCGGGAAAACTCTGCAGAGTCGTCGCGGAAATCAGAGCCCGCATCGGCAGTCACTCGCAATAAAACTGACTGAGTATGTTGGAATTGTAAATGTTCGGGACATTGTTATCGTGATTGCAAAAAACCACGTAATAAGTGATTTTGTTATCGTTGTGGGAAGAAAGACGCGGACGTTAATACGTGTTCTTTTTGTAAGTTTCGCCATTCTTTTAAAAGATTCGAAGGCGTCGATACAAACTTCACAAAATCTCGTATTGCAACCGATAACTCGCAAATGATTGTCTCAGCCGCATTAGTAGACCCCGCATCGAAACTACTAGCAGCATCACGGCAATCAGTTATTGTAATTCTTCCGAACATTGACGCATACGTTAGAGGTGTGTAAAATACCGATATCGCTTATCCCTTCCATTATTGCATACCCTCATCTTGTCGATACCAAATACCCTCCCTTCGCCAGTACCGCTATTACCTTACCGCAAATAACGTTAATCCCCCTACCGTTTACACCAAAAATTTTTCTACCGCATATGCCACAAATTTCCCTACCGTAAATGGAAACAATTTTTTCTGCCGAAACTACCCTTTAAAAACTGTGATAAAAATAATATATATAAGGCCCTCCTCTAGGCCGTGGGGTCACGGCTTCGCTTCCGGAGGGGTGACATCCCCGCCCGCGGTGATTGGCTTAAATATTATCCACCCCCCTACCGTCCGATCCCCATCCAACCACCCCCTCTATCGTAAACCGGCAAAACCAAAAAAGTCCAAAACTCATCCCATCATTAATGTGGTAAACGACCCGAACGGGGGACAAGTACGCATTACAACGGGGGACTCAATTACCTTCACTAAGACGGCTACTACTCAGATGAAGTCGGAAAGGGAAGTGATAATTGAGAGAGGGCGAAGCCTCAGAGAACGAAACGGGGTAGAGTCGGTACACCCTATATATGCGATGGTCTCGATTGATTTCGTGAGGGAAGCGCGACCCAGCCCGATACCAATCGCACTGACCTCGTTCGTCGGGGGGAAGACCAACCCCGGCTTGATGGACTTAAAGATCCATCCAGCTCCGTACCGATCGAATGATACAGCATCCGTCTCTTCGCAAGGGTCCTGCTGGAACTGTAAGAAGGAAGGTCATCGATATACGAATTGTAAAAGCCGGAGGGACTATAAGTTCTGCTTCCGATGTGGCCAACCAAATGTCGACGTGCACACTTGCCCACGGTGCACAGAACCACCACCGACGGACTATCGGAGGTCATCGGACCAACCATGCACTCCGCCGGCTACTCCTCCCCCTCAGGCCGTATCGGGATCGATGACAGCCCCAACCCCAACGTTACCCCCTGCACCGGCGCGTACCAACCCCAGCGACCATAGCATCTGGGGTTTACGGCTCTGCTAATGAGCCAGTGCTCATAGTAATGCCGGGTGGTACGGTCTACTTTTCGCAACCCCAATAAAAAAAAATAAACACCCCTTCCCTACTCCCCACCTACCGATACCGAATCTCCTATTGTGGACACACCATTCCCCTACCGCCAATGCCGTACCCCTTCCGCCTCACGACAATATCGTAAATTGCCTATCGAAATCCATCCCGTCCCTCCTATCATCAATACCGAATACCCTCCTAATGGAAATTCCAGTCCATTCCTACCGAATGCGTAAGCTTCCACCTTGATTACCGAAAACGCATCACGACAACCCCATACAACTTCCGTAGACCAATAACAGTTTGTAAACGCGAGAAATTGTGCATACATAAAATAGAGTAGTATAAACTAAGTATGTTATTTAAGAAAGAAAAAGACTGACATGTATGATGGCAAAGACTGATTTCAACTACCTCGCTAAAGTATTTAAATCGTATATTTGGGCGTGGGTTCGTTACGCGAACTCACCTAGCATCCACTCATTAGTAAAATCACTTGTAGTAAAATCAGCATGTAACCAGTGTCAGCTACATGCACTAATTACTGTATCAAAATTTTATATAGGACTCTGTTTCCTTCGAATGCCATACATTAAGCAAAATATTATGAAGTGTCCCTTACTAAATTAGGAAAAATTTAAATTTAAGAATTTAGTCTGTAAGAATAACGCTGTATATAAAAATGTTCTTAGCTTCTTTTTATAGATACAACCGTACTAATCACGACTGATCAATTGTACAGCCATAATGTAAGTAGTCATTAGTACTTCTAGATGCCTAGTAGCGCCAAATAAATATTCATAGTTCATCAAGAGAACAAGAAGAAATGACAATTAAATGAAGTATTTAAATAAAACTGTACATGTGCATAGGATAAGTATTTAGCTAGCTAGAAAGCGTTAAACACAAGCGATTAGTATAGACTAGGTTAGCATATAAGTTAGTTAGTTGCGTACCGAGTGAGCACGTCCCAAGTAAACCGCGAACCGCGTAGCCGCGCTTCGGTTTAGTAGGGGGGAATTTGTAACACCACCTTTTGTGTGGGTTACACAACTTCCAGTCTGTCGTACGAACTGCTCAGTGCAAGTCCGATGCTCGACAGAACTGGCCTATATCACCGATAGCACACTACTCATCCATTTCACTCACTATACACACACACACACACACACACACACACACACACACACACTATTTCCTTGGACGATACAGAGTAAGCGAGCTCTCCAGTGCCCTGAAGCAGCTGAAGAGGATGCACAGCTGCCATCCCATAGATCCTCGCATAGGTGTGAGCTGGCTGGTTTCGGCTGGGTGGGGTATATATATATATATATATAAAGAAATAAATAATAAATAGTAATAACATAAATTATTTAATTTATAAGAAGCCCTGAGTTATCTGAAATAGAACCCGATATATAATTTAGAAATAATAATAGTCGATAATGGTTTAATATGAAATTTGCTCGTATTAAAAAATAATATTCGTAGGGTGGCCCTGATGTACGTCCGCGGTTGCCGCGGGCTAGCCCTTACCTCTAATATAATAGAGCGACGGTAGAATGAGGCGACGTGTCGCTGACGACGATGCTCTCGCCTCTCTCTCTCTCTCTCGCTGCAGTCTCGCTGCAACTGCTCTGAACGCGGGATAGTGGAGTCTCTTCTCCACTCCGCAGTCACAGCCTCGCACTGCACTCTCTTTTATCTGCGTCCTCCTTCGTGTAACACCACAACGGCTGAAAATCGGCGTCGTGGGTGGTGTCTGTCAAGATGGCGGTCGAGCGTTCTTCCTCTCGAGGCACACGGCGTGAGGAGTCGAGCGGTAGTGATTCTTCCTCTCTCCGGCCGTGCCCCCCCCCCCCCCGCTCCTTCTCCACTCCCGTCTTTCCACCTGTTGCCGCGCGTGTGCATGAGATAGCGTCTCATGCCCCTTTCGCGTCCTCTCGTCCGTGAATTCACTCGCTTATAAACGCTTCAAATATTTCCCGACGTTGAAATGAATTAAAAAAATCTTTTTCACCGAATGGCACGTTATATAAGTGAATATCGGCCTCTGGCATGTACAGACCTCCGACTTTCTGCACAGCTTTTGTACGCCATGCAGCATGCAGCAGCAGGTTTTCGTTCAAACTGTAAAAAATAACTAATATTTGCTTTTTACAGTGAAGAACGTTTTTTAACGAATAGCAAGAAAATTTGTTTGATTGACTATTCTGTGCAGAAGGTTTGTAGTACTACCAGTTTATACGGCTTGAAAAAATTCTGTCGGATCCAACTGCAACAGTGGCTTCTGTGGGATTGGTCATTAGCGCACAGTATTTCCATCGCCCTCCGAATGTGTACGCTATCGTCCTTATTGTCATGGAGTCGGTCTTCTGCGATCTTCGTGTCGAGGTGCGCCATACAATTTAATATCTCGAGCGTAAATTCGTGTACCTTCTCAATTTCTTCGTAAGGGGTTAAAAAATTTGTATACGTCTCGTGAAAGATCGTGGTCCTTCTTCTGTATTCCGTAGATGAAAGGCCGTCTTTATCGACAACGATGAAGCTGCCGGCTTATCCGCTATTATTCGGCAGTCCCCGGCGTTCTCCGATGTGCACCTGTGCAGTATATTGAGCGCGTAACGCACCATAGATACTATCGACGGGCCGCCGATTTGCTGTTGCTGCTACTGCTGCTGCTCTTCTTCAGCCCCCATACTGCTCAATATTTACAGATCTCTGGATGACAACTCCACAATTTTTTCTACATTTTCTAAGTCCTGCAATATTGCGCTGATTTTGGGTTCGTTCGCTTTTTGGCGGTGACGGAGCGAATGACCTCATTATTCGTTGATGTCGAATGCGCAGTTGTGGCCGATTTATATAAATCAGCCGCTAGCGCATTGTACGCCAATATATATGACGGCGACGACGACGGCTGGATCATTATGTCGTCCAGCCATTTATACTTTTCGTCGGAAAGCGACGTAGACTAGTCTCCTTTTCGACACGGTGCGATTAACTCGTCAATCCCAAAGTCGGCAATAAACTCCATGTTTTTTAAAGATTGAAATTTAATTTGTGAATAAATTGTATAGCTCTTTATAAAGCTTACCGTGCAATTCTTCACTATGGGTTTGTTTGCACTAACACATTGCACTGGACATCAAACTTTTAAAAAAATTCACATTTTCACCGACACTATACACCCGTCTAATTATTAGTGATATTAAAAGTTTTTTCTTAACTAAAAATATAATTACTACCGCAAAGTTCTAAAGGAGCGAGCAGCACGGTGCGTACGCAGTAAAATTCGATACTGAAAAGTGCAGAGAACACTTTTCGGGATCTTGGCTAGAGTCGGAAAAAGTGATAACAGAGAAAAAGCATCTATATATCTTGTCATATTGGTTTTTTTGGGAGGATCTAGCGTAGAAAAATTATATTATAGCCAAAAACATATGTTATCTATCTACAAGGAGAACATTGGTATTTAGTAGAAACAGGTGTTACGTGAAAAGACGGAACGGGGAGTGCTCACATCGTGCATTCTCCCGACGGGTGCTTCCAAATATTATATTATATTTTCTATACCAGTGCGATATAAGTTAGTGAATAAAGCCCAAGAGGCCTAAACCTAAAAATCATTCGTTCACGAACGTAAGAAACTTTATAAATTTTGTATACTCAATCGTATTACAAATTTTGTTGTACAATTTTGAATTGTTCAGTAGACTATACAAATTTATAATAAAATCGTTAATGAATTTTCAAAGAAAGAAAGCGAAGTATTTAACGTATCGTTAATTTAAAATATTAATTGAAAACATAATGAATGGAACGGGAAACAGGGTGTGTAGAACGAAAAATACATAAATAATTATTCAACTTGTATTGGTGTATGTATGTTTATTAATATATTTATAGGTACAAGATTGATTACAGAGGGCTGAACTTAAAGAGCACTCGTGCATGAACGTAAGAACCTTTTTACATTTTTTATACTCAATCATATTACAACTTTCTTTTATGAAACTTTATAGCTATTGCATTATTTCTTTGCGTCTTGTGAGTAGAAACGACAAAATTTGTCGAGGATCGTACCGCGGCATATGTTACACAGTTTTTACGAAGGTGTTAAAAATGGTGCTTTAAAACTGGTAAAACCCTGTAATTGTCAAAGTATGTGTAGATTCTATTTTTGTCAATATGTATAACTTCCCAATGCGTTCCAGGCTTTGTGTAATCGACGATGTTGCAGCCTATTACAACTAGCACCATCCTGATTCGTGGAATTCGATCAGCTGTATATACACCGATACCCCTTGCTTTCAGACCCTCACAGGCTATTATTATTTTCCTTATGTTTATGTTAACTTTTATTTTATTTGAAGTTTCATTCTTCGATCGTACTCGTGTATTCAGAGCTTTTGTCACCCACTTCGTTCTGCCCCTCAATGCCAGAATTGAATCTTACGCGACAGCATCTTCTGCCCTAAATAAGATTTTAAACTGATTCATAAAATAATTCACTGTTTTCTTCTGTAAATTGCATCGCTAATATTCGAGTACTGGCAGTTATATCAAATGGGTACTGATTAGCATTGCTTATGTACGCAATGCTAGAATAAAGATTTACATAGATATACTAACAATGTTAATGAAATAGATGGTATGTTCTGTACGAAGGCCCCTTTCAAAAAAATACGGGCATTGGGATTTATTTTAAGGTATTAGAAGATGATCTCTAAAGTTTCATTAAAATCCATGACTCGGGCTCCGTACACGCTCCCCGTTGTTAGTGAAACTTATATCTTACACTGTAGTACTTTTATGTAATACAGCTGCAATTGTTATGTCGAGGGGTAGCTTTTTCATATCCTATAGCCGCCAATGTATGCCATAGAATAAAACTTTTATGTCATAGATTCACATTTCTACCTCATAAAGAGAAACAGAGAGTAAAACTCGACACTAGCAAAATATTATAAAGCTGACTAAAACGTCATTTTTGGAAATCAACGAAGTGGGTATTTGTTAAAAAAGCTTTATAAAAATATTACTCTAATAGTCTAAATAGATATTTTATATTTAATATTATTATGACAAGAAATAAGTATATAAATAAACAATGCTTGATTAATAAGTTTTATACATGCGTCAAATTTTCATTATCTTAGAGTTTGATTTCTGAGTTATGTTTTCTTACAAAAGTTGTATTTTTTCTCACAGTGGTACTTCAGTATTAAATTATCTTCTATTTGAACTAAAAAAGTTGGACAAAAATATTATTTAAACTACTCTTTTTGCAACTTAAAGTAAATTTTTTTTTCAAAAAAGTGAATTATTTTTAAACTTCGAAATAATTTGGAATTTGACAACTTCTTCGGTATTTTTTGAGTTCATATAGAAAAGAAACTTATAAAAATTTTAAAAAATTTTGTCTCGACTGTTTTAGACGCACCGCACGACCTCCATCACCGGCACCGATTAGAAAGTGCAGACTCCAGGCGCTCCGGCAAAATGGTCATAGCTTGAAAAAATTTTAATATTTTTTAATAACAAAAATTGTTTTTTAAAGCTAAAATATAGTACATTATGTTCTCAAAATTTCGTTTATCGCAATCATTTCCTTCCCTTTCAAAAAAATCGCTGAAAAAACGCTTTTTTTCGGGACCTAAAGCAGACTACCCCCTTAAGTGGCGTCGAAGCTCATAAATAACTTGGAAAGTATAATCTAGTGGTGTATACGTAGTATTAAAAGCTATATTTTTAGGTCGGTCAGGAAAATCCTGGTCCGATACGCGCTCGCAGCTTGCCCGAGCCAATCGGAGCGCTCTCGCTTCTTGGCTGAACTAATGAGCATTCGCTCACTTCTACTACGAATAACTAACAATAGGAGAGGTAGAAAAAGTACAGCTGGCTCGATACACGCATATATAATACATGTGGCCCCTTACGGAAAAAACACCCGAGTTCTCAGTTTAAATGCCGAATTTCGGGTGTGTACACTCAAATTTAGGTGTTTACACTGAACATTTGAGTGTGTATATTCAAATTTAGGTGTTTACACCCAGAACTTTCGGTGTCTACGCCAAAATCGTCGGTGTACACACCTAAAAATCAGTGTCAACATTCAAACATTTAGTGTACATCCATAATTTTCGGAGTGAAACTCTCAAATTCGGTGTCAACACTTAAGCTTTAAATGTACGCTTTAAATTTTAGGTATGGAACATTAAATTTTTCAGTGTGAACACCTAAGATTCAGTACACACCCATAATTTTCGGTGTTACACACCCAAATTCAGTGTCAAGCCTTTAGTATACACTTCAATTTTTCGGTGTGGAACACTAAATTTTCCCATGTGAACATCAAAAATTCAGAGCCTACACACAAACAGTCAGTGTGCATTCACAATTTTCAGTGTTTGCAGTTCTTACATTTAACAGATTTTTAAAAATTACTTAAAAATTTTATTTTTCAACGCATCAATTGGTTGTATATATATATAAAAATACATATTCTGATGCCGACTTTAAGTTTAATATTTGACAAAAACCGAGCAAAGCAAAAGAAGCTTTAAAATTCTTTTTTTGGGTTAAATCCCAAAAAAAGAATTTATTTGTACTAGTCCAGGGAACTTTTTATGTTTAAAAGTAATCATTCTGAAAATATCTGTGCTATATACACTTTAATGCCTTACATTTTACCGTTGCATAGCCTCAAAATCTTGATCGTACACGTCACAATAAATCACTATTTTCAATACCATGTTTATTAAAGTTACTGTGTTCCTCACATAATTGCAGGTGACATGGTAAACAAAAATTTTTTTAATCGACGGTTATTCTACTACTTTTGATATGTAGTAAGAAAAGAGCAAAGCACTTTTTTGTTATAATTTTTATTATTATTTTTTTCCGGAGACCTAATCAATTTTTTCAAAATTTTTATTTTAATTCTTTTAAATCGGTTCGGTCTCCGAGATAAAATAATAAAAAATATTTTAACGAAAAAGTGCTTCGCTCTTTTTGTAATACATGTCAAAAGGAGTCAAAAAACCGTCGAAAAAAATATATTTGTTCATCATGTCACCTGCAATCTTGTGAGGAACACAGCAAGTTTAGTCAATATGGTATTGAAAATAGTGATTTATTGTAACGTGTAAGATCAAGACTTTGAGTTTTTACAACGGCAAAATTTCAGATATTATTAAGTGTGCATAGCATAAAAATGTTCAAAATGATTGCTTTTAAACATAAAAAGTTTTCTGGACTCGTAAAAATTTATTTTTTGGTTTTAACCCAGGCCTGTCCCCTTAAGGGGGAATTCTGCTTTTAAAAGGCTGAAAAAATCGATTTTTTTTATTGGTTAAATCTATTCCTAATATATCTAAGAATATGTATCTAAAGTTATAGAGGCTGATTCGCAGTATTTTCAAAGATACAGCACTAAACGCGGTGGGGTGTCGAGCAGGTATACGAGCGCTCGAGCAGGTGGAGCGCGTGCTCCACTCCTCGGTCTAATAACTCCGAACTGTGTACCTGAAAAGGTTCAACGGTCCTTCAAAACAATATTTTAAATTCGTAGAAGTGCCGTAGCAAACTATAGTACGGATTATAACGGTATATAATATATACATACCTCTCTCTGTGTATGTGCTTCTACGGAGCTGCTTCTAGCGTCAACAGTTAGGTTTGCTCTGAGTCTTGTCGAGTGCACATCACTACAATATCATGTCAAGTTATCCCAAAGGTGATAAATCGAACCGTGATTATTTTGCGAAGTCACAAAAACGCAGATTCCACGGAAATCGATTCACAAGTGGACCAGACGATACAGAGTGCAACACAAGCAGTAGTGAGAAGAAATTGTTTACCGCAAGCACCGAAAATATAATTGTACATCCAGCTAACTGTTACCGAATAATTGAATTTCTGACAGTGTTTCTTGAAATTTCTGACATAGTAATCTGCAGATCTTGTAAACAAAACATAACATTTGCAGAGAGCGGGCATCGAGGCTTGGATTTCAAAATTATATTATTATGTATGTGTGGTCGACGAGAAATTAATTCAGGACCGTTAATAAACACCGGTTACGAAATAAATAGACGAATTATGTTGGTTATGAGGCTTCTTGGTGTTGGACGAGAAGGCATCAATCTGTTTCGTGGACTTATGGATCTATGTCAAGGTTTGGCGAAATCAACATATGATAAAATAGTGCAGTATTTATACTCAGCGTCGAAATCAATGTTTGAAAGTGTCTATGAAAAAGCTGTCAAAGAAGAGCAAGAAAAAATGTAGAAAATGAGAGAACTGCAAATAATTTGAAAGTTCCCGGCGATGGATCCCGGAAAAAACGTGGCTTCACTTCATTGTTCGGTGTAAGAACTCTGATTGTACATTACTCTGGCAAAGTAGTCGACCTTATCGTTAAAAGTGCGTACTGTCATTCATGTGCCCTAAAAAAACACATTAGACAATGACGAATTTGAGGAATGGTATAAAGATCATAAAGAATCATGCTCCTCAAACCACGACGGTTCAGCAGGGAAGATGGAGGTGGATTTAATCGTGGAAATGTTTTTGAGATCTGTTGAAAAATTCGGAGTAAAGTATACGAATTATATCGGCGACGACGATTCGAAAACTTTTGCTGGTATTCTCAAAATGAATCCATACGGTGACGATTGCCCTGTTACTAAAAATGAGTGCGTGGGGCATGTACAAAAGCATATGGGTACTCGACTCCGAAATAAAAGGAAACAAGAGAAGCTTGGAGGTAAAAAGCGGTTGATGGAGAGCATCATTGAAAAGTTAATGATCTATTATGGTTTGGCAATCAGAAGAAATATTAATTCTGACGAAGATATGAAAAAAGTTGTAATGGCAACGCTGGATCATTATTGTTCAAGTGATAAATCTCCTCGCCACGAGAATTGTCCGGCAGGCGCCAAAAGCTGGTGTGAATGGCGCAAAGCTGAAGCCACGAATTCTCTTGAGCCTTTCAAACATCCTTCTCGATTGATTGACGAAAATGATGAGGATCATATTCGTCCAATCTACGAAGAGCTCTCGAACGACAAACTTATGAGGCGATGCTTAGGCGGGCGCACGCAAAATTCAAACGAATCTTTCAACTCCACTGTCTGGCACATGAGCCCGAAACATCTGAATTCTGGCCAAACAATCGTTGAAATTGCTGCGTACATGGCTGCAGGAATGTTCAACGAAGGATTTTATGCATTTGCACAATTTAAAAATCGGCCATCAATGTAAGATGTTTGCAATGAGTTTTATGAGGAAGCTGAAGGTTTACTTTATGGAGCAGGAATAGTTGATTAGCGTATTACGACTGGAAGTAATCGAAAAATAACATTTTTTTAGATCGTAAACTTTGAAACGCGTTTTCTCGAGTTTTCGTTTTTACGATTTTTCTAAACTGGCGGGCGTGATTGCAAGAAAACTAGACGACCAATCAAAACGAACCAAGGCTTGTTAGCTTCAGTTTTGTACTCTACTATTTGAACGATTCATGAAAAATTTTCTAAATAACTTCTTTAGCAAGTTGAAGTGATTTTTTTTTGCGAAAAGCACATTTTTGTCAAATTTGAGAAAAATTTTAAATTTCACAATTATTTCGGGTTTTTCTTAGTTTACCTAGAAGAAAAATATATGAAAATTAAAATATTCTTTGGTTTTTTGTTTCAGACGATAATTACGAGTTCCATCTTTCCCGCCGATTGGAGACTGCAATTGCAAGGTCTGCACAAATATGCATAAAAATCAACTGTGTTTGAATATTTTTCTCTAAAATAATTTTGTTATAATGTTCAAATATACATTTAAAAAAATCCCCCCGAAAACGCTTTTTATAATGTTGAAATAATAAAAATGTTCTATATTGCTATATAAATTAGAAAGTACCTAAGAAAGTTTAAAAATATCCTTTTTTGATATAACATCGTATAATTGGTTAAAAAATGTCAAGCTCAAAATAAATTTTATTTTTATATTATATTTGTGTTTTAAATATGATGTTCCGTAAACTTACACCTCAAATAAAACTTAACAAGAAATAAATTAAGAGTATTTGACGTTGAATTTAATTTCATTTTTTAACAAGATTTTAAGGAGATAAGAATAAGAAGTAAAGATTCCTACGTTACCGACTCTGTTTTTATTTTTAAAATGTTACCCAGTTACCCAGAATTTTACCCAGTATTTCCATTATTATTATGAAATGATAATAATATTCCTGCAATACCACAATAGCGCTACTGATTCTGAATCATCATCGTGGTGTAGTAGACGGTAACAGCAACTGTTGATCGAGAAAGTTAAGCAGCATTAGCCACGGTTAGTACTTGGATGGGTGAGCGCTTAACAAAATTGCAAAAGAAGGCTAATTACTTCTTTCTTCTTTTTAATGCCAAACTATTAATAATAATACTCCTAGTATAACTGATAAACGTTAACATTTACTTTTTAATTTTTTAAAAAATAATCAACTTGTTTTATTTTAGGTGCACTAAGCGTACATCCAAAATTTGGTGTACACCTAAATTGGGTGTTCTTTGGGCGTACGAAATCACACTCTATTTTAGGTGTTGATTTCGGTGTTCTTTTAGGTGTCATTTTGGGTGTTTTTTCGGAGTTTTTTTCGTAAGGGAGGAACCACCCTCGGTCTATCAATCCCGGTGGTGTGGGAAGCCCCTTGGCGTAGGAAGCCCCTCGGCGCAGAAAGGAGGTGGCTTAGTACCCGCATGGCGCAGGACTCGCCTAAATTACCTACTGCTATCTTCTTTTCTTATACATGAAATAGTATATTGTATACCAAGGGCTGCAACCAGTACGAGCATTAATCGCCTTCCGCCCATGGTACACACGATATCTTTTCTCCTACCTGGACTAAAAGGATGATTTTTCGTGCATGTATGAAGCGGATGGAAAGTGAGTCACTTTTCCGCTCTTGGGCCGAAAAGTGCTACATTGCGCCCTAGGGCGAAAGAGTATCGCACTTTCCGCCCGAGGGTGGAAAAGAACCACTCTTAGCCCGCTTTATATACACGAAAAAGCATACTTTTGGTGCAGGTAGGACAAAAACGTCATTTTTTGTTTAAACGGCGATATATTGGAAACATGTGATGGAAAATGTTCAAATAAATTCAGCTAAAAGAGGCAGCTTTCTACTATCTCTTGGCTGAGCTCTTTGCCCAGACTATAAGGTCTTTCATTTTTCAAGAAATTTGAGGTTATATTTTTATTTCATTTTGATTGCTTATATCTAGAAAACGTCGTGGTCATTTATTTTCTTTTTTTTTTTATTGTTTTTCATAGTAAGTCATTTATTGACTGTGGAATTTGATAAACATATTTTATATGTATAAGGTTTTTTTCGTAAGCAAAATTTTGTTAAATTACTTTTTAAAAATACAATTTATGATATAAAAACCTTACGAAAAAACACCCAAATTTTCAGTATTTACAGCGAACATTGGTTGTAAACACCGATTTCGGGTGTTGACACTGAACATTTGAGTGTGTACACTCAAATTTAGGTAATTACACCCAGAACTTTGGGTGTCTACGTCAAAATCCACGGTGTACACACCTAAAAATCGGTGTCAACACTCAAACATTTAGTGTACACCCATCATTTTCGGTATACAACACCCAAATTCAGTGTCAACACTCAAACTTTTAGTGTACGTTTTAAATTTTGGGTGTGGTACGCCAAATTTTCCAGTGTGTACACCAAAAATTCAGTGTCAACACTCAAACATTCAGTGTACAATCACAATATTCAGTGTTTGCAGTTCTTACATGTAACAGATTTTTAAATAATACTTTAAAATTTTATTTTTGATCTCATCGATTGGTTGTATACATATTTATAAATACTTATTCTGTCGCAGATTTTAAGTTTAATATTTGACGAAAACCGAGAAAAAACGTAAAAAGCTTGTAAAATAATTATTTCTTAAATAGCTATTAAAATTAAATTTCAAATAATGTAAAATAATAAAAATGTTTAATATTGTAAAGTAAATTAGAAAGTACCTAGGTAAGTTTAACAATATCTTTTTTTTGTTATAACATCGTATAAATGGTTAAAAAATGTCAAGCTCAAAATAATGATGCTCCGCAAACTTACAACTCAAATAAAACAAGACATAAATTAAGAGTATTTGATGTTGAATTTAACTTAATTTAGTAACATGATTTTAAAGAGATGTGAATGGGAGGGAAAGATACGGTACCGACTCTATGTTTTTATTTTTAAAATAATTTGTAAATATTTTTATGGAAAAGACGATACGTTAGGTTCTTTCATTTATCAATAAATAATAATTCAAAAAATTTTGCATATATCTCTAAAAAGTTCAGGTTCCTGACTGACGAATACGATAATTTATAACAATGGTCCAAACTTCGTAATGATAAAATGAATGGAATCGCGAAAAATTTGTTTGTTGATTGTTCATTGATAAAAAAAGAGTCTGACGTGTCGGTATACCGTAAAAAGATTTACAAACTATTTCAAAAATAAAACACTATAGACTCGGCAACGTAGGAATCTTGTCTATTCTATCACATTCTCTTAAATTACGTGTATTCTGCAGGACTAATATGGCTATAACGGGTAATATATCAAAAACTATTTTATGGTACAACAGTTAGAGTGCGTTCACAGTGACGTAATTACCATGGATAGTCCAGTAATGTTAAAAAAATACAAAATACTGAAAGAATGATTAAAATATTAACTCAAGGGTCGATCGAGGCTATAACCCATTAACAAAAGAATCGCCCAAGATCATAGTTAGAAGCCCACCCGATATTCGACCGAGGCTCACGCTCACCCGTGAGGATCACCCATGGGTTAGCCGAGGTTCATCCGATATTAAACTGAGGCTCGACCTAGGTATTAGCCGAGGTAATAACGCGGTAATAGCCGCGTTTCTTACAGCGACAATAGCCGAGGTTCTTACCGCGATAATAGACGCGTTTCTTACCCCGATAATAGCCGAGGTTATTACCGGGGTAATGCCGTGGTTATTAGCAGGGTAATAGCCGAGGTTATTACCGCGGTAATAGCCGCGTTTCTTACCTCGGTAATAGCCGAGGTTCGAGCCGAGGTTATAGCACAGGTGAGAGCCGAGGTTAGAGGCAAGGTGAGAGCCGAGGTGAGAGCCGAGGTGAGAGCCTAGGTACGAGCCGAGGTTATATAAATTAACCTTGGCTAACTTCAAAAAAGAAACAGAGGCGTTGGAACGTCGGAACGCCGGACCGCGGAACAGCAGCTTCAATGACGTATTCGTCAACAGATGGCGCCAGTACCTTTGGAATGGAGAGTAGCTCCATCGGCATGTTTAGAGCTTCGCTTCGAGCGCACATTTTGTGCAGTGTTATTATTTGATAATTAAATTTACAAAACTGGTGAATTGTCTAGACTTAAGAATTGGTATACAAGCCCTGAGAGTGTATTGCATAGAATATTTCAATAGTGGTGCATTGCTTAGACTTAGAGCTTCCTATATATATCCTCAGAGTATATAGCAGTATTTTGTATTTTTTTTAACATTACTGGACTACCCATGGTAATTACGTCACTGTGAACACACTCTTAAAAAACATTGTTATTATTAACTTTGTATTATGTCATGAAAAAATGCATTTCAATTATAATCTCATTTTTTCAGATAAAATGTAGCTAAAATCTATCAGTATGAATATTTTATCAGAAATATTTTATATCATTAAATTCAAAAAAAAATTTCCGATGGTTATTTGACTCCTATTGATATGTAGATACTTAAAAATAAATCGTTCACCCTTTCCTTAAAAATAAAAAAAAAATTATTAGAGAACAACTCAATATCAAAAAACATGTTATTAATCATTTTTTTAAATTGATTTGTACTCACAATATTACTAATTTTTTTTAACAAAAATGTGCGCCATTTAAGGAAGCCGTTCAAGCGGCAGAGTCTGATAAAAAATAACATTTTGGTAAATATATAGCTGATTTCTCTGTCTTATCTAAAAATAGAGAGAAAAATTAGATAATTTTTTGCTATATAAATAAATGTTTTTTAAGCTTACTAAAAAAATTTGTTGAAAATTTCATACAATTTAGAAAGATTTTCTTAAAGATATGGTAGTAAAGAAAGAAAGTATATTATATGGATAAAGCGAAATAATAGACGATTCTTTAAATTATAAAAAATCGTTATCTAAAGTGACCGTACAAATTTCGAACAATGAAAATATTTTGTCAAAAAGATTGGTAGTTTATAGAAAATTCAGATTTTTAACTTTAAGTACATATCAATTAATGTTTAAAACAAAAGCGTTTTCGCATATTCGCATTGTGTTTATGTAACCTTTGTATTTAATTTAACTTATATACTCTCTGATACGAAAAGAAACACCCAATGCTTCTGTGTCAATACCTAAGTTTGAGTGTAACGTAACATATATACATATTATGCGTACACACCAGATTTATGAACTATTACTGAAATATGTAATATAAATATTATATAATACATATATAGATTCTTAAATTAAACTGTATTATGAGGTACAATCGTATTTGTGACGAAGAATTTTGGTCGCTAATAATAATGCAATTGATTTTGAACCACCATCGTGGTGTAGTGAACGATGACAGCAACCAAAATTGCAAAAAAAAAGGATAAATACATTTTTTTAATGCCAAATTATTAATAATAATATTCCTAGTATGACTAATAAAAGTACATTTTTTTAATATGAACTGCTATATTTTTAGGTATACTCAGCATCACCCAAACTTTGGTGTGCACTTAAATTGGGTGTTCTTTGGGCGTACGAAATCACACTCTATTATAGATGTTGATTTCGGTGTTCTTTTAGATGTCATTTTAAGTGTATCTTTCGGTGTTTTTTTTCGTAAGGGAAGTACACATTTTTTGAGCTATTAATTAGATAGGGATATAACAATATTCATTTTTTAGAGTTTAAAACTTGAAAATAATCCTAAATATGAACTGTTAAAAATTTGAGTTTATTATTATTAAATTTAATTTGCATGTTTCAATCAATATAAATTATTATAATTTTGCTTGCGTAGAAAACTATATGAATCGAAAATGTATTTAAAGTACAATTGGCTAAAAAGTATTCAATATAACTTACAAAAAATTATTTTTATCATAGAAATATAATAACCTTCTAAGCTTAAGGATCTAAATATCTCTAAGGTGATATGGAAAACGGTAATTAAAATAAAATAAATATTGAATTTAAATAGAGAAAATGTTATTGAATTACTTTTTGAAGAAACAGTAAATGATACAAAAGCACACCTTTTTTGAGCTATTATTTACAAAGAGATATAACAAAATTAATTTTTTAGAACATAAAATTTCGTACTGGAACAATTAGTTTAGTTTGAGGAAGCTAAGTGCCAATGATTTGGCAGCGGTTTCTAATTTTGGTACCCTCATAAATATTAAAATAACCCATTGGTTTTAAGTTCTGTAAATGTGAGGAAACGTGTAAACATAGTATGAAATTTCATATTTTGATGGATATTTTAATTAAAGAAAATGTAAAGGAAATTTTGAAGAGCCTACCGTTAACGTCGAGCTCGTCGTGCCTGCGATCAACATCGAAGCGCAACATTGTATTTTGCAGCATAGAGAGGAGGCCGCGCTTGAGGTTAAGCGCCCAGACCGGGTCGTCGGGGGCAGGGCAGAGCTCTCGCACGAGGCCGTCATCGAACGCGAAGCGCAGGGGGCTACTCTCGAGGCTGGCCTTGAACTCTGCGCCGGCACGGTCCGGGAACTCAGGCTGATAGTTATCGCGGTCGTGGCTGATGCTGACGTTGCCAAATCGCAGCGATCCCTCGCATGCTGTTGCAAAGCGGAGCGTAACGTCCGCCTCGATGAACAGCCGCGTCTCATTGCGTAACTGCCACAGTTTCTCGCCCAGGTTCGCACTCACCTCGACACGGTAGCGATACTGGTAGTACACCTTCTCCAAATACTTGAACTTTCGCCCTTCCGACACTGCAAGTTTAAAACTTTCTTAATTTAACTCTGGGATTCTTCTCAACATATTTATCAGAAATGATTAAACTATTGAGGGTGAGAATATACATTGTACACTACAAAATGGAAATCTAACTTTAAGATAAAATTTGACTTTAAATGGCCATGCAACATTTTAGATTCGTTTTGTCTAAATGCTTAGCTGGGGTAAGTGACCTGATAATAGATAATCGTCTGTCCTAATATTAGACTTAAACAAACTTTATTTTCAGATATATTATTTATAACTCTATCTATAGATATCTAAGTGGTACATAATAAGTTCGGACATTATGCATGTCCGATGTACAGGTGCCCTAGTGGAAATGGTTTATCTGCCTAACCTTGCCTAATTCTGCTAAACTCTGCATAAGTCTGCTAATCTCTGGTTAATTCATGGATTTGAGATAATTTCCAGAGTTTGACAGAGTTTAGCATAGTTTGGACGACTTACGCAGAGTTTGGTAGAGTTAGACAGAGTTAAGCAGAAATAATTTTTTTCTGTGAAATCAAATTTCTTTTTAACAATTTAGTAGAGTTAGGCAGAGTGACAATTATTTAAATAAATTCAGTATCCATCAAAATATTCTCAGCATAAATCTGCGAAAGTCTGTCAAATTTTGCGTATGTCTGTCAAACTTTGCGTATGTCTGTCAAACTCTGCATAAATCTGTCAAACTCTGGATAAGTCTGCCAAACTCTGCGTAAATTTGTCAAGCTCTACATAAGTCTGTCAAACTCTGCGTAAGTCTGTCAAACTCTACGCAATAATCTGTCAAGTTCTGCGTAAGTCTGTCAAACCTTGCGAAAATCTGTGAATCCTCTGCTAAACTCTGCAAAAGTCTGCCAACCTCTGCTTAACAATGCATAAGTCCACGAATTATTTTTAAAAAATCTGATGTTAAAGGAAAAATTATTTCTGCCTAACTATGGCTAACTCTGTTAAACTCTGTCAAACTCGGCTAAGCTCTGCGAAATGTCGGAAATACATGAATTAGCCAGTTTGGCAGACCTGTGCAGAGTTTAGAAGAGTTAGGCATAGATAGATAGATAGATAGATAGATAGATAGATAGAGATAGATAGATAGATAGATAGATAGATACATAGATAGATAGATAGATAGATAGATAGATAGATAGATAGATAGATAGATATACGATTTATTTGTCAATTTTGGCAAAAATACATTACATAAAAATTGTTATTTTGTCATTACATTAAGTCTTTGATCACTATCACAGTTCGTCAGTGTATAAATATAAAAATTGTTGCACAAATTTGTCATTATCTAATATCACAGTTTGTTTATATCACAGTTCCATAACAATTTCTGAAGTCTACTCATTCTTGCATACACGTACATCCATCACGTCACAATTTAAAAACAATTACAATTCAGCCGATACATACACTCATCACACACGCAGATATATTTACTCTTTATTAAAATGTACTCTTTATATTTTGTACATTACAACATTTTTCACGACTAAGAATACAGAACACGGGAGAACGGATAAATTAAAATAAAAAAAATAAAAAGATACAATTAATAAATAAATAATTAAGTAAATAAATAAATAAATAAATAAATAAATAAATAAATAAATAGATAAATAAATAGATAAATAAATAGATAAATAAATAAATAAATAAATAAATAAATAAATAAATAAATAAATAAATAAATAAATAAATAAATAAATAAATAAATAAATAAATAAATAAATAAATAAATAAATAAATAAATAAATAAATAAATAAATAAATAAATAAATAAATAAATAAATAAATAAATAAATAAATAAATAAATAAATAAATAAATAAATAAATAAATAAATAAATAAATAAATAAATAAATAAATAAATAAATAAATAAATAAATAAATAAATGAATGAATGAATGAATAAATAAATAAATAAATAAATAAATAAATAAATAAATAAATAAATAAATAAATAAATAAATAAATAATTAAATAAATAAATAAATAAATAAATAAATAAATAATTAAATAAATAAATAAATAATTAAATAAATAAATAAATAAACAAATAAATAAGTCAATAAATACATAAATAACTACCCATGTATGTGAATTCTCCGTCATCATGAAAAAATGTCAACTTACTCACCGTGCAGTTGTCTGAGGTGCCTGCCTAACGCCGTTTTAAATTTACATAAGGACGGTAGATACCTCACACTGCAGGGGAGGGTGTTCCAGAATCGCGAACCTTGGGCTCTAAACGAATAGAGACCCTTATCAGTCCGCGAACCCGGAACCGAGAGCTCTTTCACACCGCTCCTACTGGAAGTCCTAGCTGTGTTTTTACCAAAGAGAGCCGCAAGGTACGGAGGTTGTCCCATATTTATTGCCTTATACAATAATAACCCCGCAAAGTACGCTCTTCTTTCCTTTACTGTAAGCCAGCCAAGATATTTCCTGTGAGGAGTAATGTGCTCATCCCTTCTAACACCACATATGTATCTCACACATGAATTTTGAAGTCGTTGAACACAGGGATCTGCCGCGTTGGTGAACGCCCTGGGATACGGCACGTCGAGAAAGCTCGCGCATGGCCAAACTCCCCAAATCACACTAAACAACTCACGCTTCGCACACACACTTACCCTCACACACATACAACTTGACGCAATAATCACACTCGCTGAGTTATAATCACGCGAGACGACCGTTCTGATAAGAACGTACGTGTCGTCTTGATATCGCAATGTAAATTCGTTTTAGACAAAAGGGTCGAACGATGACGGGTGCAAGCACTAAACTCGACCGGTCCTTTCGAGCGCGCTGTCAAAACTACTTCATCCGGGCGAGAGGCCCGCGAGGGCGCGCGTGAACTTCGGCCCTAGTGGCGCGCGCATCCGTTCAGCTGATAGCGTCGCGGCAGCCTGCGAATTACGGCGCGAGAATTCGAATTCACTTTAAAAGTACTAATAATCCGAACATTCCGCCCGCCTTCGTCCGACGGACGAATCCTAATACGCTAATTTAAGTGTTTTTTCCACCCTCTTCCAAATGCAGTGGACAAAAACGAGCAATGTGGCGACGAAGCGAGGTGGAAGCGGTCTTCACCGTAGCTACTCGCACAAGACCGTCTGGGCCAGGATGGACGGCAATGATCCGACCCAAAGGCCATTTCGACGGTGGATAACGATCATCCTTAACTAAAACTAGCCTACCTACACAGAAATTCTCACTAGGTTCTCTCCACTTTTCCCGCTCTTGTGGAGGAGATATTCTGACGACCAGCGCTTCCAGAACTGGTTCCTAATACGTTGAAGTAATTGAAACCTAGTCAATCGATTTTGTAGCACATTCGGAAGATCGTTATCTGGCAATAACGCTGAGACGCTTCCATTGAGGAAATGAAACGGCGTTAACGCATGAAGATCCTCCACGTCCGAATTAAGAGCACCTAATGGGCGAGAGTTAAGGCAAGCCTCGATTTCTACAAGAACAGTGGACAACTCCTCAAAAGTGAGAGTGTGCTCACCCACCACTCGCTTCAAATGATGCTTAACCGACTTAACTCCGGATTCCCACAATCCTCCATAATGGGGTGCGCTCGGTGGGATAAAGGTCCAATCTGTACCATCGTTGGCAAGAATAGAGGCAACCTGGTGGTAAAACTCAGAGGCGCGATGAAACATGGCCTTGAGCTCTGTGTCTGCTCCGTGGAAATTGGTGGCATTATCGCTATATAGCCTTTGGCAAATGCCCCGTCTACCTACAAATCGACGATACGCGCAAATAAATGAAGCTGTAGTTAAATCGCTAACAAGCTCGAGATGAATCGCTCGCGTGGAGAAGCAAACAAACACGACTATGTAGCCCTTGTACGACTTGTGTCCTCGCCCTTTCGTGGTGCGCACCTGGATCGGCCCAGCATAATCAAGACCAGATATAGCAAAGGGGCGTCCAGAATTCACCCGATCGGCAAGAAGATCGCCCATCAACTGCTGAGCTGATTGCGGCTTAACACGCTGACACGTTATGCATTTTCGAATCGTGGACTTAACCAAACGATTTCTTCCTAATATCCAAACCTGCTGCATCAAAATGCTAGATGTCAGCGTAGGTCCACCGTGCAGACAGAGTTGATGTGCGTGAGGAATGAACAAAATGCTATGGGAGGAATTTTGCTGTAAGATCGGGGGATGTTTGCGGTCGAAGGAGAGATTGGAATGCGACAGTCGGCCTCCTACGCGTAAAATGTCATTGTTGCATAAAAACGGGTTTAATTTGCTGAGCCTACCGCGCTTCGGCAAACTCTTTCCTGCTTTCAACATCTCGATCTCCTCGGCGAAACTACTTGCTTGTGATAAGCGGATGACGATGAGTCTAGCCTCAGATAACTCCATGGACGAAAGAAAAGGGGGAAGCAAATCTACGCCTTGTTTGCGCCTACGCAGATTAAGCAATGGACGTCTACATAACGCGACTACACGAGTCAATCGAGTCAAAGACGAGAAATTGGTGAGCAGCTCGGATTCAACAGCCGTGCCTGTGCGTCAAGAGTTAGCTGACTCTCTACTGACTGCGGCCACAGCTCCGTTGGTTGAGAAAGCCACTGAGGCCCACGCCACCAGAGATCATTCTGCGCCAGATCAGCTGGCTGAGAGCCTCGGGTTGCTAGATCTGCCAGATTTTCCTTGGTGGGTACGTGCGACCAGGTGGCAGATGGCAGTTCCGTCTGAATATACGAAACTCTATTCGCTACGAATGTCTTCCAGTGGCATGGATGTTTACGAAGCCACATAAGCACGATCTGACTATCAGACCATGCGAAGACAGGAAGAGCACTAAGAAAATCTAGCCTCCTAACGTGGCATATGAGTTTAACAAGAAGAGCCGCGCCGCATAGCTCTAAATTCGGGATACTAACCGTTTTAACCGGAGCAACCTTCGATTTGGCGGATAAAAGGGAGACGTGAAAACGCCCATCTCCTTCATCAATCCGTAAATAAACTACGGCTGCATACGCACGAGAGGAAGCATCGGAAAATCCATGAAGTTGATAGGAACGAGTAGCTGTGACTCCTAACCAACGGTCAATCGACAAGGAAGGCAATGCGGTCAACGATTTGCAATAGGTATACCATCGCTCACGAAATTCCTCGGGCAAAGGAGCATCCCAGTCGCATTTCTGGATCCACAAATCCTGCATTAGAATCTTCGCTGTCACGGTAATCGGAGCAAGCCACCCTAGTGGATCAAACAAGCGAGAGATGTTCGAGAGGATTCCGCGTTTCGTCGTAGCTGCAGACAACTCCTCGATGTCGGCTGCTTGGAACTTGAATTGATCCTGCGCAGGGTTCCACTGCACTCCAAGTGTCTTGACCGAAGAATCCGTCTCAATGAACTTTGTGGAACTCTGCTGTGCCTGAGGAGGGAGGAGGTCTGGGTGGTACGCAGCCCACTTGTCTAAACCAATAACAGCTGAATCTAACAACGATGTAAGTTCAATCCGTTTCTTTATCGCTGTGGAAAGATCGTCCGCTCCTGCAAATGTGTCATCTACGTAAGTCTCCGATTTGAGACACTCAGCGCCTAAGGGGAACCTAGTTCCTTCATCCCGAACCAATTGCAAGAGCGTACGAATCGCCAAATATGGAGCGCAGGCAGTTCCATAGGTGAGGGTATTTAAACGATAATCAACTGGATTGGAGTCAGCAGTAGGCGCCCACACAATCCTCTGAAAGTCCTGATCTTCCGGCTTCACTTGGATCTGCCGAAACATCTTCACAATGTCCGCTGTGAACGCAAAAATGTACCTACGCCAATTTAACAAAGTCAACGAGAGATCACCTTGGAGCGGAGGGCCTGTGAATAAAAAATCATTGAGAGATTGACCGTCGCGAGTTCACCGAGAAGCATCAAAAACGACCCGAAGTTTCCAGGAAGAAGACGAGGCCTGGACCACTGCATGATGTGGCAAATACCACGCATCATCACGATGAATCTCGGAAGCTGGAATCCGTGACATGTGACCCAGTCGCTCGTAGTCCTGCATGAAGTTGCGGTAAGCCTCGGCTAACTTAGTGTCACGCGAGAGCCGACGCTGCATGTTGGAAAGAGATCCGAGAGCCATCCTGCGAGTCTCAGCGGCAACCGATGGTAAACTTGCCTTTAAGGGAGACGAACCTCGTACCGACCCTGCTGGTCCCGGCTATGAGTGTCCCTAAATAATCTCTCGCAAGCTTCGTCCTCCGGCTTCAATTTACGAACATTCAATAGTACCTCTTCAAGCCTCCAGAACTGCTACAACGACTGATCTAAATTATAAGAAGCACAATGTAGAACCTGCATCGGCAAAGGAGAGACAGATATCTTCGCCCGCCGTGACGAATCTACCTGTAGAGGACCAGAGACAATCCAACCAAATACCGTATTTTGAGCTACGAGTCGCGAAGGAGGGAATGTTCTCAGACCCGTACGAAGCAACTGCCCGTACACATCGCCACCTAGGATAAGATCGACCCTACTAGAGATAGAAAATTTTGGATCCGCTAATAAAAGTTCCTCGAACGGTTGTAGATCTAAGTCACTAATGCTTTCCGCTGGAAGATGCGAAGTAAGTTTCGGGAGAACAAGTGCGTCTATCTCGAATTGGAAATTCGTATCGACGTTGGATCGTAGAGTAAGCTGTGTTCTCGAGCGAGCAGTCCCTGCAGTACTAGCGCCAAGCCCCAACAAAGCTACACTGGTGCGTTGCTTGGTCAACCCTAAAAGTTGCACGATCGACTCGGACACAAACGACGACTCCGAACCCTGATCTAAAAGCGCTCGAACGTGGGTGCTATTGCCACTCGGGCCTATTACCTGTATTCGTGCTGTAGCAAGAAGGACCTTCCTATACGAAACTGGAATGTTAGTTGCATGCATAATCACAACAGGAGGATTCGCAGACGACCTATCTCCTTGAGAACCACGAGGACCGTTCGGGTTTTGCTGCAAAAACTGCGAATTCCCCTGAGGTTTCAAATGAAGAAGCGTGTGATGCTTGCCTTGGCAGACAGAACAACGACCAGAGGAAGGGCAGGCGTTAACTCTGTGCTGTCCCAGACAGTTAAAACAAGCCTGCAAACGCTTAACCACAGCGAACCGCTCATGAGGATTTTTATCCCTAAGCTTGAAGCATTTCGCGAGAGGATGGGCACCAGAACAGAGAGGGCACTTAATACGCCCCGATTTAGAGGAACGAGAAACGCTAGCGTGAAAAACCTTACGAGCTTAAGGCCCTGCAGTAGGTGTTGAATCCGGCCACTTCTCTGCTCTACGCTCCGAAGCTATCATGGTAAGAGTCTGAGTTCTTTTTTCCAGAAACTTAATAAGATCCGAAAACCTTGGGAGTGAGTTAGAAGAGTCGCCTTCTGACGGACTCTCGCCTGACTCGATCTGCAAATCTTTCTTGCTAAGCTCAGCCTCCCAAAGCTTTCGTGATTCTGGATCCAAGCACTCAGATAGAACAAAGACAAGCCAAACATCCCAATGCTCAACGGGTAATTTCATATTTGATAAAGCTCGAATGATACGCTGAGCTTCGTCGACAAAGGAGCGCAGCTCAGAAGCTGACTCTTTTTTCAAATGAGAAATTTCAATTAAAGAAGTTAAATGTTTGTTCATAATTAACCTGGGATTGTGGTAATGAGCCTTTAATGCCTGCCACGTGCTGGCATAATTCGCATTGGTAGTAGTTACATCCTTGATCAACTCTGCCGCACTATCAGTCAAGCACAACTTTAAGTACTGTAACTTAGTGGCGTCAGACAAGCACGAGCTTTCATGAACAAGCGTTGTGAAAAGATCACAAAAACTTGCCCAATCTTCGTATTTCCCTGAAAAGGTGGGTAAAGGAATGCGAGGGAGTTTCGCGACGCCTGTTCCGGAGCCGGCATCAGACAAACTTGTATTTGCCGCCCCGGCCGACAAAGTAGTCTCCTCAGCCTTTTCGAATAAGGTGAGTAAAGTCAAAAACTCGTCGAGGGCATTCTCATAAACACCCTGCATACGATTAAAGCGATTGTCGGTCACGTAAGCGTCAGTCTCTACGTCTTCCCTAACAATTATCTCGGAGTGCGTTACCCGAGCCTCAGCTCAAATGTCCCTCACAGAGTCAAGTCTCGCCTGCACGATATTCTTATTGAGAGTGTCACGTGGTTTACCCAGCAAACGTGTGCGCATACCCTCAATCTCGTCCTCGCGAGCAGCCTGCAACGCTATTAGCTTTTTCAAGGCTGTAGGAGCCATAGTGCAGACGATAAGCGAATTAACAACGTATTTATAAATCCCTATATAAAAGTGTGAGAAGGCTAAATGCGCAAAAATTTAACGATGCTGTGCCTAAATCTACAAACAACAGGCTGATGCGTAACTATCGCACGCGGCGCAGTGCAACAACGCGTTCACACTGTAACGTGTTTCTAACTGAAAGTCAATGAATTTAAATAATGCGATTTTACGTATTAAACACGTTACAGCGTAAATGCAATTGTTTTTTATTCCTACACTAAATAGTCAGAACAGCGGTGAATGAAAATAAAAGGGGCGAGAGACACACGCGGCGAAATTAGCTAATCGCTGCTCAATACCGAGAATCGCTGTTTACGTCGTGAAGCTGCCGAGCGAAGCCGACGCGCTCAGGCGACAATGCGCGCTCGACAACACGAGCCGATTCCGAGAACGACTGACGGCGCTGGTTACAGCTCGCGCACGAAAACAAGGGTTTACAATTAACGGACTGATTGAAAATTTGATTTATTCAACAAACCAATCACTCACTCCTCACCCGGGGCACCATGTTCAAAGCTTATAATTAATTAAATAAGTAAATAAATAATTTAGAATAATTGGATGAGTGAGGAGAGGTTTGATAAATAAAACACAATTTATTTCGCGGGAAATAGACAACTTGCCTAGGCATAAAAACTCTCACGGACTAGAGTGGAAAGCCGGGACAAGCTTTATTCCGAACAAATGAGGAAATTACACAATAAAAGAGATTTTAATAGACTAAAAGAAGAAAGAGGAGTCAAACGCGCTTAATCTAGAAGACGCCGCGAGGATCCTTTATACGCACGCTTGAGAGCTCTCTTACCTTATTTACGCGCACGAGTAACGACGTGGACGGCTCGACGCAAGGCCCTGGCCGCACGCTGACTGGGTTCACCTTCCTAAGCCGCAGGGCGCCTCAACGTCTCGAGGTAACCAACACCTGGGCCACGGGCAGAACACAGGGATCTGCCGCGTTGGTGAACGCCCTGGGAGACGGCACGTCGAAACAACTCACGCTTCGCACACACACACCCTCATACACACACAACCCGACGCAATAATCACACTCGCTGAGTTATAATCACGCGAGACGACCGTTCTGATAAGAACGTACGTGTTGTCTCGATATCGCAATGTAAATTCGTTTTAGACAAAAGGGTCGAACGATGACGAGTGCAAGCACTAAACTCGACCGGTCCTTTCGAGCGCGCTGTCAAAACTACTTCATCCGTGCGAGAGGCCCGCGAGGGCGCGCGTGAACTTCGGCCCTAGTGGCGCGTGCATCCGTTCAGCTGATAGCGTCGCGGCAGCCTGCGAATTACGGCGCGAGAATTCGAATTCACTTTAAAAGTACTAATAATCCGAACAAAGAAGGATATTAATAGTAAATTGGCAAGATGATCCTATATTTTTGATTTATGATTGACAACCTCCTTTATGACTATAATAATAATAATCATAAAGATTATCACATTTAAAAAATTGATAACACTGTTTTATCTTAACTTTGTCTCATTAAATAATCTATACAGATACATATATATATATATATATATATATAAACTCTGATTAGCCTTGTATTATTAACTACAGTCAGGTAATCGACATAAAATATAGTTACAAAAATTTTAACAGCGTTGTAATGACGTTGCAGTGACGTTCTGTACTACTAGAAAAGGCTAGTTCATACGCCGCCGCCAGGGGTCGAGCGCCTGAGTTTCGCACTCGCACGACCAAACTGGCGCTGTGAGAATACATAATAGACCGCACAAGACCCGAGTGCAAATGAGAACTTTTTGGAGTTTTCATTCTTTTGACATTCATGGTTCATCCAGGATGCCGGCTTTTTGTAATATGTTTGGTGATACAGTACCACAATGTCTGTATTTCGATAATTTTATGAAAACAAAAATTGTCCTAGTGTAATGTTGCTAAATGGTTCTTATTACAACGTTGGTCTAACGTCATATTAAAGGTCATTATTTTGATATTTATGGTAAGAAAAACGTTTTAATAACGTTGTAGTAACGTTGCATATATGACCACGTCTGAGCGTTGAAGTATCATGACGTTTTGGAAACGTTGCAAAGACGTTGAACAACGTTGTAAATAGGCCTTCTTAATGATGTTCTCCAAACGTTGTATTAAAACCTTAGAAATGAGGATACTATTGCAAAATTTATTATTGACAATTGAATAAAATGTAACTTGATATACAAAACTTTTTCAAGTTTTTATACAATTTAAATATTTTTTCATAATATATGCTAAACTTTTACATAGGTTCAAAAAATGTTTTATTTATTTCAGACCATAAATTGAGTTTAAAGATATTCAAAAATATTTATCTTTTATTCATTCATAGTTAAAAATTTTCTTGAATTATTTAAAGTAGGATTCTGGTGTATTTTTTTTGAGAAAAAAACAAAATAAATTTTATTATAGTTTCATTTTTGATTTTTTTTCAGACTGTTAGAAAAAACTGTATGCGCCAATTACTTTCTGAAAATAGCATCAAATAAATGCAATAATGGCACACTATAAGGGAAAAATAAGTTTAAACTTTCTGAAAATTTGTATATAGCATCATATAATAATAATGAATATATCGTCAAAACCTTATCATGTTAAAATGAAAACAGAAGAACTTTCTTTTACACCATAGTCCTACCTTAAAATAGATTTTGTCTAATAGTTGTGAGTAAAGAACATTTTTTAAAAATTGTTTTTATCACAAAAATATGCGTTTACTCCAATAACTTGTAAACAAAAATTGTATTTAATAGTTTTAAAATAAGAGAAGACTGTAGCGCATTTTTAAGTTAATCTATATCTCTTTTATGTTTTCTTTTCCAATCCAATTTGTAAGGACTAATATTTAATTGAGTTAAAATGAGTTCTAATAAATTATTTTGAATAACTAACTCGAATTATTACACTTAATGAACAATTTTAAGATTTTCTTAGTTATATGTTATCATTTTATCTTAAATTTATTCATAAAAATAGTAAGCACTATATACATTAAAAAATAATTTTAATCAACAATATTGTTTCATAATCTATGCTATGCTTTTGCATAAATTTAAACTATAAAAGTTACATATATACATACCTATATCTCGACATATTAAAAAGCAATTGACTTGTTATTTTCATTTTTCAGTACAGTATTAAATAGAATAAATAATTTCATATTGGAACAATTTATAAAGTTTGAATAAGCTGAGTGCCAATGAATTGGCAGCGGTTTTTTATTTGCAAAATAAATTTTGCATTAACAATAGAATATTTCGGGCTGAGAAGAATTTATTCTTGTTTAGCACCATAATGACTTTATTCTACCAAAATTTAAAAACTTAAGAATTGTTTTTCTTTGAATGAAAAGTAATTTTAAAAAAGACGTATTTGACATTTTTTTGAGCTTTTTCTTTATACGCAATTTAACGACAACGAAATATTCGATTACAAAAACTCTTATATACACATACCTGCTTTATTTTCTTTTGATTTGCAAGATAAAAATAGACTATTTTGACGCAATAAAACCGCTATCTATAAAACTTAATTAATCTTCTAAATATATTGAACCATTTCAAGAAAGTTTTATCTTATAGAGATTCTTCACTTTTACTGGACAAATCGTTTAGATACAAATTTAGTAACTTGTAAACTTATACACAGAAAGAATTTTCTAATAAGAATTGTAACGAAATTCACAGTAAAAATTACCGTAAATGACGATAAACCTGGAATACTTCGACTTTCCAACACTTTTTACTTACATTTTACTATAAATTTTACCGCATTAGATGGTAAAATTTGCCTGATTTTAGAAAAATCCCTATTGTTGTAACAAACTTTTAGTGACTTTTAGCTGAAATTCCCTCGACTCCATCGAAAGACGACAGTTGATGAAGGATAACAGCTGACTGTACATAAATTTTGGGTTCCTGAGGAAGAAAAAAATGTCTGTCTGTATGTATGTATGCATGTGTGTGTGTGTGCGCGCGCATGTGTGTGCGTACGTGCGTGCGTGCGTGTGTGCGTGCGCGCGTGTGTACGTATGTGTGTGTGGGTGTGCGAGGCGCGCGCGTGTGTGTGTACTATTTTAGCAAATCAAAGTTAATTTTGTAGCATTGCTTACTAAAATTTATATAATCTATGTAAATTTTTATTCGCACTAATTCTTTTAGGGCTATTCTGAACCCTGAAATCATAAATTAATGCTATCATTAATTTATTTAATGCGAATTTCTATATTATAAGATTCTGTAAGTCGATTAATCAAGATCTGCTCTTTGAGAAAGCATTCTGTTAAGGCAGTTAGCAGCGGTTCTTTAACTTTGATAGCTTCATTTCATAGTAAAAAAGCACAAATGAAAAGGTATCTCAGCATAAGTTTCTACAAGTATTCAAGAATACTTTCAAGAGAAAATAAATTTTTCCGATTTATTGATCAAAAACCACCAGAATTCCACCTCAAGGTGGCTTCAGAGACTGTTTATAAAAAAACTGACGTCTTTAAACTTTTCCACAAATATTCTTTCAACATTATACTTTTGATCTGTGTAAAGAAAATCTGGGGTCAACGACAAAATTATTGAAGAAACTAAGCCCGTACAAAGTCACTTTTAACACATAACCTTATGGGATGAGACCGATTATCACTTCTTACTAATATATAAAAACATATTTATTAATAAACAATATAGAATATTTAATTGAAGATTTTTTTATGCAGAATCTAATGACATCATTATAATTATGTATTACCGACCAAATTAACAAGATATTGATTATAAACGCGTGAGCGTGCTTCTGCGCATGCGCACCCGGAGCTAAGTCAACAAATTAGCATTCTTTTTATGTATTAACAAAATACTTTTTTGTTACTAACGTTAAGTAAATTTTAATAGTATAATTAAACCAAAATTAAAATCAAAAGTAATTAAACCCTCATGGGGCCCTCGTTTGATACGGTGCCCAACGCGGAAGCCACATTGGAAGAAAATACACATTTTTAAGAAATATCTTACACAAATTTTACCATCCAATTCGTTGTATTACTCTATATACTAGTTAAATAATAATATTTTAATTAAATTAATAATTGATTAAAAATCAAATATATTATACTAAATTATTATCTTGATTTTTGTACTCTTTTACTATTATTATTAATTTCTAACTTAATTAAGCGGTAATCGACACCATAAATTTATAGTAATCTAATACTAAAGGTAAGGTTACAGTGATTTTAAATAAAAATCTCTCTCTTTCTGAAAAACACGTTTTATACATGTTTATAATAATATCTAATGTTATTTTGACATTAAAATTTCATTTATAAATTACATATTTTTATTATTTAAAAGTGTCCTTGCAACGAAGGTTTTTACGAATATGAATGAAACTTGCAGGAGACATTCTTAGGGAGCGTTCAAGAACTACGCAACGATGTTTTTCGGGATTTTTGTCCCGCCCCCCACCCCTTCATGTCACACACCATCATATTTTGTTAAACCCTCACCCCCCTCCCACTTAGCGTAACGTAATACAAGAGAATTTCAAAAAGTATTTCATTATATTAAAGTAAATTAAATCTTATAATGCAAAAAAGACTTGCAATAAAAGAACGTTTATAAGTAGGTATGTAAATTAAAATGTTTGATCTAATGAGATGCTTTGAATGTCTAGAATAGATTGCGTTGGAAGAAAAGACTCTACAGAATCCGAGATATCTTCAACATCATTTTTATCCATCCACTGTACAGATTCTGTAGATTCTTCTATAATACATAGAACCTCATTGCGTTTTTTCTTGAAGATAACTTTTGCATTAATTTTCTTCAATATTTTAGCTTCTCTTTTGTGTATGAATTTTCTATGCAGTCCTGCAGCTTTTTTTGAAGCAAAATATAAACCACAATTCATCACATATGTGATCAGTCAAACAATTCTGTAAAGAAGGGCAATATAAGTCATATGGGACCTTCTTAAATTTTTCAAATGTAAGCTTTACAGACACACTTAAACGAAGCAAAAGTGACGTTAGTTTCAAATTTAGATCGTTCTGAGGGAGAGGAATAAGTATTACATGAGGCTCTTGTTTTAGAGGATATGGTGGTGGGTAAGAATCCAGTTTTAAAAACAGCCATTAAAGAACTTCGTAAAGGACTGCAACATGATGAATCTTCTCACTTTGTAACCTGTAAATAATTCAGTAAAACGTTTTTAAGTTTTCTAAAGTAAAATCTTTTTTATTAAACGTTAATTTCAGAATATTTTAATTCGTAAGTTTACTAGTTAATTGATCTTATCTAAAAAAGAAAAATTTATCTATTTGAACAATTTAATTTAAAGTCTTGATGTATTTTGAAATTTCTAAAATCTAATGCCACGTTTAAAATGAAAAGGTAAACCATAAAAGGTGCGGTCGAAATTGTTAGTCTTCATAAATTAGAGAAAAATATAATTTGTAAATATAACTTTTAAATCTAAAAAACATTTATTGATTAAAATAATCGATTGGGAATTAATTAATACAGAAATCAATAATTATCAGCAGTAAATACTGACTCTCCCGCATATGTTGTGCATACCATTCGGAATAAGGTATTTCCGGTACGCTTTCATCATCTTTTGGAGAAATGTACTCAGTACAAAGTGCGTATGTATGAAGAATTAATTTATACCACGTATCAGTGAGAATATGTCCTGCGTATTCAAAGTTCTTTATTTCACACTCGTTATTAGTCGTTTGGCATCTTTCATTCAAATGTGAACCGAAATGATCATGGGGAATTATAAGTCCAGACAATTCTTTGCTGAGTGGGGTCATTCTCCGTTCTACGCGATTGTACGCGCTTCTTCCTGCAGCATTTGTTGAAATGAAAATTGTATCAAAATCGTAAGTTTTGAAATGATGAATTGCGTGTGCTATGACTCGCGAGTATCGTGGATTTTCATACGGACCTCCATCGGATGTAATGATTATTATGGGCTTCATTTGATCATTGGAAGTTTTAATAAATGGTGTAAATGCCTCAATTTCCAATAAGCTATCGAAATCTGCAGCGTGCAAAGTGGCTGTGGAGGATCCGTGTTTTCCGCTTCTGATAGCTATGTACGTCGGACCTGAGTAATAGACCGCTTTGTGTCGACCCATTGAATTCTCGCTAATTTTAACAGCCGTATAAACAGATGGAATCAGTTTATGTTGGGGTGCAACTACCCAATCATGATCCGGAAGACGAACACGGTATTACATGTGCATTAAAAACGGCGCTTGTTTGTTAGCAGCCGTGATCCCCAACGGTATTCGAGCTTTATTGTCCTGTGAAAGAAAAGTTGTTTGATGAGGATCAAGAATGAATGCTAACGTCTCCAGTGATCTTATTGTGCACATACAAAACTGCTGATCGATGTGCTCTTTATGAAAGTTTGATTGAGCCCGACATAATCTAACAGGCACTGTGTTTACATGCCTGTTTCCTTCGATCGTGGTTGCATACTTTGGTAGTAGTCTGTAATATGTCGATGTTTTGGAACAATTAAACCCCATATTTTGTAATTATCTTTGGAAGCTGCTAAGAGTTTTGCAGGTTGTGAGATTTTCATACCTGTGCCGAGCATCTGCTGATGAGCCAAACATAGCAATTTCTGCTATAGCCTTTAATAACTCAGGCTGGTCTTGCTCTAAGCAAGGTCCTCCGGAGTGTTCTTGTACTCTAAATTTAAATTCTTTAGCTGCAGTTGGATTATTTTTAGATAAGTCTTGAAATTTAGACGTTCAATTTTTTCTGTATTTCCTTGATCTAATCGCATTTTTTCTGTTCCAATAAGTGTCTTTTTTCTTTTCCAAATCTTGTCTTATTTTGGAAATATCATTTGACGAAGCTCCTGAAAGTGTTAATTCTGCATCTTTAGCTATTTGCATAGTATTAAGCTTCTTGTGAAGAATAGAGATATTTTCGGAAAGTAATTTCTGTGCAGGTGCCGCATAAGATCGTACATGAAAACTCTCGAGACCATCAGCATTCTCCTCATCGCTCGATATAACTAAACACTGCACAGATTTGCATGAAATGAGAAACTGCTTTTCTAAAGATGTAAAAGAGAAAGAATATTTTTCTACAAAAAATGATTTTACCATCGCTGTCAGAGTCATTATTATCGGTTTTTATGTATTTCTTTACTGAGCTTGTAGAAGCAGTGGCATCTAAGCATCTCTCAGAATGATCTGCTTGAACATTGCCTTGTTTCTAAAAGTAAAATAATGATACCTATGTAGTGATTCAAAGTTAAAAGATATTTCAGAATTATTATAAATTAAGTTATACTTGTATAATAAATAGCAATCTATATACTATGTAATTATTTGGAAAGGTGCCAAGAAATATTTATAAATAAAAAAAGCATTACAATCAAAGTTATTTGTAAGCTTAGAGTGTAAAAAATTATGTAAATAATTGTATTGTTTAATAAAACATAACAGTAACTATATAGTATATATTCCAAAAGTTACTCTTGTTTTTTTTTACTAAGTTTAACCTAATAAGATTATTTTCAAGCACGTATATTTAACACTAAATTTAGACTTACCCTTGCAATCAATCGAAGAATGTTATTCGCTTTAAAAGAGTAGCCTTTGTTCTATATTCTTCGACAATTTTATTAATATAGCACTGCAGCTCTTCAAAACTCTTGTACTTTGATTTAGCATTCGTCCATATTTTGCTAATATATTTGCGTTTGCAATCCCGAAATATCTCGATGTACCTGCTTGTAAGTTGAGGTTAGGATTTCATATAAATCTCCTTTGTTATTCGACATTTGCGTTTCTATTATTTATCCACAGTTTTGGTATTTTAAGCAATCGAGGATAAAAATAGGTAAAGAATCGTTGAGTCCTTGTAATAAATGAATCCATACACAAAATAAATTTTTCCAATTGTGAACTGTTGAGTTATACTGAAGAAATAACTAGTAGTACGTTGTTTTATCTAACTCACGCAGCTCGGAATCTAGCCATCCTTGTCACACTTAGGGGAGAGCGGGTCATGAGCGTCACCCAAACTTTATGACGATATTTTGTGACGTGTATTTCACGTCCCAATAATATTAAATACGGGCAGTCAATCGCGACCCAGTCGCCCGTCACCAGAGCCGAGCATTTCTCACATTTAATTAGTATTGTTATTAATGGGGTATTGTTATTATTTGTTGAGGGAATGAGGATAAGGAGTCGCGACCGAGGAAGGCCGCAGACCGGCACACACACGCACACACCCATACCAGCGGCACCAGCTGATCGCCGCAGCGACGACTGCTCGGAGCGAGCAACGGCGACGAGTATACACACACAGGCACAGCACCAACATCACTGCACACTGTACGCGCGACTCTCTCTCTCTCGATTGCTCTTTCTTCCTCGCCTCTCGAGGATGATGAGCCGCTGCCGCGCACACACATACACACACGCGCGCGCGGCCGCCCTCTCTCCCGATGCACGCAGACGCGGGAGGAGAGAGGATTCACAGCGGCAGCGGCGGCTTCCTCGAGGCACACCATCACACCAGAAGGCAGTATTTGGGTCACAGAGATGAAGAAGACACGATGACGGACTTACGGAACAGATCGATGGCAAAAGGAGAAAAGATTGCCAATTATATATCCTGCGTAGAATACATTGTCGACCACTTTAAGCGACCCCCTTCCAGGAAAACAATAGTAAAACAGGCCTACAAGGGCTTGAGGAAAGACTATCGACACTTCATGGCGGGGAAAGAAATCAAGACGCTCAAGGATATAGAGAAACTAGGAAGAATTTGGGAAAAGGAGAAAGAACTAGATGACCGGTTTGAAGAGCCTCCACCAAAGGAGAAGATGAGCATACCAGGTGCAGCATACTCTGGGACACCCTCAGTCCGTAAGGTAGCGGCAGCCTACGAGAAATCGAACCCAGAAAGCGACACTAGCGACAGCACATCAGCGACAACCAAACCGGCGAGAAAGAGAAATTGGAATAGAAAAGCGAAGAAAAAACAAAAACAAATAAATGCGGTAGCCGCTGCCAAGGAGAATCAAAGGCCTGAGGCCAACGTACAAGCGACCCCAGTACAGCCAGCCTCACACAACGCGACCGCAACGATGACGCACAGCACACCGCTGAATCCACTGCGACCGAGTTTTGTGCCCGCTTGGCAATGGTCTCCTCCCCAGAATGTTAACTCGTTTCAGGGTAGAGGTGGTCAAGCCCAAGGATTCACCGGCCAAGGCACCTATAATATGAGAAGAACTAGAGACCAAAATGGGCCTTCTGCCCAAAATATACCAGTATATGGTGCATGCTATATATGCCAGACGGTAGGGCACCGAGCAAGAGAATGTCCACAAAGGACATGCTACTTATGTAGGGCTATGGGACACTATGCAAGCGAATGTCCCAATAGACAGCCGGCATGGCAGTCTTCTCCAAATAATCAGGCCATGGGAAACGGGATGCAGGGGAGGCAGAAGAGTCCCATACCTCCTCAGCAACCGCAAACGGGACGCAACTGGCAACAATAAAGGGAAGCCAGCATAGCGCCCAACCGACCATACAGGAGAAGAGAATAGCGACCCCAGAGAACGCGAAAATTAGCAGCGACCAAGAGAGAAGTGGATCGATGAGAGTCGAGGCAGATAAAAGTATTAAGTCCACATTGTCAGATGGGGAGACCCACCCAGTATGGAGCAATACTTCAAACAGCGGAGGAGTAAATGGGACCTCACCAATAGTGACCACAAAACCATTAATTAAAGAGAGTAGTGAGAGCAACAAAATTCGAGAAGAGAGAGAAATAGTAGAGAGTAGAGAGAGTAGTGAGAGCAACAAAATTCGAGAAGAAAGAGAAATAGTAGAGAGTAGAGAGAGTAGTGAGAGCAACAATATTCGAGAAGAGAGAAAAAAAGTAGAGAATAGGAAGAGTCGTGGGAGCAAAAGGGTGACCGAAAGAGTGACAACCTTACCGATCCTCGAAGGGTCCGACGTAACGGCGCTCAATCCAACAGCTGACGAGCAGAAGGATTTCGAGCACCTAGCCCTCGTACGAGAGGCGGTCGACCTTCTGGAAGGGTCACAGGTGTCCACTCCCTCGTTGGAGGGCCCCTCCACCTTTGTTACAGACCTAGATGTTGGGGTGCCCACATCTAGTCTAGGGGGGGAGAGCAGCGTACTACGTACGCCGGAGGCCGACCAACTTCAGGTTCCGGAACCAGGCGAAGTCGAAGTCGCAGGTATGAGCGCAGAGAACCGCATCTTCACGAAGGTAATACTAGGTGGTAGACCGTACAGAGCCCTAATTGATGGAGGAGCCACGGTCTCCCTAGTAGGACCAGAGATAGCGGCTAAGTTCAAGGACCGATTGCGACCAGCGAACTCTGTTATAAGAAGTGTGTTAGGTGGAACAAAGAAAGTATTGGGGTATCTGGACATCAACATGGAATTGGATGGCAGGTCCAGGAAGCTGACGGTAAGAGCCGTAGATCCTTGCGACCACGACATTTTACTTGGACAGGACTTTACCACCCCATGGGACGTTGATGTAAGATACGGCAGACGGATGTGGAGGACTAACGAGGGCCCGTGGAAGCAATCTTGGGACGACGAGGAAATCGAAGCGACCCCAGCATACGCCGAATGCGCCGGAATTACCGAGGCAGACGACGAGCAGCGGAAAGCCATAGAAGACCTAGTGACCAAGATATTACCTCCGCCATCGGAAAATTTAGGAACGACCACACTGACCGAACATCACATAGATGTACTCTCCGCAGCCGCCATCAAACATCGGCCAAGGAGAATGTCACCCAAACTTCTGCAAGTAGTACACGAAGAGATAGAGAAGATGTTTAGGAGTGGAGTAATAGAGCGATCGGCAAGTGAATGGAGTAGCGCCCCGGTAATCATCAAGAAGCCAGACGGGAGCTATAGATTTTGTATAGATTATCGCGACCTCAACAAAGTGACCCGGAAGGATGCATATCCTATCAGGAGCATGGATTCCATATTGGACAAATTGCGTAAAGCCAAATATCTGACCAAAATTGACCTCAAGCAAGCCTATTTTCAAGTACCGATGGAGCAAAGCAGCAAGAAATTTACAGCATTTGCAGTGCCGGGGTCAGGGCTCTGGCAATTTGTAAAAATGCCCTTCGGACTAACGAATGCGCCCATGACCTTCCAACGCCTGATCGATGCTTTGTTTGGCGTCCAGTATGAACCATATGTGTTTGGATACTTGGACGACATCATTATAGCGACCGAGACCTTTGAGGAACATCTCCAATGGTTGGAGCTGGTTCTCAAGAAGCTGGTCGAAGCAGGATTGGTAGTAAATCGGAAAAAGTGCGAATTCTGCTGCTCGAGAGTGACGTACTTAGGCTTCTTGCTTGATAAAGATGGATTGCGACCAGACCCAGAAAAGGTATCGCCAGTGACAGAATATCCAGCGCCGAAGACCGTTAAGCAGCTGAGACGATTTCTGGGTATGGTAGGATGGTACTCGCGATTCATTGAGAACGACTCAGAGATGAAAATTCCGTTAGTGAAGTTACTATGAAAGGGGCAAGAATGGAAATGGGATAGCGACCAACAAGAGGCCTTTGAAGGTCTAAAGAAGGCGCTAACGATAGCTCCGGTCCTGGCAAGACCAGATTTTGGCAAAACCTTCACGGTCCAGAGTGATGCAAGCGGAGTGGCGATTGGGGCGGTTTTGACACAGGAAGGGGATGATGGAGAGCACCCCATCGTATATGTGAGTAGAGTACTCACGGCGGCTGAACGAAATTATACCACGTCCGAAAGAGAATGCCTGGCGTTATTATGGGCCATTAAGAAGCTGCGACCATACCTTGAAGGGTACGAATTCAAGGCCATCACCGACCATAGCGCCCTCCAATGGCTTCGTAATCTGAAGGACCCTACTGGACGACTAGCCCGTTGGGCACTTGAAATGCAGCAGTGGGACTTCGAAGTAATCCATCGGAAGGGCACTCTGCTGAAAGTGCCTGATGCGTTGTCCAGGATGTATGAAGATGGAGGGGAAGTAGCTGGATTTGAAGAGATACAGGACGAGCGATACGTAACTAGGAGGGAAGAAGTACAAAGACACCCACACCGATTCCCAGACTGGCGAATTGAAGATGGCATGTTGTACAAATTTCGTAGCGACCCCCTATTAGACCCAGTGACATCTCGAGAAGAAGGATGGAGACTGGTCGTCCCAGTAGAGTACCGTGAGAGAGTGATGACGGAGAGCCACTCCATCACCTCCGCGGGACACCTGGGACTTGAGAAGACCTATGACCGAGTGGCCCGCGAGTACTACTGGCAAGGCATGTACTATGACGTGCGCCACTTCGTCCAGGCTTGTCTCGAATGCCAGAAGCACAAGTCCTCTCAGACGGGACCCCTAGGGCTACTAGGCAAAAGAATTGTAGAGCGACCATGGGCCGTAGTGGCAGCAGATCTTATGGAATTTCCACCAAGTAAGAGCCAATTCAAATACTTGGTGGTATTCCAAGATCTCTTCACGCGGTGGATCGAGCTGAAGCCGCTGAGGAAGGCGGATGGCAAGTCGGTGGCTCGCGCCCTAGAGGAGCTCATCTTGTTTCGGTGGGAGACGCCGAACTACGTACTCACATATAACGGGAAAGAGTTCATCAATAAGCACCTGACCGCCACGCTGAAGGAGTATGGAGTGACCCATGTGACCACGCCACCGTACCATCCGCAAGCCAATCCAGTGGAGAGAAGCAATCGAACCCTAAAGACCATGATAGCGACCTTCGTAAAACAAGACCATCGGAATTGGGATGCCCATCTTCATGAGTTTAGGCATGCAGTCAACACTGCCATGCAAGCGACCACCAAGGTATCACCAGCCTTCTTGAATTATGGACGACACCCAAGGCCGGTGAAGAGTTTACGAAGAGAAGTAGAGCCAAAGCGACCAATTATTAGTAGAGACCCTGAAGATTGGTTAGAGAGAGTAAGAAGACTTGATGCCCTACGCGACCTAGTAATCAGGCATATCGATTCTGCAAAGGAGCGACAAGCTAAATACTACAATCGTGGCAGGAAGGAGGCGACATTCCAGGTAGGAGACTTAGTAATGAGGGCAAACCACCACTTGTCAAACAAAGACAAGCGTTTTTCGGCTAAGTTAGCTGGCCGGTTTGACGGCCCGTTTGCCATCAAAGAAGTTAAGTCTCCGCTGGTATACGTGCTAAATATGGGTGAGGATAAAAGAATACCCGAGGTGCACGTGAGCGAATTGAAAAGATACATTCCCCCAAGGGGGAGAGGCCCGTAGTAGCGACCTCCTCTTTACAAGCGACCTTGAAGTGGTTATTTATCGAAGCGACCCATAGAAGGAGGGCAACCTGACGATCTAGCGACCACCATGCTAATAGCGACCCATCCGAGACCCTACGCATCGGTGACCAAAAAGGGCATAACCTGAAAACTACTAGCGACCGAAACCTGGAGTGACGGAGGCATACCCATGCCCAGTAAGTTGTTAAAAGGCTTGTTATTTATTTATTTATTTGGAATTTTTTTATTTTTATAATTTCCCCTATAGTCGCGCGATCTATGAGCGCGGTTGCTCTGTGGTCGGATTGGGAGTAGTAAGGTGGAGGTATTAATACATTTTTTTTTTTTTTCAGCTTGATTAGTTTAAGTGTATAGATGTATATATATATTGTTTTTTTGCAAAAGTTCTGGTGCCGAGGGTTGTTCGGGAATCGCGTTGATGGGATACAATGGCCCAATTAGAGTCTCGTTTGATTATTGGAATAACCAGTCCACTCCTGGCGGTGTGTCCCGTTTAGGGGGGGAGAGTTTGTGACGTGTATTTCACGTCCCAATAATATTAAATACGGGCAGTCAATCGCGACCCAGTCGCCCGTCACCAGAGCCGAGCATTTCTCACATTTAATTAGTATTGTTATTAATGGGGTATTGTTATTATTTGTTGAGGGAATGAGGATAAGGAGTCGCGACCGAGGAAGGCCGCAGACCGGCACACACACGCACACACCCATACCAGCGGCACCAGCTGATCGCCGCAGCGACGACTGCTCGGAGCGAGCAACGGCGACGAGTATACACACACAGGCACAGCACCAACATCACTGCACACTGTACGCGCGACTCTCTCTCTCTCTCTCGATTGCTCTTTCTTCCTCGCCTCTCGAGGATGATGAGCCGCTGCCGCGCACACACATACACACACGCGCGCGCGGCCGCCCTCTCTCCCGATGCACGCAGACGCGGGAGGAGAGAGGATTCACAGCGGCAGCGGCGGCTTCCTCGAGGCACACCATCTCGGCTGTAGCGAAGAGAGAGAGAGAGAGAGAGAGAGAGAGAGAGAGAGAGAGATATACCGACTCGGCTGTCGGTAGAGGGGAGAGCTAGCAGCCGCCGCGCCGCGAGCCGCATGAAGCTGCCGGCCTCTCCTAGCGTAGGCCGACGCGCGCACGTCGCCGCTGCCAACTGTGTTGGTCCGGCGGCGATAAAACCGAAAGCGCCCGATATAGATATACACGCCGGGTTGCCCGCGCGTGTATATCTAGCAATTCATAATTGTCCGCGCTGCGTAAGCAGGGCGGTATTAGCGAGGCAAGCCAATGAGGAGTAGCGACTCAAATCACCGCGGACTTGGCCTTGATTTTTGCATCTAGGGAAAATCAAGGCCAATCACCGTAAAGGAAAGGGCGGAAGCAACAGGAGTTTGAGCTGAAGTTGCGCGAGAAGAAAAGCCAACATTTTGGAAGAGATTTCCGCCCTCTCCAGTTTTGAGCATTGACTGCCCGGCCTTCAAGGGAGATAGTTGAGCGAAAATTTGTGATTGCCGTCCGAGAAGTGAGACCGCGTGGGGAGACCTGCAGAGTAGAAAATCCCGGCGAGCGATAGATTGGAGAGTTTTAACTGGCGACCTGTGACCTGCGAGGACGAACATCGCGGACGCGCCCGATTAACCACGGTGAGTGGGCTGTAATTGCCGAGCTTCCCTCGGCACTTGCAAGCGAATTATATCATTGTTGTATTTCGCCGCCATGTGCTCGGGGCACATAGAAAATTAAAGCCGTGGTGGTGTGACACCGATATATAAAATCAGTGCGGTCGGACCAGTAGCAAAGTTACGCATTAGTGTGGGGAAATTTCCGCGACTCGGGAAGACGGGAGACGTGGTGAGTTTGATCGTCGCGAGGGACGCGTGATACGGCTAGCGTAGCCATTTTTTGTGTATAGCGACAACGTAGATTTAAGCGATATTGTAACGTGCGACCGTTAATGTTACCCGACGAGGAGAAATAAAGTTATATATATTTAAAGTGAAATTTGTGGGTAATTATTATAAAGATATAAATTCCTGATTTTTCCTCTTCACGGAACTTCCTCTGGGAGGGGGCTCGTGCCGAGTTAGCCGCGCTTTACCTGGCGCCCATTAATTGAGAAAATTTGGTAAAGTGTCGAGACAATGGTAAGCATTACATATGTAGTGGTTTCTGATTCCAATGCAAGAAAACCATGTTACAATTTAAATATTAATTTTAATGATTTTAATATTTCTGAAAAAAGGTTGATGTAAAGAAATTCATCAGTAAACAGATACTACTTAGTTTAAAACAGCTGCGTGAATAAAAAAACTATTTGTGATAGTCTGTGCCGAAACATGAAACTTAGAACACTACCAATACTATAAATAAAAGGGGGGGCCTGCGGCGGCTCAGTCGGTAGAGTGTCGGATTCCCACGCCGGTGACCCGGGTTCGAATCCTAGTCTCTGCCGATTGATACAAGCACCTCTGTAAAAATTACATGTGCTTTGTTTACAAACACACCGCAGACCCCCGTCGTCGATTAGCACCACATGGAAGCACAAACATGGCGACGTTAAATAATAATAAAAAAAAAAAAAAAAAATACATTTATCGCAAAACGAGAAAAGTTTATAGGCATCAAAATGACGCATTTGCCCCATAGGGGGGTAAGTGTGTCTTGTAGCTGGGGCACAAATGTCATGAACAATTGCGATAACCAATATACATGAATATTTATAGAAAATTTCTTTTATAGATTTTTTGACAAGGGTATTAGAAAAATGTTCTTATTATTACTAATAATTATTTTTTTATTTTGGATCACAGTTTGAAACGAAGTTTACAACTTTTTCTAAATCTAGGTATGATGCCAATTAAACTTTTTGGCAACATTAAAAGTAATAACTAAATTTGCATATCATCTACATAAACAAATTCATAACAACTGATTGATTTTTGATCACAGTTTAGAACGAAGTTTAGAAGTTTTTCTTAATCTAGGTTGATATCAATTAAACTTTTTGGCAACATTAAAAGTAATACCTAAATTTGCGTATAATCTACATAAACAAATTCATAGGAATTACTTATTATTAACTTAACTATTTACATTAACTTTTGCAGTGCGCGGAATCTTAGGCAGCCATTTTAGGTTAGGATAATCAGCTGTTGGTCATCAGCTCCGTTTTGTGTGACGCTCGTGCCCCGCTTGTCTATGACGCTAGTGACCCGTATCGATACTTTTTTATTATTAATATTTTTTACAAAATTCTCTTCGTAGAGTGATAAATAAAAAATGAATTTAAAGCTTATGAATAAAACTTCAAAATACACTCGACCCTAAAGATTTTGAATGTATTATTTGTGTTGAATCTTTGACGGTAAAAATGTGATCGGACACGAGCTTTAAGCTTCAAATTTTTATTAATTCTTATTAAATAACATTTAAGTTTTTCAATGAAAAAATGGGAAGGGGAAAAAATATATAGTATTACCCCAGGCAGAAATAATCTGAGGCATATAAAACTTAAAAATATACTATAATTCTTAATAAAACTTATTAGCTTTTATAAGATTTTAATAACAGTTTATAATGTGTTGAATTTAGACTCTAGTAATAGTTTATAATATTTAATAATATTTGTAAGCTTTTATTAGCTATTTTGAAATTTTATAAATGCTTTTAAACTTTTATTAGCTTTTATTAGATTTTTGAATGCAGAAATTATCTTAAAAATCGAAATGCTAATAACAGCTACTAGATTTTACTAGCTTTTATTAGCTTTTTGTATCTGCAAAGGATAGCTTTATATACAAGGAGTTACTAATAATAGTTACTAGCTTTTATTAGCTTTTATTCGTATTTTCTAATAAATTTTAATATTTTGTATTTTGTAACGACCAAGAGCGGCTTTTACGAGTAAACTTATACAATAATTATTATTACATTTAAATATAAAATCCGGTCTATGCAACATCGAATATTTTATACATTTGATATCATTCGACTCAATTGAACATTTTTTCAAATTTATTATGTCCCTTACTTCATTGACATTAAAATTTAAAGCAGGTTCAAGTGTTAAAGCTTTAAAGAACACAAATACATCATCTTTTTTGTCATGTTTGATTAAATATATAGAAGTAATGGTTCCAAATTGATTATTTTTAGTTTCGAAAACAGTCATTTTTTTTTTAATAACATTGTATGTGAATCTGCAATTCTGATATATCATTTTTTTTTATACATTTTACATTCAGTTATTTTATCAACATTAATATTGTTTAAATGAAGACACATCATTTCTTCTTCAGTTAATGTGTGAAGTTTTGCTTTTCCCACTAATGTACAATCTTCTATTTGTAAAGCATTCTTTAATCGATTGATGTTTTATTGCTCACAAAAATCTTTTGTCTGTTGCGAAATAAAACTTTCTGATTCCAGTTGAGGAATCTGCTGATATGTCAGCAATCTAATTGCTATTTGTTTTGCGATGTGGTAATTGCTTTTCTTCATTTGCAATAAATGCTTATTTTGATTTTCAAAAGGAAATGTATTAATTGCCCACAATGGACCCCAATTTTCAACTGTATCAGATAAATGCAGCAGTAAATGTAACATGTAAATGTACATTGTAATGCATGTACTGATCTCCAAAAAATACATTAAACTGATAAACATATGTAACCAATAATTTTTTTGAAGTTTTAAGTTCATCTGGTGTTATACTATCTTGTAAAAGAATATTCAGAGCTGTAACAAGCAATATTGAATACCAAGTGATTCAAATATTTTGTAGGCAATAAACCCTGTAGGCATGGTATGGACCCGAATAAAAGCCAAATAAGCCAATGAGACGCCTTCCAATTTTTCCGCTCGTATATACTTTTAGGTACATTGGCAATGCATGTTGGAGGTTTGATGGATAATAAGCGTTTGTCAATTATGCGAATAGCAGCAGGAGCTCCAACGTAGAACTTTGCTCCTACAGTTGTCAGTAAAATTTCAGTATGCAATTCAGTAACACCAAGCAAACAAGAATGCATAAAATCGACAACCATTCCCTTCGACAAGTCAAAGCACTTTAAATTCATTAAACAAGAAGGTCCCCATACACCAGTAGTATTTATATTTGTTCTAGCAGGTTCAATCATCTGAGATTTTATAGTTTGATCGGTTCGTTTTCTAGGAACATCTACTTCTAATATAGGATACTTACGCACTTCGTCAACGCTTACAGTTGGATGATCACAAAAGGTACAACCAAAAAGGCCATTGAATTTTTTCATGTTTAAAATAGCACATCGAGCAGGTGAATCCACGCAGCACCCAAAACCCAAACAATCTGCTAATCTTTTTCATACCATTTTTAACCCATTCGAATCCACTTGAACATAAGTTATTAGCTTGATCCACAAAAGATTGCAGAAAAATATTCATGCTAGGTTCATCTTTAGCAATCCACAAACCTGCAAGTAGCATGAATTTTTTTCGTAGATAATCTGGAAGCTCGTGAATCATTAAAAAAATTGGCCATGCAGTAATTTTTGCTTAACTGCAGGTTGACATCCATCCGTATTAAATGTACAAGAAAAATCACAAATACTCTTGAAACATTTTTTCTTTTGGGTTTTGTAATGGCTACCATCATAAATGTCTTCTAAGTTTTCATCATTTTTTTTTCTGACGATTGAACCTTTTATCAAGGCTATTTGCTATAGCTGGATTTGACAATAATTTATTTAACTGATCCGTTATATTTATGTGAATAAAGAATGAGCCCATTGTATGAGGTGTTACGACGTTACCACATTTACATTACATATTAGCTTTAAGAGCAGAATATTTTCCTAAATAATTATTACATTCGTGACAAATAACATGGTAAGATAATGTATTTGTTTTGACTTCCATTAAATTTTTTATCATATACTTGGTAACAGGAAAAAGTTTTTTACCGATAATAAAATTCAAAGCCAAAAATATGTCTATTATAACCGTCCAGGCTAATGAATGTTTTTTCATTAGATTCATAAATATTAATAATACCTCACCGACTTTAATATTACAATAGCAATTAATTTCTTCATCCAATAGCTTATGATGTTTCTCATTTTTAGATGCAGTGGACTTAGATCCCAGCTGAAAATATTTATAGGAAAATTAAAAATATTAAATTTTTTTATATTAAAATCTTGTAATCATATTATTTAAGTAGCAGCCTAAAACAAGTACTTCTCTGACTAAATCATATTATAGTTTTCAACTTTAGTTCTTATAAATATAACTAAGATAATTAAAAATTACTCACATCATTCATAGCGTCACCAAAATCATCAGATTCTGCTTCTGATAAAAAAGTTGGAAACATTGGGTCTTCACTCTATAATATCAGTAAAGTTAAAAAAAAATCAAATTTAACTCGTCTTTGTGAATTATAAAAATATTAGATAATATATTAGTATAAATATACCAATAGTTTTATATAATATAATAGTATAAATATAACAATTCGTTTAACTCGTCTTTGTGAATTATAAAAATATTAGATAATATATTAGTATAAATATACCAATAGTTTATTCGTTTAACTCGTCTTTGTGAATTATAAAAATATTAGATAATATATTAGTATAAATATACCAATAGTTTCATTGCTCTCATGTTTATTATGAACAGAAGTACAGGACCTGGGCTCAGAAGTATCATCCGACTGCAATGAATAAAATAATTCTATACCAATTGCCGTTAAGGGATTAATGTAATATCAAAATTAATTATGTATAATCACATCTGTGTTCTGACTTGTCGATTCCTCCAGCGATACTGGATTTTCTTGATAACCTCTTGATTCTGTCTTTTTTTGATATTTCGTTGATCGAGGAATTTCTTCTGTGTTACTACTGTGGTATCTCTTATATCGACCTTTGTGAAGCATGGTGGTATGATATTTCGTGATTTGGATTTTTAAACATGTAACTATACTTATGATTTGTTGGTTATGGTATTCTGATGCATGACAATGATTTATTGTCTTCCGTTATACTTTTCTAAATACACATTATGCATCTCAATATGTACAGTGCACATAGTCACATCATATATGCGTATACAAGCTAATTATTTTTTTAATATACTTATGTCTTGACAGAATATTTTATCTCGCAAATAAGTACAAAGATGAGAAAGCAGAGTCCACAGAGAAATGTATTCATGTATATTCTCTTGCGGTCAAAAACAGTAATCACTCACAACAGGGGGTGAAGCTAGTTAGTTGCATATCACGGCGCTTCGCCGAGCTCGCGCATCGTGTAGCTAACGTCACGCGTATTGCCGACGTCGCGTACCATCTAATGAAATCGTTTCTTTTCACCTCTTACTACGCAATATTGATAATTTGTGTCTCAATAATAAAATTATCCTTTGAATTATTATTAATTCGCAAAGGAACTATACAAACGCACAAAAGCGCATGGGTTAAACCCGAGTGTAAACCCGAGTGTATAGGTACTCGCGTGTATTATAGACGCAGCCTTTCTACGGCCGCCGTGTTTGTGTGATATATAGATACTTATTATCGTAACTGCCGGCTTATAAGTAATTATAGATTAATTGTGTAATCAGAGAAAAGTGTTCAAATAGTTTTTCAATATATAATGTCTGACGGTTTGGGCGAGAACGATGGAAGTGAAACATATTTGTATATTTATATGGAGCCTCTCGAAACAGGAGGAAAATCTGAAAGGGAAATTGTTCCCGCAACTGCAATTAGAAAATTTAACTATGATGAATACAAACGAGATACAGCTCATTACAAAAACAAGAAATTCAAGATACGATTACATGCAGATGGTGAAAAACTAAACTGTTACGTATTGCTGGCTGAAGGTTAGTTATTGTAATTACTTATTCTTGTAAAAATTATATAAATACTATACATAATAGAACAATTTTTAATCACACAATATAATATATTAATAACTATACATATTTTAGATACGTATGAGAAAGTAAATGCTGCTGCACAAAAAAAGGCAGGGGATTCCAAATTATAAGTTCAGTGAATCTCTATCAGATGGTAATAGTAGTTTACTATCTGCTATAGATTACCAAAATAATAAAGAAGACAATAACAGTGGTAAGAATGGAAACAATAAAAAGAGGCCAACAAATAATGAAACAGAAGAAGCTGAAAAAAGGAAGAAACTATTACAGATTTCTAAAAGAATGAGGAAACGTAAAGCTGAGGAAACAAAAAAGAAAAAAAATGGAAGGGAAAAAAATATTATTGATGTGTACTTGGAAGAAGAAGATGAGGACTTGAGTAACAGCGACATAATTGGATCATCATCACCTTTAGTTACAAACAAAGCTGTAAATATTAATTTATAACATTATAAATGAGGAGTAATTACTTAGATTAGAATTCATTCGATTATTCATGTTATTTCTGAATTAATTTTTACATCAAGCAGTTTAACGTCAATTTATGTAATTAGATTATTGTTATCATACAATTGATAAAAAATTTCTACTAATGTTTATATTTTTTAACTTAATTTGTACTATTTTATTTAAGTATGTATTTTCTATATTTTCAGAGCAATCTGATAAGGAAATTATGCTCTCACAAAAGAAAAGGATTAAACACCTCGAACATCAGTTGAAAGTTGCTAGAAAGGAAGCTATAGAAATGAACAAAGATACAGAGCCAAGAAACGAAGCTGATGGTTCCCTCCGTGAAAATACTTCTGAATGTAAAGAAAATAATAACGTAGGTAACATGTATGTATATTACACACACACATACATGTATATATTCAACATGTCATTGTGAATTTATTTTTTAATTAGTTCTTGTAAAATTTATAATCTTTTTTACTTTTAGTACCCTGCAATTCTCTTGATGCATTCAAAGTCGACGATAAAATTTATCGCTTCAACAAAGAACAAGAAGAAAAAGATATTGAGTATGATGAAAAAGGTTATGTTCACCTAGGCGAGGGTGTATACTGTAATCCAGTTGCATATTCTGATAGTTTCAAGTCAAAAGATCCCTTTAAGTGTTTGTCTTTACTCAGTGAAGGTGTATGTGGATTGGAAGACTTATCAAAACGATATGTTCGCAAACAAAAAAATACACAGAATAAAAAATTGTTATCTCCTGTTAAGCGGTAAGCGATTGAAAGAAAAGTTTATGCTTTTATGCGTATAAAAGATAAAACTATATCACAAGTAGATGATTTTCTTAATGATTTGAATACTAAGCATGGCAAAGTCATCCATGGTGCTGCAAAGCGCTTAGAGTACGAAGAAAAACAAAAACAATTAGAAGATCAATTAAGCGCTGAGCTTCAACGGCAAATCAAAGACCCTAATAATTTAACTTAAATTAAATTAGCATGTAGCTTATATTTATAAAAATTTGCATTGTGTTCGTTAAAAATGAGTTCATTTATTTTTCAGTTCATTGTAATTTGAACGTCTTAAAATTGACAATACAAAGAATTGACCAAATAGTTTTTAATAATAAAGACGTCGTTGCTTACTTTTAATATTAAATAAAATAATTTATTTTAAGAAGGCGTTATTGTACTACGAGTATTACATAATGCTTTGTAAAAATTTGTTCCTAAGAATTAACAATAGGATACGTAAAACTATTATAATATTTTAATATCAAAGCATAGAGTATCCATTTTAATTCTAGCTTTCCATGTTAGTGGACAGAATCAACCAAAAATGGTATCTTATGTTTGAGATTTAAAATAATGTGCAAAAGTATACATTATATGTATGATTTTAGTATTATCCTTTTTTTAAAAAGGCAATAATAAATGACTTTCAAATAAATATCTTTCATTATTGATTTATATAATACATAGCAAACATTTATTAAATAAATTGTTAATTCTATTTAACATTCCTCTCTTCCAATAAAGACGCATTTCCTCTTTTTGTGAATAAGCGAAAAGCTATTAGTTAACAATTACACAGCCCCACAAAAAAAAAATTGTAAGTCCCAAAAACTTGACCACGGTACTTATATGTTTTTGGGATCGCTGAATCCGAATCCAGGGTTAGTTTAACCCCATCAGATCTTTCTCAAGGTCAGTTGAAGGTCAAATTATCGAAATACATGAAAAATACACTAAAACCATGGTATCTTGGGTTTTTTTGGGGCGCTGTATCTGAATCCGGGCTTATTACAACCCTATCAGGTCATGGTCAAGGTCAGTTGAAGGTCAAATCAGAAAGATTCATAAAACGTAGAGTCAAACCATGACATTTAGGGGTTTTTGGGATCGCTGAATTCGAATCCAGGGTCAGTATAGTCCCATAAGGTTATATTTATGGTCAGTTCAAGGTTAGTTCAAGGTCATGGACGTAAAGAGAGTAAAAAAATTAGTTATAAACTGAAACAATGCAAAAGGTAATGTAAACCATAAAGCAAAGAACAATGTATATGCAAGTACAATCGTATCCTTTAAAACTATATGATAGTTTGCTGCTCCTTCATTTACTTTAAATTTGTTAGAACTATATGCAATTCAATAAAATACCCGTAAAAATATTAAGCCCATTACTCTTTTTTATGGTAACGAACTATTTTATTGTCAAATGATCTACGAAGTGGATCACGCTTCCGCTTCTCTGATGTTGATGGTAGATCTCTTTTTAACGACCAACAGTAATCTGCTAACATATTTACGTCCCATCTTCCTTGGTACCTGCGCTCCATTTCCTTGATATCTCGCTGAAATCTCTCTCCCTGCTCTTCGCTGTAATCACCTAGGTTTTCTGGAAATTCATCAACATGCGAATATAAAAAGAGTAATTTTAGATTCATTAGGCAGCCTTGATTTTTGTAACTATTTACTAAATTTAAAACTATTTGTTGGTAATTTGGGCTCTTATGATTTCCAAGAAAGTTTTTAAGTACATCCTTGAAACATAACTATGCTACTCTCTCTGTATGTTTCATTTTCGTAACGAAAATTTCATCATTTATCATCTTACGAATCTGAGGGCCATCGAAAATTCCTTCATTTACTTTAGCATCACTTAATTTGGGAAACTGATTTCGCAGATACTTAAAGCAGCTACCATCTTTGTCTAAAGATTTTACCCATTGTTTCATAAGTCCCCATTTAATGTGCAGAGGTGGTATAAAAATTTTTGATGGATCAACAAGTGGCTTATCTTTTATATTCTTAGAACCCGGTTCGAACTTTTGTCTAAGGGGCCAGATACTCTTTATGTAATGATTCTTTCTATCCCTACTATCCCATTCACATAAATAGCAAGGATATTTTGTGAATCCCGATTGTTGCCCCAGAAGTATTGTTATGATTTTAAGATCCCCACATATTTGCCATTTATGATCATTGTATTTTATTCGGTCTAATATTACTTTCATGTTACAGTACTCTTCATTCAGTATTACCGAATATCATATGGGAATGGCTGCATAAACATTTGTATTGTGTAACAGAACGGCTTTTAAACTTCTCGTTGACGAATCGATGAACAATCTCCACTCGTTCGGGTTGTAACATCCATGTTTAAAGCAATTCATCAACCCAACTATATATTTGCAGTAAACTAAGGAAAATTCTTCATCTTTAGCGAAATAATCACGATATTTCTTATCTCTGTCTCGGTAGTAAGAAACTTTAATTTTTCCAGCTTCATTAGTATTTTCTTTTAGCCATGAAGCCAAGTACTCCGCCTCATCCTTTGGTAGGCCCAAATCGCGTATGAGATCATTCACTTTTTCCTGTGTAAGTGGACCTTTCTCCTTCTTAGTATTGTAGGGGATGTATTCTTCGTCACTTGTATCACTTGTACTAGCAACGTCATTGTCTTCATCAGGCGCTATTTCTTCTTCCGCAATAATATCTCCTTCCTCCATTTCTTCTTCTAAGATTTCATCTTCATCATGTCTTTCTAAATTTTCCTCAAGATCCATACTTCCACTTGCGTACATACCCAGTGGATCTTCTCTTTTATCAATTGACGATTCATATATAGGTTTCGTGACACTTTCAACGTTAGGGTAATTAATTTGCGACTTGTTTTTACTATTAACTCCATGCAAATTCGTATTACAAAAATAACAGTCTTCTTTTCTTAAAGGTTCCTTCCATATCGTAGGCACTTTCATTTTTACTTCGGTTTACCATTTTTGTCTTTCTGTAGCATTTTCCTACATATTGCGCATATGATTTTAGGAACCCAATCAAATTCATCAATTTTCATGTCTAAATCAAACATGTTCTTGTACTGCTCTTTAATATTTTGATTGATTGAACAATCTCCACTCGTTAGGGTTGTAACATCCATGTTTATAACCACAGCTCAAAAGAACCGTGAGTAGAGCTGTCTTCATTATTGGGTTTCTCTCTCGGTGTAAGTTCCAAGACGATTAATGTTGACTATCTTGGGTTTGTGTTAAGGTCTTCTTTCCCAAAAGGTTTCCAAAGTCATGTTACAGTAATCTTCATCTCCCTTGTATCACTCGTATTTCCTACTTGATACGAACGGATATGAATATGCTGTTTGTTTGCCCCAGGGTACCTCCACGTGGTGACGGTGGGCAACGACCGATTCTTTTTTTTCGGTCGGCTAAACCCCCGGGTGAAGGCTTTAGAGCCGTCATGGCAGACAAACAACAAAAAATTACGATGCAGGGATTCGGAACCCCAGTATCGGCGGCTGGTCAGGGTGAGCAAGCGGGCCCGCAGTCGTCGTCATCAAGCGACCGCAGCTCTTTGTTAGTGGGAAACTTGGCTTTCGAAGAGTATAATACTACAAGAATTTATCACTTGAGGTCTGGTGACCATATAGCAAAACGGGATAGTTTTTGTTACATTTGTAGCAAGTATGAGACCCCAAAAAATAGAAGAAAAATCAATCAAAATATTAAAGAGCAGTACAAGAACATGTTTGATTTAGACCTGAAAATTGATGAATTTGATTGGGTTCCTAAAATCATATGCGCAATATGTAGGAAAATGCTACAGAAAGACAAAAATGGTAAAACTGAAGTAAAAATGTAAGTGCCTACGATATGGAAGGAACCTTTAAGAAAAGAAGACTGTTATTTTTGTAATACGAATTTGCATGGAGTTAATAGTAAAAACAAGTCGCAAATTAATTACCCTAACGTTGAAAGTGTCACGAAACCTATATATGAATCGTCAATTGATAAAAGAGAAGATCCACTGGGTATGTACGCAAGTGGAAGTATGGATCTTGAGGAAAATTTAGAAAGACATGATGAAGATGAAATCTTAGAAGAAGAAATGGAGGAAGGAGATATTATTGCGGAAGAAGAAATAGCGCCTGATGAAGACAATGACGTTGCTAGTACAAGTGATACAAGTGACGAAGAATACATCCCCTACAATACTAAGAAGGAGAAAGGTTCACTTACACAGGAAAAAGTGAATGATCTCATACGCGATTTGGGCCTACCAAAGGATGAGGCGGAGTACTTGGCTTCATGGCTAAAAGAAAATACTAATGAAGCTGGAAAAATTAAAGTTTCTTACTACCGAGACAGAGATAAGAAATATCGTGATTATTTCGCTAAAGATGAAGAATTTTCCTTAGTTTACTGCAAAGATATAGTTGGGTTGATGAATTGCTTTAAACATGGATGTTACAACCCTAACGAGTGGAGATTGTTCATCGATTCGTCAACGAGAAGTTTAAAAGCCGTTCTGTTACACAATACAAATGTTTATGCAGCCATTCCCATATGATATTCCGTAATACTGAATGAAGAGTACTGTAACATGAAAGTAATATTAGACCGAATAAAATACAATGATCATAAATGGCAAATATGTGGGGATCTTAAAATCATAACAATACTTCTGGGGCAACAATCGGGATTCACAAAATATCCTTGCTATTTATGTGAATGGGATAGTAGGGATAGAAAGAATCATTACATAAAGAGTGTCTGGCCCCTTAGACAAAAGTTCGAACCGGGTTCTAAGAATATAAAAGATAAGCCACTTGTTGATCCATCAAAAATTCTTATACCACCTCTGCACATTAAATTGGGACTTATGAAACAATGGGTAAAATCTTTAGACAAAGATGGTAGCTGCTTTAAGTATCTGCGAAATCAGTTTCCCAAATTAAGTGATGCTAAAGTAAATGAAGGAATTTTCGATGGCCCTCAGATTCGTAAGATGATAAATGATAAAATTTTCGTTACGAAAATGAAACATACAGAGAGAGTAGCATGGTTATGTTTCAAGGATGTACTTAAAAACTTTCTTGGAAATCATAAGAGCCCAAATTACCAACAAATAGTTTTAAATTTAGTAAATAGTTACAAAAATCAAGGCTGCCTAATGAATCTAAAATTACACTTTTTATATTCGCATGTTGATGAATTTCCAGAAAACCTAGGTGATTACAGCGAAGAGCAGGGAGAGAGATTTCACCAAGATATCAAGGAAATGGAGCGCAGGTACCAAGGAAGATGGGACGTAAATATGTTAGCAGATTACTGTTGGTCGTTAAAAAGAAATCTACCATCAACATCAGAGAAGCGGAAGCGTAATCCACTTCGTAGATCATTTGACAATAAAATAGTTCGTTACCATAAAAAAGAGTAATGGGCTTAATATTTTTACGGGTATTTTATTGAATTGCATATACTTCTAACAAATTTAAAGTAAATGAAGGAGCAGCAAACTATCATATAGTTTTAAAGGATACGATTCTACTTGCATATACATTGTTCTTTGCTTTATGGTTTACATTACCTTTTGCATTGTTTCAGTTTATAACTAATTTTTTCTCTCTCTTTACGTCCATGACCTTGAACTAACCTTGAACTGACCATAAATATAACCTTATGGGACTATACTGACCCTGGATTCTGATTCAGCGACCCCAAAAACCACTAAATGTCATGGTTTGACTCTACTTTTTATGAATCTTTCTGATTTGACCTTCAACTGACCTTGACCATGACCTGATAGGGTTGTAATAAGCCCGGATTCAGATACAGCGCCCCAAAAAAACCCAAGATACCATGGTTTTAGTGTATTTTTCATGTATTTCGATAATTTAACCTTCAACTGACCTTGAGAAAGTTCTGATGGGGTTAAACTGACCCCGGATTCGGATTCAGCGACCCCAAAAACCCCAAGATACCATGGTTTTAGTGTATTTTTCATGTATTTCGATAATTTGACCTTCAACTGACCTTGAGAAAGATCTGATGGGGTTAAACTAACCCTGGATTCGGATTCAGCGATCTCAAAAACATATAAGTACCGTGGTCAAGTTTTTGGGTCTTACAATTTTTTTTTTGTGGGGCTGTGATTATTATTACTTGTGGCCTGCGGCGGCTCAGTCGGTAGAGTGTCGGATTCCCACGCCGGTGACCCGGGTTCGAATCCTAGTCTCTGCCGATTGATACAAGCACCTCTGTAAAAATTGCATGTGCTTTGTTTACAAACACACCGCAGACCCCCGTCGTCGATTAGCACCACATGGGAGCACAAACATGGCGACGTTAAATAAAAAAAAAAAAAAAATTATTATTACTAACTAATACAGTGCGTCTCATAACTATAGAAACACCAAAAATGTTTACATTTAAATCTGTGTATTATACCTTTTCTTAAAAAACCTGTAACTTTCGAAGCAAAAAACCAAGGATAATTTTAAAAATAGCAAATAAAAGGCAATTTTATTCTCTTTAAGACGTTACCAAAATATTGTGTCTACATTAACTTATGAAAAATTCACGGACGGTTTAAACAAAACTTGAATACTAGATAAAAAACTTACATTGATTTAAATGGGTCTAAAAATTTAAAGTGTTTCTATAGTTATGAAACAACGATAACTTCTTTAATGTTGATGCGAAAGAAATATTCTAGTAATGTTTTAAAGAGAATATATTTTCCATTCATTGGCTTTTTGCAAAATTATCCTGGGATTTTTGCTTCCAAAGTTACAGGTTCTTTAAAAAAAGGTATAATATACACATTTAAACGTGAAAATTTGTGGTGTTTCTATAGTTATGAGACGCACTGTATAAGAATCATAAATAACCAATTACTGTATGTAATAATTTAAAAAGTAATAGTGGTTATTAGCTTTTTTTCAAGGTCCCACATTTCTTGTTATGAAAATCTTATAAAAGCTGGAAACCATTATTTACTGTATGTAATAATTTAAAAAAGTTATTAGTAGTTATTAGCTTTTTTTGAAGATCACGCATTTATTATTGTGAAAAATCTAAAAGCTAATAACAGTTAAGAAAAGTTAAGAAAATCTTATATAAGCTATAAACTATTATTTACTGTACGTAATTATTTTAAAAAGTTATTAGTAGTTATTAGCTTTTTTTGAAGGTCACCAATTTCTTTTTGTGAAAAATCTAAAAGCTAATAAAAGCTAATAAAAGTTAATAAAACTTAAGAAAATCTTAAAAAAGCTAGAAACTATTATAAACTATCACTAGAGTCCAAAACCTACATATTATAAATTGATTATAAAACTTATTAGCTTTTATTAGCTTTTTCTAGGCAAGTCGATTTTTGCCTGGGACGATTACAATAAAAAAAATTGGGTCACAGCATATAGTTATTTAAGTTTTTTTTCGAGGGTGACCATTTTATTACGAAGTTCGTTGTGCCCCGCTCTCCCCTATACGGAGACTGACCGTGTGTTAAAATATGCCAAACAAGTCTCGGCGGATTGGCGCGCGTGTGTCGGAATAGAGCATAGAGTATAAAGTACGTTGTAGATACTACTTCAAAAGCATATTACAGATGGCGCTGTTCCTTGTTTTGAACGCTCTATACTACTTTTCTTTTGAAAAAAAGATGACCGTAGTATAATAGCGTTACGTCACGTTCATGTGATACTCCACGCTACCACCATCGTCACAAAACATCACGTTTTCGAGGACCTCCGCCCCCTCCCTCCCCCCCGCCGCTGAGGCGTTGTGTAACTTTTGAACGTTCCCTTAGAGGTATTTGGATGAAAAGTTAGCTAAGATATTTGTAAAATTCATGTGTCGGCGAAGCGCCAGACTTCGTGTCGATCGCGCGTAAGCGCGAAGGGAAAATAACACCTTCCCCGCCTTCCCCCTCTCGCCCTTCTTCTGCTTAACTCCTGCGCGCGTGTCTCTGCACGCGCCAAAGGTTTCACTCCGTGCTCGCTCTCTCTACTGCAAGGACGCCTGGTGCTACTGCAGCTTCCTCGCAGCCGATCTCCAGAGCCGTGCATATTCTTGTGCCTTATTACTTTATTATATTTTTTTGTATTCAGAGCAGAGAGCGCAGAGTTCTTAATATATAATTTACTTTTATATAAACTCAGTGTCGTTATTTTCACCTCCTGGACCACCTACAATTCCAGCGACTCTAACATCGTGCATAAAATATGATTTATCTAATTTGTCTAATCTACCATTTTTTTAAACTTTTTGAATATTATTTTACTTCCGCAAAGAAGAAATGGTGATAGTAAAAAAATTTTTCTAAAATCATGTTAGAAATATGTTTTGAGACATAAGGAATCAAAATACACTATTTTTAGAAAATGTCCGTATGGATGTGAGTGCGTGCGTGCGTGCATGTGCGTGTGTGTGTGCGCGCGTGCGTGTGTGCGTGCGTGCGTGTGCGTGTGTGTGTGTATGTATGTGAGTGTCACGGTAAAATTTAATGTTTGAGGGCTCACTTTATTTGTTTTTCTTACACGAAGTGGGAATAATTTTTGTTTTTTAGAGATTATTTGATTTTTGGTTTTTATTTCGGGTTTTTTGGTACGTTACACACAAAATCATTGATCATCAATATCTCGAGTAATCCACGGTAAAATTGAATGCTTCAGGGCTCATTTTGTTTGTTTTTTTTTAAACTAAGGGAGCGCATTAATGATTTTTTTAGTTTTTCGGATTTGTTTCTGTTTATTAGCGGTTTTTCGATTTTATGGATTTAGTTTTTCAGTTTTATTCGAACGTTAAAAATAATATCATCAATCCAGTGAAAATACATTTCAATACATATACATTCATTCGGGGCTGAAGATACCAGGACTAAGAAGAAAAAAAGGTCTTGCTTCACTCGACCGAAAAACGTCAGATCAGGCAAATACTTGCTGTCATCTATGATGTCTAAAGCATCTTTTTGCTCCTGTCTACGACGAATCCTGCCATCTCTAGTTTGATTTTCAGCTTCCAGCTCTGCTCGGTTTATACGAATGTGATCAGTTGATCGCGCCCATTCATGAGCGCTTGATCCACTACTGATTCCCATGACTTGCATGAAGGATTGTAGAGCAAAAGAACCTTCATTGAAGACACAGGCTGCCACGTAAGCCGCAATCTCAACTATCACAGAGATTCCGCTCAAGTGCTTTGGTGAGATTTGCCATATAAGTTGGTTCAAACTCTCATTGTTGTTTTGATCTTCATAGATAGGCTTGATGGTATCCAAAACATCATTTGCAAGAGCACTGTACGTGTGTTTGAATGAATCCAATCCATTAGCAGCTGCAGTTTTTTGCCATTCGCACCAGGAGTCCGCGCCGCTCGGACATTTTTCATGCTGTGGATTCTCGTCTGTCGATCTGTAGTGAAAGAACGTTGCCCAGATAGCATTCTTCATATTTTCCACGGAATCAGAGTAACGTCTAATAGCCAAACCGTAGTATACCGTCAGTTTGTCAATCATCTTAGCCATAAGCCTCCCTTTACCAGACAGACTTTTTTTTATCTTCTTTCCAGCCTTAGTTTCAGTATCTACAACGGTCTTCTTGACTATTTCACGGAGACGAGTGCCCATTCTTTTTTGAACATGTCCTACACATTCTTTCTTCACTATTGAAAAATCATCACCATAAGTTTTAGAATTCACTAACCCGGAGTAAGCTTTATAGTCACCGTCGCCGATATAGTTGCGATATCGCACACCATTCTGTACCGAGCATTGAAACATGGTTTTGATTGCTTCGACCTCCATATTTCCAGCTGCACCAGTATGATTTGACCTACATTTTCCAGCATTTACATGGTTTTTATGCGATTCTTCGTATTCGGCAGAATTTAATTTACTTTCCCAAGTTTTACATTCGTGACAGTATGAACATTTGACAAGAATGTCAAGAACTTTCCCTAAGAAGTAACCGATCAACGATGTGACGCCGAATACAGATGAGTAGCCTCTTTTTTTCCATGTTCCGTCGCCTGATACCGATTTTTCTTCTTTTGTAGCAGATAAAAAAAATCGATTCGCTACTTCTCTTACAGTCGAGCACATATTTTTCATGTAATGATTGTACGTCGGTCTTGATAAAAAGCTATTACACAAATCCATCAAGCCGCAAAACTTATCACAGCCAGATAATCCAAGACCTAATATCCTCATCACGAAAGCAAACCGATGATTAACTTCATAAGACACGTTGATATTAAATCCAAGGCCTTCTCGCTTAGTCGAATGGAAATTTACTTTTCCATCACATTTTACACATTTCACTAGCGTAGAAATTGTTGAAAAGACTAATAGAAAATCTATTATCCTATAGTGTTTTTCAAGATCCTCCTTAATTTGATGTTCAGCGGTCACTCTTATTTTTTTAGCTGACGCGCTACTTGTTGAAATGTCTTGTCTTTTACGTAGAAAGTTTACTGCTAAACTAAATTATATTCTCTACACTGACTAAATATACGGTACAGGTATGAGCATGTTTATACTTGTCTTCAAATTTCTATAAAAGAAAGTAGGAGGAACGGTTCAATATAATATAGGGAGCGTAGCAGCTGCCAGGTAACAATAGCGCGCTTGAACCGAGCAGGTATGAAAATCCAACAGGTAGGAAAATATTCATAACACCTGCAATTTTGCTCCGATCGACTTGAAATTTTTACACAATATTCTTGAGATACAACGCATTCAGTTTCAAAAATAAAAAAATACGAAAAAAAAAATTTAAATACCTTACCTCCCCCCCCCCCCCGCTTAAGAATGGAGTTGGTTTAACGACACAATATATGTTGTTTCATTATCTGAGCATTATTATTTGGGGTAAAAATCATCAAAAAAGTGCTAATCCCCTTATTGCATTCGGCCCTTCAATTGCTCTCTCGAATCGATGTTATGACCCTGATGATGTCAAATGTTTATTTTATTCCGGCCTCTACTCTTATACAGACAATACAATACGTACGAATTTTTAAATATCCCTAGCTGATCCCAAGATCATCAGTCATGGTGTACAGGAAGATCGCGAGCGGAGCTTTATCACACAAATAAAGATAGCCAGATGTCATCAATTCCGCAGTGTGACGACTCACATTGACGTGTCAGGTACATTCAAACTCCATATGATTCTCCATTCTGATTTTTAACATCACATATTACAGAAATTTGCTTTATCGATTGAGATGTTGAAAGTGCAGAATATTTTAAGATAAAAAGTGCCAGCCTTAAATCAGTGAAGTTTCGACATGCACTCTATATCTTAGTTAATGGTATATACATTATGTATTTATATATATATATTTATAGATGTACTTGTCACTACAGATGATTTTAATTTAATTTAATTTAATTTTAATCTTATAATTTTGTAAATATAAAAATGCTACTTTATCATTAAATTAAATAAAAGTATTTCTGTATTAAAAAAATGCTATACTGTGGTATAATGGCTTACATTATATTCTTTATAGTTATGGGGATAATAAATAATGATTTATTAGATAAATGTGATTTATTATAACTAGTGCGTATACTACATGTCTAACAGCTTTTACATAGGAGCTAGCTTAAGCACGATAGAGAAAAATTACAGGTGTGTGTGTGAGTGTATATATATATATATATATATATATATATATATATATATATATGTGTGTGTGTGAATGTACATGCGTATGAGAAAGCAGGACTTTCAACCTAAAGAAAAATACTGCTACATGTACTAAGGTTACATTAATTTAACATTATCTAACACTCCACCTGTTTAATTAATGTAAATTTAACATAGTCTTATTAATCAAAGTCATTCTTGAACTCGTAACATATGACACTCCGATGTTGATGAAATAATTGACGAGGCAGTGGTTTAGTGAGAATATCACCCATCTGTTCCTTTGTGTTGATGTACTCCAATTGGAAACTTTCTTCAAGATACCTTTCTCTTACATAATTATATTTTATATCAATATGTTTTGTTCTTTTATGCATGACTGGATTTTTAATTAACTGGATAGCACTTTGATTGTCTACATAAAATGTTACTTGTAGATTTTCATTTAATTCTTCCATCAAACTTTTAAGCCACATTATTTCTCTTGCTGTTTGACAGGCTGCTATATACTCTGCATCCGTTGTCGAAAGAGCCACAATAGATTCACGTTGAGAAATCCATGAAATTACGCTGGATCCCAGAATAATTATAAATCCTGTGGTAGATCTTCGGGTCTCACTGTCACTAGCATAATCGGCATCACTAAAAGCCTTGAGATGAGCATCATTTTTCTTCTTAAATAATAATCCATAGTATATAGTTCCTTTTAAATATTTTATTATTCTTTTAACACAGTTCCAATGCAATTTCTTTGGTTTTTCCATATATCTACTTGCTTGATTCACTGCAAAACTAATATCTGGTCTCGTCGATGGCTCTTCACTTTCTGCTATAAAAAGATATTCATTATTACATAATCTTCATACCTTTCTGGAGGTTTTATACTAGATCTGTCTCTTAGTTTTCTACTAGGTTCAGACGCTTCTGAAGCTATATTTTGTTGTTCTTCTCTTTCTTCATTTGATGTTGAGACGGCCTGTACTTATACCCTTATTATCAAGAACGGTACCATTAATTATTATTTTTAATGTTAATATGATATTAACATTAGTAATCATTATAAGCAAAATAAATTAGTTAATACACTTTGCGGAAATGATTCGGCTTTATATTTGTTAACTAAGATGATACGGCGGGGCCAACATAATGGCTAAGAACGCGCGCGTGTGCATATACACACACGAGCGCGCAGACATACGAAAGCGTGTTCAGCGAGGAGCAACGAATTCGCGAATATTGGAAGAGTGGGGATTCGCGAATATCGTGAGAAGGAGGACGGGAGCGAGAGAGATGGAGAGAGTGGGCTCGGGTATATATCGGCGACGCACAGCCGAGGAAGCACGGAGTTTTCTCTGACCTCTCAAGCCGTGGCTAGCCAGCGAGCAGGCCTCGCGCTCGGGATACTAGGGTGAACTCGGGCCGCTTCTTGTGGTGAACACACGGTGATGTGGCGAATCCTCGCCTATCTACCGCGTGTAATCTCTCTCTTTCGCTTCCCTCTATCGCAACTCCACTCCTCTTTAATTGTACTTTTACCCTCAATAAAAAACCAAGTTTCACACTAATAATTATAACTCATTTTTCCCCGCCTCCACCTATTATTCGGGTGCGCCGGACGTCCTTCAGTAGCCACTGGAGGGGGAAACGCGCTAACGAATTTCATAAAAGGCATAGCTCGGGGCGGCCAACGCGCTGCCCGAGACTACGTCTTCAGGGTTTTACCCGAGAAAAGCGCGCTGGTGCCTTTCTCGGGGTTTTGACTGCTTGCCCGGCGGAGAGCTAACGCGCCCTCCTGCTGGTTCGAGTTAGCATACCAAAACCCAAAGCACAGTTACACTTCTGCAGCTCCGACCTCGGCGGCTGCAGGAGCATAACTATCAGGGGGAATTCCGGAAGAGGTTGTTTCTCGCGCACTTCTTCGGGTCCGTACGCGAACCGCGTGTAACAAAAACACAACTGGAAAACGAACTCTCCTACGTTGGAGTAGAAGTCCGTCACATTGGCGCCCGAGAACAGGGACTCGAGGAAAAAAACACGTAGAAACGGCCTTAAATGATTCCGGAATGGGACGGGACGTTCACAGAAACGCGTATACATTCGCGTATTACAGACACGCAAAAATTGATAAATCGGTTAATTAAGATTGATGAGGAGAGATGGGGAACGATATTAAGTCTTGACGAGGAAGTACGAAATTTAAAAACAGAGAATGATAATTTAAAGAATAAAATTGCACATCAGCGTCAAGACATGCAAAATCTATGGAAGTCATTAGATGAGGCGATACAAGTTGTCAACAAATTAACGATAAAAACCGAAAAATTGAGTGGCCATCTGGGAATAGTTACAGGAAAAATGATAACAAAATTCGGGAAATTCGAAAAAATACAGCAGGAACAAGATGATAAGATCATTGAGCTCACGCGCCGTATAAATTCGTTAAAAATTGAATAAATTTAATGAAGGGAAAGTTCAATCCATTTTTTGCAAAACGAGCGAAAATTTAAATGATAGATGAAAAATTAGGTCATTAAAATTATAATTTCTGGCGGATATTTATATTAATAAAAATATATTATTTATAAAAATAAAATATTTTACAAGTATTTTTTTATTAATATTTTTTCTTATAAAAAAAATACAAAATGCCGCAAAATAAAAGGTTATCGGGGGCGTTTATGACAGACATCGAGACGACAGCTCCCGTGGAGAGTCTCGATGATGAGCAACGTAAGCACCGCGATTGAGAAAAGGCAGTTTCCGAGGAATTAAAATGCCTAGATGAGAGACAGGACGAATTAGAAAGTAAAATTACTAATTTAGTTAAAACTCCGGATGGACTAGAGTCACCTCCTTTAAATACTTCACGTATTGAAGCGATAAATACCGATTTAGTTGCACGCATAAATGCACTGTCAGACTTGTTAAAAAAAACCCAAGACGCGAGCACCGCAGAAACGCAGCGGGGCGCGAAACTAGAAGCGGATAATTTAATAACGGAAAATACAGAGTTATATTCAAATTACGAGAAGTTGAGTAAACAATTTGAAGATAGTGATAGCGGGGGAGAATTGAAAAAATACTTAATCGCGCGATTAGATGAGGTATATGACAAAAACGAACAGGCGGTTAAAAAACTCGAAAATTCGATCAACAAACACAATGCGGGGCGTGCCAGTTCGGCAGGGACCAGCGGAAGTGAAGCATCGAGAAAAATAAAATTAAATATACCTAAATTTAAGGGGTTACCCTCGGAAAGACCGATGAAATTTATATTTGAGTTAGAAAACTATTTTACATTAATACGGCCGGATGCCGATGAAACACTATGTGTAATTTCGCAGGCACTAATAGACGATGCTCATAACTGGTGGTACCTGCAGGAGGGCCAAATAAAAGATTACGACGATTTTTTAAACAAATTCAAAGAGAGGTACTGGAATTCGAATATGCGACGAGTGGCGAAAAGAAAAGTAGAGTTCGGGCAGTGGTATGCTTCAGCGTCCATGAATCGCGTAAATTACGCGATTTATATCCTGGGATTAACGAAAGAACTTGAACTCGAATTACCCGAGGAAGACCTGGTATTAAAAATCGGCGAGCATTTTGAGAGGAGTATCAGGTTAGCTATAGCAGGGCAAAGGGTAAAAGATAAAAATAGTCTATTGAAAATACTAGCAGAATACGACAGCGATGATCAACGCACAAAAGGTGACCGCGCGCCCGTTAACACGGTAGAAACGAAAAAATTCACGAGTAACGCGCCGAGCCAATCCGCGGCTCCTGTTGCAAATACGGAAGGTAAAAAACCTTGGCAAACGAAAAATATAAGTGCCATGCAAAATGCGAAACCAACCGAAAGTCAAAGAACCGGGAATAATACGTATAAAAATCCTAAAAAATGGGAAAACAACCAAACCAATAAGTGGAGAGATAAGAAAAATCAATCGGACATAAACGTGTTCGATATAGATATCAGCGATGTTCGAACCCCGGGAAACGGGGATTAGTTGCGTCACGTAATTCGGATCTAGAAGTAAAAAATAGACGGGGCGCAACTGAGCAATTAAATGTAGCTTCTATAATAGAAGACCCGCGGGAAACACTATTATACGATGTAGAACCCGCTGGAGAAAATGCCGAAACCACGTGTTGTCCGGAAATCAGCATAAGCGTATACGGAAACGAAGTAAAAGCGTTAATCGACACGGGGAGTGAAGTCACGGCGATTTCAGAAGAATTTTATTACGCAAATATTGATAAACTTAAAGAATGCCCTACACTACCTATAAGTGGAAAAGTCATTAAAGGCGCGACGGGGGCAAAATCGGCGAGATTAAAGTTCCAAATACTGCTAACTATAACTATCGGAGGATTAGAGGCAAAATTAATAATTTTAGTAGTGCCAAAATTGGTAAAACCGTGTATCATCGGGTATGACTCAATAAAAGCGTTAAAAATGCTAATTGACACGGTAAATCAAAACTTATTATTTCAAGTAAATCAGAAAGACGGTGTTATCGGTTACACAGATAGGCGGTTCGCGTCGAACGAATATACGTCTCTGTGCATCGAGCATGCAAATGAGTACCTCGAAAATGAGGTAGATCTCAGGAATCACTTCGACGAGGACGATGGAAAAGGTACGGAATCCCGCGAAGAATCGTACGATATCTCAGTAGAAGAAATCGACGATAAAGTAAATTTATGTGAAAATCTAAATGAATCACAAAAAACGAAATTAAAAGAATTACTTGTAAAATATAAAAAAGTGTTTGAAAAAAAACCCGGTTTGCTAACTACCTATGAGCACGAGCTAATTTTGAAGGACGATACACCCTTCTATACTAAGCCCTATCCTATACCACTGGCATATCGCGAGCAGGTAAAAAAGGAAATAAACCGAATGTTGGAATTAGGAATCATTAGGCGCTCGACCAGCCCGTATATTAACCCAGTAGCCGTAGTTAAAAAAAAGGACGGTTCTGTGCGATTATGTTTAGACGCTCGAAAACTGAACGCGCGGCTTATTGATGATTACGAGGGGCCGCCAGGCGTTGAGGAGGTATTGCAAAGATGCGCGGGAAAGCCGATAACAAGTACCTCAGACTTCACGTGTAGTTATTGGCAGGTAAAGCTCGCGGAGTGGTGCAAAAAATATACGGCTTTTAAGTGTGATAATCACATTTATGAGCATAACGTGGTACCCTTTGGGATAAAAACTAGCGGATCAGCCTTAATTAGAGGACTAGATCAAACAACGTCAGATTTTGACGAATTTTTAGTATTGTTTGTGGACGACATAGTGATAAAATCAAAAAATTTCGAAACACACCTGTCGCACTTAGCTGCGCTGTATGAAAGACTCTTAGCCCATAATCTAAGATTAAATTTTAAAAAATCAAACTTTATGTGCGAGGAAATCGAATTTCTATGCCACTTTATATCAGCACACGGAATCAGGCCGGATCCCGAGAAAATAAAAACAATAAAAAATTTTAAAAGACCCCGTAATGTAAAGGAGTTACAGAGTTTTCTGGGGTTTGTCAATTTTTACACTAAATTCGTAAAAAATTATTCGCACCACACAAAACCTTTGATTGAGCTGCTTAAAAAGGGTTCATTTTTTGATTGGACCGCAGTGCAACAAAGAGCTTTTAACAATATAAAAGAAATTTTTGATGAAAACATTATTTTAAAATACGCAGACCCGAAACGGCCTTACATACTTTCCACCGACTCTTCGGATTTTGCGTGCGCCGCGGCACTATCGCAATTAAATGACGAGGGTGAAGAAGAAGTCGTGTGTTTTGTAAGTAGAACTTTAAAAGGGAGCGAGGGCGCATACTTTACCACTGAGAAAGAAATGGTTGCATTAGTATGGGCATTAAAGAGATTGGACACGTTTTTACGGGGGGCAATAAATATTTACGTGAGGACAGATCATGAAGCTCTGGCCTTTTTAAAAACATGCAAGTACCGTAATGCCAGGTTACAAAGATGGAATTTAGCTATACAAGACTTTAATATCGACCCGGAATATATACCGGGCAAAGAAAACGTCGTCGCGGACTATCTAAGCCGCGTCACCGATTTAGAGCCGAACCGCGCGGAAAAAACTGAAATAATTATAGCCGCAGTGGTACAACAAAAGCCAAGCCCGGCGTTAATCAATTTGTGTAAAAATATGGATAAATTACAAAGAAGTGAGCCATACGCGTCTCAGATTATGGAAAAACTAAGGGCTGGGGACGCTAAAATAAAAAAGAAATTCGAAATTCGAGAAAATATATTATATAGAATTATGATTAATTGTGCAAAAATATATATACCAGAGGGGAACTTAAAACCACTTGTAACGGAGGTACACGTGATATATGGACATGTGGGGCCGCGAAAAGTATATAAAATAATTTTAGAGCATTTTTACTCACGAAATTTACGAAAAAGGGTAGCTGAAATACTAAAAACGTGTGATACATGCCAAAAAACTAAATATTTAACGCAGCGATATGACGAAATCACGCAACCTATATTAACTAATAAACCGCGAGAAATGTTATCGATAGACTTTTTTGGTCCCTTACCCGTGTCGAGAGGTGGTGTAAAATACATTTTAACTACTATAGACGTATTCAGTAAATACGTAGTATTTTATCCTCTAAAAAAGGCGAACACGACAGCGGTAATTAGAAAATTAATGAATGATTACATACCAACTTATGGGAAACCGGAGGCAATAATATCAGACCATGGGACGCAGTTTACGAGCAAAAAATGGATTGATACATTAAAAAACGAGGGGATACGCATAATATATTCATCTATCAGACACCCTCAAAGTAACATAATTGAGCGTGTACACCGAGAATTGGCAAGGTTTTTGCGCACTTTCGTAAAGGATAAACACGGCGGGTGGGCTCTGTATATTCGAAAAATTCAAAACATTATAAATGAAATCCCTTATGAAACGACGAACCAGCCACCTATGTTATTGCATATGGGCCATAAGCCAACAAGGATATGGGAAAAATATTTAAAAATACCAGAAGAGGACAACGATGTGTCCCGCGACAATAGAATATTACTGGCTCGCGACTATGCGCACAAATTCTTAAAGAATAGAGCAGCGAAACGGAATGCGAATAAAACACACTTTAAATTTAAAGACGGCGACAAAGTGTTAGTGAAAGCTTTAAACGTATCGGATGCGGAGAACGGCAAAATAGCAAAATTTATTGATGTTTTTGAAGGGCTATTTATCGTGCAACAAGACGTGGGAATCGATACGTATTTACTTTACGACCCGGTATTAAAAAAAGAACGGGGAAAATTTCACTTGGCAAATTTAAAACCGTATTACAGTGAGTAAGTAATCAAAAGAAAAATCTATTATTGAAACAAAAAATTGACAAATTAGATAAACTAGAATAAACTTTTATAGTATAAACTTGTTTTTGTTCACACGAAAATAATCATAAATTGGGCAAGTGAAATTTGATACCGTTAGGGTATTCTCTCTCTGGCGCGGTCAAATAAAATTTTCAAATTTTTTGTCAAAAATTCAAACTTTTTTTGGGGGGCAGTAGGGAGAGAGAAACACACAATAGAATAGAACAGGCTTAAGAGTTTATAAATTTTAGATTTAAACAAATGTAAAAGAGCATAACATGTAATTAAGCGAAAAACAAAAACACATATGTAAAAACGAAATGTAATTATTTAAATAATGCAGAACAGAACATTATAAACAAAAAGAGGCACCGTGAAATTGGCCCAATACATAATTAAGGTATATGCATTATTAAAATAAATTAAGTAAACAAAGAGACACTTGAACCATAAAATAATAGAATACAATAATTCAATGAGTGCACGTATATATTGGACACCACGTGTATACACGTATACGTGCAAACATCAATTAAAACAAATTATAAAATTAAAAATAAAAGAGGCACCGTGAAATCGGCCCAAAGAAAAAAGAATATGGTTCAAAATACTCTAAGAAAGCAATGTAGCGAGAAAGAATAGAATTAAAAGGTAGATAGAGATAGGGACAAGTAGAGAGCCAAATCGAAGAAACATGCGATGTTTTGGAGAAACACAAGCAGGGAGGACCGCAGGTCCGGTACGCGCATGGGAGAATTCAAACGTAAACAAGGAGCTGGCACGTGTGCGAAAATTCGGCAGAAGGGAGGGGGAAAGCCGAGGCGAGGAGTCAAGGGGCAAGACAAAAGGACCTCACAGTCGATTTAAATCGAGCATCATGTACGAAACCCGAAACGCGACCCGCGACGCAGCGACGAGTACCGAAAGGCACGCGCGAGTCGGTATGTGCGATCAGGAGACGGTCGTGTGCGAAAGAGACCTAGCGCTGGGAAGCGGGTACCATAGGACGGTGCCATATAAAACGACACGCATCTCCTGCGTACGCTTTAAATGCGCAAGGAAGGGAGGATTCCAGCGAGCCGAGGGACCTGCTCGATGGAACCCACCCGGAGGGCCAAAAGAGGACAAGCGACTGGGCCCGGACACAATGTCGAAGCAGAAGGGAACGCAGGTGGCCGGAGACATGGAGAAATCCATACGGAAACACCGAGGGTGGGTGTTTTTTGGAAGCGCGCAAGCTCGGCGACCCGGAGCTTCACCAAGGAAGCCCGAATTTTACGGACCCACTCCAACAGACATCGAACTGACACCCGACCCGGAACCAACGCAAGCCCTAAAGAAGGGCCGAAAGAGGAAAAGGGGAACAACGCATTTACTACCATCTCCCACTGCGCTAAGCGACATGGAGAAAATCGCAACGGCCCAAAAGGCCTTACCAAGTCTAAGCGACGGCGAGGAATACGAGCCCCGAGCCATAGACCAGCTAGAAGACAGTTCCTGGAAACTACAGGCACGCCAAAACATCATAGCGAGGCAAAAGGCCAGGGAGGGACAGAGCGATGTCCAGGAGGGAAGTTCAACCGATAACCCCGAGCAAAACCCAATCTCAATGGCACACGATATCGGAGGATCGGACGTCGACAAAGTATTAGCAGAGCTAGAGGCCCCATGCCAACACCTTCAATCGGACGCCCTGATGGATGCCATCAACGACTTTGAAGAGTGGCTTCAACAAGTCGAAAATTAGGAATTTTATTTTTTTTAATTTTTAATTATTTGTTATTTCGATTATTGTTTCATGTTTTTTTTATAGAATAAATAAAAACAGAATACGTTATCTGACGCGTTACTTTTTTATTAGGAGAGCGAGCCAGTAAAGGTATACGCCGCCTAGAAAACAAAATAAAATTTTCAAATTTGGTTTCCAAAATTGAAACTTTTATTGGGGGGCACTGAGACGGCCTGTACTTATACCCTTATTATCAAGAACGGTACCATTAATTATTATTGTTAATGTTAATATGATATTAACATTAGTAATCATTATAAGCAAAATAAATTAGTTAATACACTTAGGATATAAAAAAAACGTAGTATTAATTAAAAGTTAGTTTTTTTATAAGAAATCATTTAATTAATTATTTAATTATTGCGGAAATGATTCGGCTTTATATTTGTTAACTAAGATGATACGGCGGGGCCAACGTAATGGCTAAGAACGCGCGCGTGTGCATATACACACACGAGCGCGCAGACATACGAAAGCGTGTTCAGCGAGGAGCAACGAATTCGCGAATATTGGAAGAGTGGGGATTCGCGAATATCGTGAGAAGGAGGACGGGAGCGAGAGAGATGGAGAGAGTGGGCTCGGGTATATATCGGCGACGCACAGCCGAGGAAGCACGGAGTTTTCTCTGACCTCTCAAGCCGTGGCTAGCCAGCGAGCAGGCCTCGCGCTCGGGATACTAGGGTGAACTCGGGCCGCTTCTTGTGGTGAACACACGGTGATGTGGCGAATCCTCGCCTATCTACCGCGTGTAATCTCTCTCTTTCGCTTCCCTCTATCGCAACTCCACTCCTCTTTAATTGTACTTTTACCCTCAATAAAAAACCAAGTTTCACACTAATAATTATAACTCATTTTTCCCCGCCTCCACCTATTATTCGGGTGCGCCGGACGTCCTTCAGTAGCCACTGGAGGGGGAAACGCGCTAACGAATTTCATAAAAGGCATAGCTCGAGGCGGCCAACGCGCTGCCCGAGACTACGTCTTCAGGGTTTTACCCGAGAAAAGCGCGCTGGTGCCTTTCTCGGGGTTTTGACTGCTTGCCCGGCGGAGAGCTAACGCGCCCTCCTGCTGGTTCGAGTTAGCATACCAAAACCCAAAGCACAGTTACACTTCTGCAGCTCCGACCTCGGCGGCTGCAGGAGCGTAACTATCAGGGGGAATTCCGGAAGAGGTTGTTTCTCGCGCACTTCTTCGGGTCCGTACGCGAACCGCGTGTAACAAAAACACAACTGGAAAACGAACTCTCCTACGTTGGAGTAGAAGAACGGCTTAAGTCCGTCACAATGTGTTTGCTTCGTGCACATTTTCTTCATGATTTCCAGGTTCATCGGGTTCATCATCAGGTTCATCGTCAGGTAAGTTTTCAACTTCTTCAATAGGTAAGTCTTCTTTTTCTAAAGTTTGGTCTTCTTCGTTAGGATAATTTTGTTCTCGTAAGTATATTAGAGATTCATTTGCGTTATTTACTTTTTCTTTATTCTTATCTGCTATTCTTTCAGTAAATTTTACATTTCTGACCACTTTGATAATGTTTCTTTTTGAAACCATAACCTATAACCTTTGACATTATCATCATAACCAACAAAAAGACCTTTTTTTGCTTTTACATCTAATTTCTTTCTTTTTATATCTGGTATAAATTCATATACTTCTTCTTCAAAAATGTGCAGATCATTTATCTGAGGTTTTCGACCAAACCACAGTTCATATGGTGTCACATTTTTAATTGACCTATTTCCAGTGCGATTCAACACATGTACCACCATGTTAACAGCTTCCGCCCATAGTTCAAGTTTAAAATTTTTGGCATGTATAATTGTACGCATTACCTCAACAACAGTTCTGTTTTGCCTTTCTGCAGCATCATTCTGTTCGGGGCAGTAGGCTACTGATCGTTGATGTACTACACCATATTTCTTTAAAAGATCAGACACATTTTTATTTATGAATTCTAGACCGTTATCAGATCTGAATTTTACTATTCTATTTGGACAATGCTTGTCTGCTTTCATGAGAAAATCTTTGATACATGCTATAACATCTGATTTTACTGAAAGAAAATATACAAAACAATAATGTGAATAGTCATCTTTTAATAACAGGAAATATCTTGATCCTTTCAAAGATCTGACTTGAAAATGACTATTATGAGTCATGTGCTCTGTTGCTCCAGAATCTAAGTACCATGTATCTACAACATCATCCATTTGTTGTAGAGTTACTAAGGCTTCGCTTATGAGTGCTTCTCCTTTAAGCTGTCCTCGTATTCCGGATAGATTATTTTTGTTTCGACATTCTCTTGCCCAATGTCCAGGTTTATTGCATTTATGGCACTTGCCTGGCTTAGGCTGATTTTTATTATATTTATTTTCATGATAATTATATTTATTTTTGTTACCTTTAGCATAAGATCTGGATACTAAAGCATCTCTGTTACTGTCTTCTGTCTGACATTGGCGCATTTCTTCTATTGACAATCTAGATATTAAATTCTCTTTGGTTCGTTCCGCCAGAGGTGTCGACTCCCATGCACTTATGAAGTGATCATAGCCTTCAGGTAATGTTAATAAAATTTTCGTTATCAACATATTTTCAGAAACTTTTCTCCCATAATCTCTAATCTGTGTGCAATATCTTCTAGTTTTGCCACATGCATGGTTATATCATCTGCTGGATCTTTATTTATAGTGAACCACTTTTGTTGTAACACATGTATAGTGGCTTGAGATTTCTTTTCAAAAACTCCAACAAGTTTGTCCCGCATATTCTTCGCATTCTCGCAGTTGATTACGTGCATCATAGGCTGCTCCGAAATAGTCGTGACTATTATTTTTTGCGCTATGCTGTCTGCTTTGTTCTATGCTTTTAAATTTTTTTCATACTCCGTTTTAACTGCAGGAGTAGCATCATTTGCCGGTGCAATCGGCAAAGGTTTTCCTTCAATAATATCCCAAACGCTGTTTGCTTTTAGTATAACTCTTACTTGAAACTTCCAAATGCTCCAGTTTTCAAGATTTTCCAAATTGTTAATTCTTGTCAGTTCGTGCTCCATTTTACGATTTTGAGGTTAGCTTTCTCTTTTGCACGTGGGCTGGAATCTTCCTCAAAACACGTATAGCACTCTGATCAATTTTTCATGTATTATGCACTACTCGACATAACTATTTATTTTACAGCGTTACCTGGGCCCATAACCTGTTAATTCTTTATAGTTATGGGGATAATAAATAATGATTTATTAGATAAATGTGATTTATTATAACTAGTGCATGTACTACATGTCTAACAGCTTTTACATAGGAGCTAGCTTAAGCACGATAGAGAAAAATTACAGGTGTGTGTGTGAGTATATATATATATATATATATATATATATATATATATATATATATATATATATCTATATACTCACACACACGCACCTGTAATTTTTCTCTATCGTGCTTAAGCTAGCTCCTATGTAAAAGCTGTTAGACATGTAGTATATGCACTAGTTATAATAAATCACATTTATCTAATAAATCATTATTTATATATATATATATATATATATATATATATATATATATATATATATATATATATATGAATGTACATGCGTATGAGAAAGCAGGGCTTTCAACCCAAAGAAAAATACTGCTACATAATACAAGATATTCAAATTTACAATATTAGCATTTAAGGTTACATTAATTGAACATTATCTAACAATTATAACACAAAAGTGTGACTCCATAACAACAAAGTGCTACTCTGCGACATAAAAGGTGCTACTCTATGGCATAAGAGGTGCTATATTATGACATAAGATGTCATTGTATTGCATAAAACTGTTATACTATGATATGAATGAGTTACTCTATTACATAATATAGCTACATTATAACATAAACCTGTGACTCTATAACATGTAGGATATAAAATTACTACCCTGTGGTATAATCTGTATAAATATTAGGTATCGATTACCGTTTCAGAATTTCACTGTGTACACTGTGTGAATTCTTTTACATCTAAATAAGTATTTGTCAAAGTTAAATCAAGATATCTTGATAACGTATATGAAGTTTATAAGCAAAAAAATACACGTATGATTGGTAACTCACCGATTCAGTTGGATACTTCTTTCGTCAAGTTGAAAGAGTCAACATATACATTAACAAAAGGTTTATTAGAATTGCTCTTTCGAAAAGAGCCTAATAAAAATGTTATAAGTTCTCATGCTATAGAAAATTCGTATAGTATCATTGAAGCTTCAAGTGCTCATAAAAAATGTTACTGTGAAGCCGAATCAATTCGTAGAATGAAGAGCAAAATTCAATATAAATTCGACAAAAATGTTAATTGCTAAAATAAAAATGAAACAATCTGAAGAGATAAGGAAAGAAATACTAGAATATCTAGCAGATAAAACACAGGAACTATTAAAACAAACGGAAAGAGATACTGATGCTGAACTTAAAGTCATGCATGCAGAAAACGAACTCTTGAAACAACTCAGCAAAGAACTCGTAGAAAAAAACGAACTATTGAAAGAAGTTATTGTTCACCAAAAAAGTTATCAAACTAACAAGAAATCTTTTGCTGAGGTAACAAGTATTGCAAAACCTGCACAGAAAGGAATTTCAAAGATTATAGTCAAATCTATAAATAACACAAAACAATCAGAAGTCAAAAAGAATATTGCAGAATGTTTAATAAATAAGAAAAGTATACAAACAAAAGAAAAATGTATGTTAAAAATAATGAAGAGATAGTTATTAAATGTGTTAATCAGAACACTGCTGATATGGCTGAGAGGTTATTAAAAACCAAATTAGATGAAATATATGAAATTAAAATTGAACAGTTAAATAATCCAAAAATTAAAGTAGTTAGAATCGACAATTTTATGAAATGGAACGAAATTGGTATTGAAGAAGATGTAAACAATAGAAACTTCACAAACTTTAAGACTAAAGCTCAAGTTGTACATATGTACACAAACAAGAAATCAAATCTTAGCAGTGTATTGATGGAAGTAACAGCTGAAATATATACACCCATCAGGAATAACAACAACAGAATATGTATTGGATGTCAAAGCTGTAAGGTATGATTTGATAAATGTCAAACCATGTTTTAACTGTGGTAGGTTGGGTCACAGTAGAACAAATTGTGAAAATGTAATAACATGTCTGAAATGTTCAAAAATCACAAAACAATTGAGTGTGATTGTGAAGCATTAAAATGCCCAAACTGTAATTTCAGTGATAAAAAATATAAAACAAATTTTGATACATTACACGATGCAGCAGATTTTAACGTGTGTAACATATTATAAAATAGGATAAAAATATATTGAAACAACTGATTAACCTTCGAAACCTACATTACCAACAGTGAAAACAATACCGATGCACTATCAACAGAAGGTAAAGACCAACAAAATAACACTTTGGAAATATTGCAAAATGAAAACCAGCTTCAACAACAAAAACAAGGAAAAAATGAACAACAACAGAAACAACAACAAAAACCACAACAACAACGACAGCAAATAACCAGAAGTAGAACACTAAAATCGCAAGTAAATAATAAAATAGACTAAGTATGGATTTTGAATTGCTTGAAAAAATACAAAAAGACTCAGTTCAAAAAGAAATAACATGTGGTAATATAAACAGTTTTAACAAAACTATAAAAAGTAAAAATGATTTCATAATGCATGTAAATATAAGAAGTATGTCTGCAAATTTTGATAAAATGAAAATATTGTTAAAGAGCTTGGAAAACAATCCCTCAATTATTATATGCACTGAATCATTTGTACAAACTACTCGTAATTACAGACTATATAAATTAGAAGGATATACAAGTTTTTATAACGAAAGTAAAATAAATCGAAATGATGGCGTCATTGTTTTTATTGATGAGAATATAGTACATAAAGTTAAAACTATTGAATGTGGTAGGATTAAAATACTAAATATCAAGTGGCGCGGTAGCGCCACGAAGGCGAGTTTGAGAAGCAGACGAAGCCGCAGCGCCCGCGCTACTATTTACTTCTATATTGGTGTTCAGATTTTTCTTTATACGATAACAAGTACTTATTACTATTATTACCAAGTTATTTCGACTTAATAGCATGTTTTCGTGCTAAACTATGATTTCCAACAAAAATATTAGCAAAAAGTTATTTTATGTCATAATAAACGAATATGTAAGTCTCAAAAATGCTGAAAGTAGGGGAAGGTGGGGCACGATGGGTTTGGCGGGTGGATTGGGCATTCAAATGTTCACTAAATAAATGAATATTCTAACATGATAGTATTTTTTATATGTTGTAAATAGCTTTTACTTTTTCCCTCTGCAAATCCTAAATGAAAAAAATTAATACAAATCGTATGAGAATTATTAGAAATTGAGGACTTCAAAACGTTGTTTTTTCCATAATTCTAATCTATTTCTCAAGAACAAATAAATCATATGAGCTTCGAAAGGGAATTACTTTTACAGTTTAAATCGTAAATTTTTAATAGTATTTTTGATTGATGATCTCCGATGCTTAGGAAAAAAGTAATATTACATATAAAAATACTCTAAAATGGGGCACGACTGGCACCACTAGCGGGGCACGATTGGCATACGTGAGTCGTCAATTTATTTCCGCCGAGTTTAACAGCTGATTTTCTTAACCTTACTTTTGCGCCCTTAACATTTCGGAGTCGGAGTCTTAGATGTTGGTGAAAGAGTCAGTGTTAATGAAATGGTCTGGTTTTTAGTTTTGATCCTCAATCCTATAAAATGCAAATTTAATAGTAACGTCCAATATTTTTTTTAAATAATTTTTTCATTAATTCACCGTGCCAATCGTGCCCCACCTCCATGCCAATCGTGCCCCACGGGTGGGGAAAACGGGCAGTTTTAGCGGTATTGTACTTTGCATTATAAAAAACAATGCAATATATATTTTATAATAAAAAATAATGTATCTAAATCTTGAGATATTCTACTTTAAGAAGCACTTTTAATAATTTGTATTGGTACAAAATAGAAAGTACAGGATTCTTTTGAAGTTAGGGTGCCCGTACTGCCCCTCCTTCCCCTATATCAACTTTCTTTCTCCAGCCCGAAAAGTAAAAGGACCATGAAGTTAGCCGCAACAAATATATAAGTGAAAGGACCGTTAAGTTGGCCGCACATACGGCTGGGTATTGCCAACGAATATAGACCTATATAGAAGAACGATTCTTATGGAGCGGTTGGTTCTCAAAAGCGGTAGTTGAATAGTCTCCGCGAGAAGGCGCCAGCCGTTATTTTCCTATGGTGCTGTCTCTCTCGCACCTGCGCGCCGTTCCGGTTTTAAATTTTCTAGAGCTTACGGGCAGACTCTATTCTTGCGCTTCAATTAAGATATTAATAAAAATGTTTAGAGTTAAGATTTGATAATTTTAAAAGCATATATAAATTTTTATGTATTTAAATGACTTGGGTACAAATTAACTGAAAGTAATAATAAATTAGTATTACAGTTTCGATAAATCTAAGATAATAATAAATAAATAAATAAGTAAATAAATAAATAAATAAAATTCATTTTTATATCATATTTAATTTTGATATTGCCTTTTGTTATTAAATAATTTTTTTTTCATAATTTTAAGAAGAATATAGGTATTTACTTGATTTAAAAATGATTAATTAAAAGTAACTCACAAATTATACAAAATTTTCCTTATATTCTTCAAATTAACTTTTTGATGTGCTTAATGTATGGTATAAGAATTTATTATTTAATTAAAATTGAAGGAAATTTTTTTTTCTCTTAAAGAAGTTTGTTATATAAAAAAGTGAAAGGTTAGGCGAGTTTGATGTATTCCGCAAAATTGTCATGGAGCAATACAATAATCTATTTGATAAGGTAAGCCATAGATTAAAAAAGTAATGAGATCAAAAGAAAATAGTCAAGTTTTAAATACATAAATAATTATAAATAATTTAGCAACGAACTTACAGATAAAAAAGAACTGAGATCAATCAAACAAAGTCAAGTTTATTATATTTAATCATAATAAAGCAAAAATATTGTTGTGTTCAATCAAGGGCTTACTTAACTTAAAGTTACGTTATATAATGATCAATTACAAACAATTCTCAAGATACTTACTACGTACCTTGCCATGCCCGTTTTATTTTGTTTATGGTGTTGTCCATCAGTAACTTTCTACAAACTTATTTGCGTACGTAAACTTATAAAAATATTTTTTTGATATAATGATATGTATTATCAATGATGATTACATAACACATATTTGTAAATATAGTTAACAAAAAGTGTATAATATGACATAATTTTCCTAATGTCTAAACAACTTATAGAAGTTACACATAAGTTATGAAAATTTTATTCATTTTAAAATAAGTAAATATGTAGAGACAATTAATTTTTAAAAAATTTATATCTATTTTTGTATATTCAAAAACTATGTATAAGTACCAATATAATGTGCGAAAAAGTTAAAATATTAATGAATTAGATATATATCACGTTCTAACATATAAAAAGAAAATTTTAGTAGTTCAGCAATAAACAAAATGAAACGGGCATGGCAAGTTACGTAGTAAGTATCTTGAGAGTTGTTTGTAATTGATCATTATATAACGTAAATTTAAGTTAAGTAAGCCCTTGATTGAACACAACAATATTTTTGCTTTATTATGATTAAATATAATAAACTTGACTTTGTTTGATTGATCTCAGTTCTTTTTTATCTGTAAGTTCGTTGCTAAATTATTTATAATTATTTATGTATTTAAAACTTGACTATTTTCCATTGATCTCATTACTTTTTTAATCTATGGCTTACCTTATCAAATAGATTATTGTGTTGCACTTTTTTAAAGTTAATTATTTTAAGAGATTTCAGTCCGTTTTAGTAAATTTTTTTAAGTGTTTCATATTTGTTTTAATAATAAAATATAAACATTTTTAGCACCTTTCGTAACCATGACTTTTTTGTAACATATATAATAACGTATCGTTTCGTTATACCCCAATTGAGTGCTCCATTATACCCCAATGATTTTGAACATCAAGATTTTTTATGTATTCGGATAATAATTTTTAACTACTGTTATATTACATTAGTTTCAGCAGTATCGTAGAAAAATATTCTTTGCATAGCAATAAACTGAAAGAAATCTTTTCTTATTGAATTGCATTATGTTTACGTTATTTAGAGCACATTTCATTTTAGTGCACCGTAATACCTCAGTCTCCCCTATATTTTTAGCAATAATAAAAGAAATAAATAATGTGGAAATGTGTATTTATTGCAAATAATGCAATGTTATTTACATACAAAAAACTTTCAGATTGACCTTTAATAAAGGATTTATGTGGGGTAATATTTTAAAGTCTTTATTTGTCAGTGAATTAAGGTAAAATTAGAATAAATTACGTTAAAAAAGGTTGAACGTTATTTAATTTATTATTTATTGCTATGTATAATTTTTGAGTATTTAAGGTGGGATAGTCACATACAAGAAATTATAAAAAAAACTAAATATCTAGTATATATTTTTTATAAGATCTCTTTTATAATATACTACTCTTTTTTTCACAGCATAATTAATTATGGAATTTTAGCCTGGGGTGGAGTGTATAAAAATAATAGAAGTATACTGCAAAACCTACAGAACAGAATACTAAAAATTGTAAATAAAAACAATTTTGTTATACAGGATAATCCAATGAATATTGAACAAATTTTCAGTTTTGAATCTATAAAGTTACATTACTCTGAACTTCAAAATAAGTACCTCACATCTAATAGTATAACTAGGAATAAAAATATAATTATACCTAGGTATAATAAAAAAATTAGTAATAAAAATAGTTATATAAAAGCAATTTCGATTTTTAACATGCTACCAAACAACCTAAAAAACTTAGATATTAGCAAATCAGCTCAAAAAAATAAAATAAAGAATTGGATCAAAACCAATCTTTAAATGCTGATATTGAGTGCAATTTTATGTAAATTGTTAATTATATAAAAAATACCTTTCTAAAAAGTAAAATCTTGGCAAGTATAAGTTTCATTATTACCCACAATATAAATTAAAAGAAATATATTATTACCAAAATAAGACGTTCAATTATGAATTTTATTCATAAACTCAAATTAAAATAGTAAAATTAAACTAATATTATATTTAAAAAATAATATAGTTCAAAATATTTCCATTTTTTACTAATTCTTATAATCTCAAATGAACGCTAAAGAAATTAATGAATTCGATTAATATATTGGCAAGAATTGTATTTTTATTTGTATATCAATTTCCTTCTTTTATTAATTAGTATGAAGTATACAAACTATTTAAAAAATATTATAGTTTAAATATTTCTATTTTTTACTAATTCAGATAATCTGAAATAAACGCTAAAGAAATTAATTAAAGCGATTAATAAATTGGCAAGTATTATATTATTATTTGTAAATCAATGTCATTTTTTTATGAATTAGTATGAGGTATAAAAATTAATAATACCTTTCAAATTTAATATTGTAAGACATTAAATTTGACATAAATACATGTTGATAAGAAATAGGTCAACAAGTCGAACCTCAAACACTGATCTATAATACTCTCGCTACATTACACTCGGGTTATATGTAGTGCTCATATGGCAATTCATGTCTATTATAGGTAAGCTAACTGATACTTTTTGAAAACAAGCCAATATAATATTACGGACAAACAGTTTATACCTTATCTAGGGCTCTGACTAGCTGCCGTTGTTAATTGCTACAAACCTTTTTCGAACTCGAACAATGTTCCAGGTTTAACTGTAGTTCAATATAAGATATAGTGCATTGACGGTCTCTTTAATTTCGACATATAACTATGTCCGTATAACTGTTTGTCCGTAATATTATATTGGCTTGTTTTCAAAAAGTATCAGTTAGCTTACCTATAATAGACATGAATTGCCATATGAGCACTACATATAACCCGAGTGTAATGTAGCGAGAGTATTATAGATCAGTGTTTGAGGTTCGACTTACCTACCAAAATAAGACGTTCAATTATGAATTTCATGAATACGGTACAATTAAAATAGTAAACTTAAACTAATATTCTATTTAAAAAATAATATAGTTTAAAATATTTCCATGTTTTACTAATTCTGATAATCTCAAATGAACGCTAAAGAAATTAATGAAATCGATTAATAAATTGGCAAGTATTGTATTTTTATTTTTAAAATTACAAGTTGCATATTCTTCAGTGTTTTTTTTTTTTCGAGGGTATGTAGGAAATGCTATCTAAGCCACACCAGACCAGGTCCGCATAGCCGGATAGTGTAGGGCTGGTTGGGGATACATCCACCGCGAGTGTGATGTAGAACGAAAAATAAAATAAATATAAACGCGAGACTACACGACAGATGCAGGGCAAACCGACCCACTAAAACCTACCACCTATTTCTCTTCTGACAGAACCCACCTTAGACCTGTTCATCACAATGCTCAAGGATGGTGCCATTGTTACGTCGAATAGACGACCGCTTCTTTCTCGATCATAAACAAATTGATGTTCGTTTGATCTATCCCGCCACATTTACACGCGTATTCGAACCGTCGCTTCTTCATCTCCGTTCGGACAGGAGAAGTTTCCTCGTTCCTCTACGCGGCATTCGTAAAAGCGAGAGACGTACGTCATCCGGTTAGGAAGACGTTTCGTCATCTCCCACCCCAGCCATTTGTAAGGGGTTGTCCGCCATCCCTGGTTTATGATGGGGTGTCGGACCGATTCCCGGCGCTACATTCATACGTATCACCCGCATGATGTACTCCGGGACTCTGAACACGTTCAACGCTTCCAAGATGTCAGGCCACCTGGCCGAGTTGAAGGCGTTCTTTACGTCCAGCGTGACCAGGAGTGCAATGTTCCTGGAAAAATGATTTCCAGTCCACGCCTTCCTGCCCTGCTGTACTACCTCCCGTATAGCATCCACCGTGGATCGCCGTTTTCTGAAGCCATACTGGTTACCAGCTGAATCACCAGCAGCCCGCACAGCTCTCTGTAGCCATGGCTTGAGCAACCTCTCGTAGAGCTTCCCTGCGTGGTCCAACATGCAAAGTGGCCTGTTGGACGACGGAAGCCGGGGATCACCTCCCTTTCCTTTGCCGATCAGCACGAGGCGTGCAACCTTCCAGGGGGTGCCAAAGACACCCTCCTTCAGGCACGCATTGTACATGTTCAGCAAGAGAGACGGTACTCTCACCGCGATGATCTTCAATATCTCAGCAGAAATCCCGTCGGGCCCAGGGGGTCTTTCCGCTCCGCATCATTTTGGCGGCGATCTGCGGCTCCCGCTGGAGAATAAGGGGATCTCCCCCACTTCAGCGGTTTCCTCCTCGTCTTGCCTTGCCGGATGCGATGGGAACAGAGTGTCCACGATTCGTGACATGGTGTTTTCGTCAAAAGGGTGATTCGGGACCGCGCGAAGTTTATTGGTCACGATCTTATAACCCAAGCCCCACACGGCCCGATTGACTTCCTCCGTCAGGATCTTCCAGCACTCTGTCTTGCTCCGGTTGATTTCGTGTCGGAGCTGTCCACGCGCTGCTTTATGCTGCGCTGAAAACAATGCTGCTTCCGGTTTGTTTCGCTTTCTTTGCGCTCTTCTTCTGAGGCGTTTCGCTTCCACCCACAGTTGCGCGATTTCGACCACCGCTCGCGCATTGAAGTCGCCGGCGACCACGATTTCGCCTTGCATCTCGTGAATCGCGTCTTCGAGCTCGTCCATGCTCCGCCTGCAATCATCGATGGGAACGTTTGGGGTATAATAGCAGTTCACATAAGTTGCGTCTCTGCTTCTCACCCAAACAAAGCCTCTCCCGGCTCCGTGTTCGTCCACTCTGATGGTTTGTGGGTTCACGAAGATTGCTGCTGTGCCAATTGTATGTGGGAACCAGGTGGGCTTGTCCCAGTTACAGTACTGCTAGCTGATTAGTGCATATTCTTCAGTAGTTCATATAGTTATAATATTAAGAGGGGTTTTAACTTTATTCAAAAGAGAATTATTAGGAGGGTATATTATAATAATTGGTCATGCATTATGTTCTTCTGCTTTATTTTTATTAGTAAATTTAATATATGAACGATCTAAAAGACGAAGGATACATTTAAATAAGGGAATAATAAGGTTTCTATCCACTTTAATATTATGATGATTTTAATTTTGTATTTTCAATATATCTTCACCTATTTCTTTGAATTTATTAAGGGAATTAATAATTTTAATACTTTTATTAAAATGATCAATTAATGTAATATTATTATTAATAAGGGATATATTTTTAAGAGCAATATATTCTTTATATTTATTTTCTATTATTCAACATGGTAAAGGAATGAATTGACTAAAGAAAATTTACCCTAAAAGTAATTTAGATTATTTACTCCTGTATCTTCTTTAGTTCATTCTTCTACATTAGTTACAGTAGGAGTATATTTAATAATTCGATTCGATTATACTATTTATTCTAGTAGTAATATATTACTTAATTATATTATTATTAGAGGATTAATTACTATAATAATAGCGGGAATTTCAGCTAATTTTGAATTTGATTTAACAAAAGTTATTGAATTTCCAACTTTATCTCAATTAGGATTAATAATAATAATTTTTGGGTTAAAAAAATTGAGAATTAGCTTTTCTTCATCTTATTATTCATTCTATATTTAAATAAATAATATTTATATGCTCCTGAGTAATTATTCATTATTTATTAAGGTATCAAGATATTCGCTATATAGGTAAAATTAAAGAAATATTACCCTTAACTTCAATTATATTTTTAGTTTCTAATTTATCATTATGTGGTACTCCTTTTATATCAGGGTTTTATTCTAAAAATCAAGTTTTAGAGACTATATTTAGAATTAATAATAACTTAATTCTTTATTCATTATTAATATTAAGTACAGGGTTTACTGTAGATTGTAGATTTAGCTTAGTTTATTATTTAATGAATAGTAATTATAAATTTTTTAGACTCTATAAAATTAATGATTGTAAATTAATAAATTATCCAATAATTTTATTAATAATCATATCTGTAATTTATGGTAATTTAATAAATTGATTAATATTTAATAACGTTGAAATTATTTATTTGCTATTTATAGAAAAAATTTCTATTATATTAATTTGTTTAGTATTTTTCTTTTTAGATATATATATATATATATATATATAATACAAATTATATGATAAAGGATGGAGAGAATTTTATATAAAGAAATCTATAATTATAATTTCTAAAATTCAAATAAATTCAAACTTTAATTATTTAATATTTTTAATAATATTTATTTCTTATTTAATTTTAATAATTATTATATTAATAATTAGATAGTTTAATTAAAACGTGATATTAAAAATATCAAAATTTCATTTAGATATTTAAATATTTATAAAAATATTTTATTTTTATATTGAAAATATAATGTTTTAATTAAACTATATAAATTAAAATATGAAATTGTGATTAATATTAACAAATCATAAATATATTTGAATTTTATACTTTATTTTTGGAGCATGAGCTGGAATTCTAGGTTTATCCTTAAGAATAATTATTCGATTAGAACTTGGGAATCCTTGATCCTTAATTGGAAATAATCAAATTTATAACTCAATTGTTACAACTCATGCATTTGTAATAATTTTCTTTTTTGTTATATCAATTATAATAGGTGGATTTGGTAATTTTTTATTAACCTTAATTTTAGGGATTCCTGATATAGCTTTCCCTCGAAAAAATAATATAAGGTTTTGATTACTACTCCCTAGCTTAACCTTATTAATTTCTAGAATATTTATTGGCAGGGGTACGACACTGGATGAACTGTTTATCCGCCTTTATCTTTAAGATTTGGTCATAATGGTCCTTCAGTAGATTTATCTATTTTTTCTTTACATATTGCAGGAATATCCTCAATTATAGGATCTATTAATTTTATTACAACTATTTTAAATATAAAAGTCTATAAACTTGAAAATATTCCTTTATTAGCATGAGCCTTACTTTTAACAGCTATTTTACTTCTTTTTTCTCTTCCAGTTTTAGCCGGTGCTATTACTATGCTATTATTTTATTGAAATTTAAATACTTCTTTTTTTGATCCAGCAGGAGGAGGAGACCCTATTTTATACTAACATCTATTTTGATTTTTTGGTCATCCTGAAGTTTATATTTTAATGTTACCTGGATTTGGTTTAATTTCTCATATAATTTGTAATGAAATACTAAAAAAGAAACATTTGGAGCCATAGGGATGATTTATGCAATAATTTCAATTGGACTTTTAGGATTTATTGTTTAGGCTCATCATATATTTACTGTTGGTATAGGTGTGGATACTCGAGCTTATTTTACTTCTGCTACTATAATTATAGCAATTGCTACTGGAATTAAAATTTTTAGGTGATTAGCATCTATGAATTGTATACAAATTAGATTAAACATTACTAATCTTTGATTGTTAGGATTTATTTTTCTATTTACTATTGGGGGTTTAACAGGAATTATTTTATCTAACTTTTCTATTGATATCACTTTACATGATACTTATTATGTTTTAGCTCACTTTCATTATGTGTTATCTATAGGGGCTGTATTTGCTATTTTTGGAAGATTTATTTATGGATACCCTATAATATTTGGAGTAAGAATAATTAAAACTGATTAAATATTCAATTTTTTATAGTCTTTAGAAGAGTTAATTTAACTTTTTTTCCTCAGCATTTTTTAGGTTTAAGGGGAATACCTCGACGATACTCAGATTACCCTCATTCTTACTTATGTTGAAATTTAATTTCTTCTATTGGGAGAGTAATTTCATTATTATAAACTTTATAATTTTTTTTATTCTATGGGATAGATTAGTTTCAAATCGAATTTTAATCTTTTCAAAAACCTTAAATAGTTCAATTGAATGATTAGTTTCTTACCCTCCTAGATTCCATTCTTTTAATAAAATCCCTATAGTTTATATTAAATAATTAAATTCTAAAATGGCAGAATAGTGCAATAGATTTAAATTATATATATAATTTATATTATTTTTAGAAGAGTAAATTAAAGTTTACTTAAATTTCAATTTGAAGACAAATTAAATTCCAAGATGCTAATTCCCCTATTATAGAAAATATAATTATATTTCATGATCATGCTATGTTAGTAATTATAATAATTATCATTTTAATTATATATATGTTAAATTTTATACTTTTAAATAAATTAAATAATCGATTTTTATTAGAAGGTCAAGTTATTGAAATTATTTCAACAGTTATTCCAATTTTTAAAAAAATTTTTTTAGCAATCCCTTCTTTAAAAATGTTATATATAACAGATGAAGGTAATAAACCTGATTTATCTACTAAAGTTATTGTGTCATCAATGATATTGAAGGTATGAATATAATGACTTTAATTTAGGGGTTGTCTTTGATTCTTTTATAATTAGAAATAATTCTCTATTACGATTACTAGAAGTCGATAATCGAATAATTTTACCTTTAAATACTCAAATTCGATTATTAATTAATTCCTTAGATATAATTCATTCTTTTGCTTTACCAACAATAGGGATTAAAGTAGATACTGTTCCAGGACGAATTAATCCGATTAATTTAAGAACTAATAGTCCTGATTTATTTTACGGCCAATGTTCTGAAATTTGTGGAATTAATCAAAGATTTATACCCATTGTCATTGAGTCAACTAGTATAAAAAATTTCATTAATTGAATTAATAAGTTTTAATCAATTGAAATATTTATTAATATATTATAATTTGATTTAAAAACTCAATTCTTAAATTTAAGATATTAATTGAATAAGTATTAGTTAATTAATAACATTAATTTGTCAAATTAAAATAATAATGCAAATAATATATTTAAATTAAATATAATTAATATTCCGCAAATAAGACCAATATTATGATTATTATTACATTTTTATTTTTTAAGATTGTTAATATTAATAATAATTATAATTTATTATTTATATATATGAAAGAGTAAAAATATAGAGTCTTAAAGTAAAACTTTTAAATTATAAAATAAAATGATAAATAATTTATTTTCTATTTTTGACCCCTCTACTTCAATGTATTATTCTATAAATTGATTTAGTTCTTTATACATTATACTTTTTTTACCAAACCTTTATTGGTTTATTCCATCACGAATAAATTTTATTTTTATATTAATATTTAATAAATTAATTAATGAATTTTCAATATTACTTAGTATTAAAATTAATTTAATAAATATATTAATATTTATTAGATTTTTTACTACTATTATATGAAATAATTTATTAGGTTTATTTCCTTACATTTTTACTATTTCTAGTCATTTAATTTATAGTTTAACTTTATTTTTAATTTTATGAATTAGATTAATATTATTTAGATGATTAAATAATATAAATCATATATTTACTCACTTTGTCCCTCAAGGGACTCCTGGAATTTTGATGCCTTTCATAGTACTAATTCAAACAATTAGTAACTTAATTCGTCCTGGAACATTAGCTGTTCGATTATCAGCAAATATGATCGCTGGACATTTATTAATAACTTTAATGTCATCTACAGGCCCTAATTTAAGAATATTATTATTAATAATAATGTTATTAAGACAAAGAATTTTAATTATTTTAGAATTAAGTGTTTCTATTATTCAATGTTTCTATTATTAATGGTAACAAAAGGGTTAAAATTTGGAATATTGTTATTTATTGTTTCAGAAGTATTTTTTTTATTAGAATTTTTTTATGTTATATACATATATATTATCCCCTAGAATTGAAATAGGAGAGTTTATTTTACTTAGATATAAAACTAGATGGAGTATGAAATTTTAGGATAAAATTAAAATTAAAATCAACGTGCAATCAGAAAACTAATGAATTTTATTAGGTAGTCTAATATTATATCACATACCCTACTCATCTATACTCAAGTGTGAGTACAAATGTAAAATAATATTGTATCTTTTCACGTTGCATGGTAAGCTTAAACGCGCTATGCAAAAATTGTGATTATATAAATTAGTTCTACAAAACAAATAGTAAGTTTGAGAAATGCTATTCATTAGGCTTCCAACGGAATGTCATTTTTGTTAGGAATATTATTATTATTCTTATTATGCTTATTATGCTTATAACTTTTATAAAATTATTTGATTTTAGTAAAATATACATGGATTACGCATGCATGCGAAGTAAACTCTGGAGGCGCTACGTGTGATTATTGCTTAAAAGTTTCATATTAAGATACTAAGCAATATGTAGTATGCAAAAGTAATCCACAAAGTCACATCTATAAATATACTTTTTGAGTCTTCAAAGAGAAATAGATACAATTAATTGAAAGTTTATTTACAAGAAAAATATAATACTCAAAGTAAACTTTATAATTACTTATAATGTCAATTGCTTATTTGTGATACACGTAAATAATTATAAATTTTTGAAAGTGACTATTAAAAGGCTTGTCAAGTGTATTTCAATGCTAATGATTTATGAAATATTCCTTTGAACAATTATCCTATAAAAAATTAACACTCTATTGAATCTGAAAAGGATGGCTGTCTACAGACTCCCCATAAGTTACAGAATCAAAAAACAATAATACCTTATCAACTCCAAATTCCATTTCTCAAAATTATTAACACTGCATGAATATGTAAATTAAAGCCATATGAAATATAAGTGAATAAAATGATAGAAAGTACTCAAGATGCAGGTTTGTTGAGAAAAAGATGCTAAATGTCAATGAATAATTGAGTTTCGTAAGACGCAACAGTCGATGAAGCTTGATTGCTCCAAGTACTAGACGCGCTGAAGAAGGGTTAATGAGTTAGTCTCGTAAGACGCAACAGTCGATGGAGCTTGACTGCCCCAAGTACTAGAAGCGCAGAGATAAAGTTGATGATCGTACATCAACCTTGTAGGTGTTTAAGAGCCAGACGTGTCAAAAACAAATATCGAACTCAGTGATACTGAAAGGTTAGCTAGCCAAAATTGTCAAAACTAATCTCGAACGCAGTGACACGTACTAACAGTTCTGAGTACGAAAAATGAATAAACAGGCATCTTGAGAAAAATGGTATTACAGCAATGTATGAAGTAAAATTGTATTTATGGGAGATGTAAGTCCCCATATTTTAAGGAAAATGAACATTTTATTCACTTTATTTCGGCATATTGTAATGATATTGTACCAATATCTTGACTGAGAATTCCTTGACAATGATTTTTTTAAACTACTTAAAGTTTAAATGAGGCCTATAAAAATCTTTTATTAATTAGTATGAGCAAACTTTACAAAAATTATAATTATCAAAACAAATGAAAGCAAATGATAAGTTTCGAAGTAAAACATTCTTGATACAAATTTCTCAATACAAATTCTTTTGATTTAATTGAATCTATCTCTTTTATAAGTAACAATTATAATTGGGCATTTATTAAATTAAATAGATGTCAACATCTTTTTTGCATAAGGGAAAAGGTGTAATGTAATAATACATCACGTGTTATTAACCATTTATACGCGCAAATATTCAAATAAAATAATACGCATTTATTTAGAAAATATTCAAAAATATATAAGCATTCGATTCTCGAACAGGCTCTGACACAAGATATTCAATTTTACAAACTGTGTCTGAAAGGCAAAGAAAACATGCTCACTAAAAAACAAAGAACCTCTGTTCTACGCGATATTGGGGGCTCCAAGTTTAAGTGCTTTTCCGGGAAGAAAGGCGTGTCGCTTGCACGACAACAACATGTGGCTGGAATATGAATTAAAAAGAGAAACTGAATAATGTTATATACCAATTCCCACAATTATATCATAAGTACATGTTTTTTGAACATGATAAAACCTGGAAAACGCCAATTCGATCATGTTGGCTCACAAAACCTTGCGTAGCCTAAGAAATATAGAGATTTATATTATGGCCAATAAAAGAGAGCTAAGGACTGTAGAAAATATTTTTTTAATTTTTCCATCATATTTTGATAAAATGTGCTTCACCGAAAAAAAGTAATATATGATGAGTGACTCATTTATACCATATAATTTATTAATAAATAATTTAAAATTTAAAATTGTATTTATCCCTTAAAATGCATAACTTATTTGTTGTAGCTTGGTAAATTATACAGATTTTTTAAATGATAATTATTTATTAAAGAACGTACTCTGAAAAATTAATTTTATCAATTTTTTAATATAGTAATTATCCTATTTACTTATTAATTTGTTTTTCAGAAAGATTTAATACTTTTTAACAAAATTACAAATCGCAATCAAATTATAACAACCTTATATTCAGTTATATTAAAGAATTATACACAATCAAAGTTTAGGCCTACATTTCTTATAAGAAATCTAGTCTATAAAATAAGTTTTTATGCATATTATTTGTTACTTTATGCAGTTATTTTTTGTAACTTTATTAATTTGAACAATCTAAGAATACGAAGAAGTGAATAAAATAGAGTATAAACCTATTGCTTTTTTGTCATTTCAATTTAAATTACTAAGCAGAATTGGAGTAATCCCGGTCACAATGTTATTTATATGACGCTCCCGAAAATAAGACTAAGAAACCGTTGTGCTGCGCTCTCAGATAGGGCAACTTTGCTTAAGTGTTATTGATTGAACTGTGTTTATGTTTTTACACATTTCACTGTATACGTGCGAATAATAATGCGACCGATCATATGAAGGTTCATATAATTGATTTAAAGAAATTTTTCAGCTATAAAAGTAACTTTTTAATAGCCCAGACGGAAATATTATTATGAAAGAAAATAATAGATCGAAACTATTTAAAACTATTTATAATAGTTTATAAAGGTCGGAATTGAGACTTTTATAATAGTTATTATGGAATATGAACTGCAATTATTAGTCGATAAAAATTTTTAACAGTTATAAATTTTTTTCAATTTTTTCGATGCGTGAAGTATAGGCACATAACAAAATTTATAACTGTTATTATCAGTTTTTCAATACGTGGAATTTGGGCACATGAAAAATTTTATATATAGCTCAGAATTTGAAAGAAGATATTAAAATTATAAATAGTTATATGAAGTAAATTATAATTCAAAACAGTTATAAATAGTTATACATTTTTTTGCACGATGTAATATTTCCTTGTTAGCGGTAAAAAGGAAAAGTTCACAAAAAAATTTATAACTGTTTATAATTATTTATAACAGTTTATAGATATTATACATAATCTCAATTCCGACCTTTATAAACTTTTATAAACAGTTATAAATACTTTCTTTTTTTTATGTGCTAAAACGATTTCCGTCTGGGAGTGACCGGAATTGTACCAAGGCTGACTGGTATTACCCTTTAATGTGGGATAAATCCGGTCAAAATGATTTGATGATGACATGACCAACAAAATTTTTATAATATTTTCCTTTATAATTTTATAAAATATTCGACTATACCGAAACAGAACAGGTATTTTATGACAAATGATTCATTTTTACCTTAAAATGTATTATCAATTAATTAAAAATTTAAAGGTGTAATGTCCCATTAAAGAAAATACATATATTGGTATTTCAAAACGATTTTTCTATGCAAATAATGCGATGAATACACACACCGCAGACTCGTCTCGTCGGCGCACAGCGGTGGTACGTTATGGCAACGACTCTCTCAGACGCTACAGATGCTGCTCATGTATATGGATATACAGGCGTTGCGTAAATATAAAACTCACTCTAGTTATTTATTTCTCACTCATCGAAAATTAATTAATGGGGCTTTTTTATACATTAGTGTCTCCTGAATAACGGACTGCAAACCGTTTTTGCATATCGTTCACTGTTTCAGAAAAAAAGGGCCAAGGTAGGTTTGTTTACTGCCCCCCCCCCCCCCCCCCCCCACCCTACGACACATCTTTGAACTATTTTGTGTAGGAAAAGAAAGTTTCTAATTGACTAAAGGTACTAAATATCCACATTGAAGAGATGGAGGTGAAAAGTGTATTTCAGACCTTCGTTTACTGGACTAAAAAGACGCTATTGATATTCCCTCTAAATTTATAGTAGGAAACTTCAGTAAAACTTTCAAGAAATTTAGATTAATACTATTAGTTGTAGGAGAAAAATTGGCTGGCTACAGATAAATACAGTATATGTTCCAACCTATTTATTTCTTAGATAGCTAATAAAAAATATCTTAAAAATTGAATTCGAGATTCCTATTCTGAATTTGGAGGTCATAAGATATTGATCTTTTTCCGAAAGATTTATACCGAATTAATACCGAAAGTAGGAATTATAATAATGAAAAGCCGATAAGGTAGAAAACGGGTCAGTATTTTACATCGCTTTAAGTAATTGGTAAATAATTTAATGTTAAATGTTGTAAAACAATGATAAAATTGTTAATACATTACTGAATTAGTTAATTAATTATTTTATTTATTTATTTGTTTATTTCTATTTATTTATTTATTTATTTTTTTTTAATTTAATGATTTATTTACTTATTTATTCATCAGTTTTGTACCACGGGTAAATTATCTATAAATGATTTTCAATTATATTAGATTTACAAATTTGTACAAGAATTTCTGAATAATATTTTTTCAAATTTAAACATTTTATTAAAAAAATAAATTAAGAAGTAATTATATATTAAAATAAACTGTATGTTAACGATAATTACATATAAGTGTATATAAATAAACTTTATATATACATATAAATGTAATAATAATAATATATAGTTAAAATATTAATTATATTTAGTATTACTAGTATATATATTGATAGAAACATAAAAGATCTTTTATATAGGATATCTGTTTTGCCGACACTTCAAATACTATAATTAGATAGAAAGTTATTAGGAATCCAGATTGAAGTCAGGTAGGGAAACCCGTAGTTTTATAAAGCGAATCTACAGTACTTTTAACATTGAAAATTGAACGTCTAATAATGTTATTACTTCAATTCCTGATGCAGCACATCTCGGGCTTGAATTATTTGTTTGTTCTTCCCCCTCTGATCATTCAACTTTTACGCAAGTACGATCATACTTCTTTCCTAATTGTAGCTTGAGGTCTATTATACGAGGGTAGTTCAATAAGTCTTTAGAATAAAGTATAAAAACAATTTTTTTTGGGTAAATTTTTTTTTATTTTTCAACATAATCTCCTTGGAGCTCTATACACTTGGTCAATCGCTTTTTAAGTTTTTTTAATCCTTCAGAAAAGTGCGTTTTCGGAAGTTCCTCAAAATAAGCACTTACAGAGGCAATGACGTCTTCGTTGTCCGTAAATCTCTGTCCACCGAGCCATTTTTTCAAGTTTGGAAATAAGAAAAAGTCACTGGGGGCTAAATCTGGTGAATACGGTGGGTGTTCGACCAATTCGAATTTTAGTTCTTCAATTTTAGCCATTGAAACGAAGCATGTGTGAACTCGGGCGTTGTCGTGATGAAAGAGAATTTTTTTTCTCGCCAAATGTGGTCGTTTTTTTTTTAATTTCTTCTTTCAGCTGCTCTAATAATGATGCATAATACTCACCAGTAATTGTTTTACCCTTTTCCAAGTAGTCAATAAGTATAATTCCACGTACATCCCAAAAAACTGTAGCCATAACCTTACCAGCTGACTTTACGGTCTTTGCCTTCTTTGGAGCTGGTTCGCCTGTGGAAATCCACTGTTTGGATTGTTCCTTTGTCTCAGGAGTGTAGTGGTGTATCCATGTTTCATCCACAGTCACAAATCGACGAAAAAATTCCTCAGGATTCCGACTTATGCGCGCCAAAAGAGCCTCAGAGGCGACCACTCTATTGCGTTTATTCTCAGCTGAGAGCAAACGCGGCACCCATCTTGCCGATAGCTCTTTCATGCCTAATTTTTCATGTAGAATTGAAACAACTGCACCTATAGATATCCTTGTGGCCTCAGCTAACTCACGCACTTTTAATCTTCTATCCTTCAACACCATATCGTGGATTTTATTGATGATTTCGGGAGTAGTTGCTTCTACGGGCCTTCCTGAACGTGGTTCGTCACTTATTGATGTACGACCACGCTTAAATTCATTTACCCAGTTATAAACCGTTGCTAAGGCAGGGGCAGATGTGCCATGAACTGAGTCCAATTCATTTTTTATCTCATATGGAGTTAAACCCTTTAAATGAAAATGTTTAATTACCGCTCTGAACTCGTTTTTTTCCATTTTTCTTAACAAGCAATTTTTTTTTTCAATTGGTTATAAAAACACGTAAACTCAGAAGATGTGGACTGTGACTGCACCATATATCTAGTCGGGAGTGGTGCTGACTGAAAACAGATGATTTGGAGCGATTCGCGCGCCATCTGTTGGTCATTCTAAAGACTTATTGAACTACCCTCGTACATTAAAATTTAGTACATAATGCATTTATACTATTAATAAAAGAGACAAAATAAGCGAATAGAATTAAATTTAACAAATGAGTTATTTTCTTAAAATATCTCACAATTCAGTCTAAAATTTTGTTGGTACATTCCTACATATTTATTCTGTAATATTGTCGTTCGCAAGGAAATATAGTAGTTGGTACCGCACTCCCATTTTATAGACATACTTACTCGTAGTAACTTATTAAAATCGATTTAGATAAAACAAGTTTAGCTCGATCTTCACCAAAATTTTACAGAATATTCTTTGAACCAAAACCAATATTTTAAGTCCATAATGATGTATGTGCCTTGCTCCATTGAACAGCAGTAACATTTTTAACTTTTCAAATCTGCCAAGAAATTTTTAGCCAAAAGTGCTTTGCATATTTTAAAAATTGAAAATCTTTTTACTGGGCAACGGAATGTGACACATCAGTTTATGATGGATTAAATTGTTGATTTTTATATGAGGAATATGTTTTCGAGACCGTAGATTCCGAATATCAAGTCAAAATTTCAAAAAAGTAAATGGCGTAGTCAATATGACGGTTCTATTGTTTTAAAAATAGTGTATTTTGAACTGATTAGCTTGGGGTATAACGGAGCAGTTGCGGTAACTTACTTTATAAGTGGCACCACCTATTGAGTCGCGTCTCTGTATACTAGTAGTGAATGCGCGAGTTTATTTACAAAACTTCATTAACCATAACCATGCAGAAAGAATTTTAAAAATAGAACATAGTTTAAGATGATGAAAAACAGTAAATTCTTTAATGATGGCTTTTTTTCAAATCGCCAACCGATTATGTTCCTGTTTGTTAAAAAATCCCTGTAGGCAGTTTTTATAGATTCTTTCTTCAACTTTAATTTGTTTTTGGGAATATTAAAATCGGTTGAATGGTTACGAAGTTATAATGTAAGATAGAAAACATGCAAATGGGGAATAAAGGTGCATTTGATTTGGGGTAAAATCGAACAGGTAAAAAGATATAATAAAAGTTCAATTTGCAAACAAAAAGCATTTTTTTCACATCAATATATAAAATAGCAATAGGTAAATGTATACAAAATCAGATGACCTATTGTAGCTATTAAAAATATATGTGAACTATTAAGCATCGTTAAAGGCAAATATGTTATATTTAAAATCATTTGAAAAAAGCTAAAAAAACTGGTATAATTGTTTTTGTTTTCTATTCGTAATAAAAATTAGAGTAATTTATTTAGATAGTAATTCTATAAGTTATAATGATAACAATATCTAAAAAAATTAATAATGTGCTTTATGTGCCATCTTGGTAATATATTATATAACGTATCGTTCCGTTATACCCTAATTGGGAGCTCCATTATAACCCAATGATTTTGAACATCAAGATTTTCGATGTATTCGGATAAAAAATTTTAAGTACTGTTATATTACATTAATTTCAGCAATAACGTAGACAAATATTCTTTGCATAGCAAATAACTGAAAGAAATCTTTTCTTATTGAATTGCATCATGCTTACGTTATTTAGAGCACATTTCACTTTAGTGCACTTTTATTTTTTGAGTCTTTAAAAACTTTAATTTTAGTATAATATGTCGCTTGACATTTAAACTGATTGTGATCAAAATTATGAAGGGTCAATGAAGTTGTTTCTCAGAAGAAGAACATGATGAATTTATTTAATGCTTGTTAAACTTACCATGACATTTTACGCGCCCGCATAGTGTTGGGTCCTTGACGATTTCTGTAACAGAATGACAAGTCATGAAATAAACAATTATTATACACCAATGATGATGAGTGTAGGATTAAACAGAGTCATGCCGATCACTTAAGGTGGCTCCGTCGTTTTTTCCAAACCCACCATTAACAAAATATAAAAATCCCACTGAAAGTGTGCATTTTATACATTCTATTAAAATTTTGGTTCGGCGGGGTTACCAGGTAAACTGAAATGTGCATTTATGCATGTAACTACATGAAAACCCACGATTTCTTTATAAAACCACCTTTATAAAAGGACATTGTATCTTTTTAATTATAGATTCCGATTGTTTAACAAAAATATGCTGTTGCCAGACAAATATAAAAAATATTTAATAAATAAGTAAAATGAGTGTATTTTTGTATGCATATATATGCGTACTGTATTTATTTTTAATATATTATAACATATATTTAGGTCAATAAGTCTGACAATTGATATTGGATAAATTTAATTAAAATTGCGTTAGTTATTAGAAAAAATTTTGTACCCCTCACGGAGCCCCGCGTAGATACGGGACTACGCGACGAAGCCACCTTAAGGAAAATCAGATTCTCTTTCCAAAACACACGAACTGAAGTACTTTATATTTTATAGTTTTCGAGATAAAAATACATACATTTTGAGAAAAATGAAAAAAATGCAAATAATCATGATTTCAATCTTGGCATAAATTCTGAACCAATACAAGTAAGGGATTGAAATTTTTTTTCCTATTTTGGATATGAAATACATCATTTTCTTAAAGTTTCAGAGTATTACAGTTTTTCATTTGCTCACTTGACGTGGAATCATCCATCCATACATATATAGGTCAAGCCAGCGAAAATTGTGATATCGACTCAGGTTTATTTCAATTTTTTACGATAAATTTTCATATGAAACTAAACATCAAATAAAGTACTTTTGCCAAGTTTCAGCCCAAATCATTCAGATTATGACTTCCTAGAATTTTCTTCATTTTTATAATTTGCGAAAAAAGGCATTTTTAACAAATTTTGCCATTTTAGGTTATGTTTGATTCTGTGCCACTTTAACATTTTTAAATGGTTTTAGATCTACCACATCTCATATTCTTTGTCTCAAAAAGGCCTTTAATTCTATTTTTGAAACGTCCTTATTCGTGTTTCAGAGCCAGATATACTGTTGTTCAAAGTTAGGTCTTTTTCCGAAATATGCTATGTTGGTACCCCTGTAACTTTTCTATATGCATCTTATTAGCACTAACTCGTAGGAAAAATAATATAAATATCATAGAAAAGAAGGCAATCACAACATCCATGTATTTTACACTTATTGCAATACTTTAATTTTATTATCAAGATATATTTGATATTTAGATCAAAAGTTCCGCTCGATTTACAATTACGATATAATGTAAATGGTAAAATGAGAGACCGCAAGCTGTCAATGCCTTGCGGTCATACATTGTGATCTCCCATTTTACCACCTAAATTTTATCGTAATTTTAAATCGAATGTAACTTTTGATCCCTAAATTTTGTGAACGATTTGCCATCGTAGATTTCCGAGATATAACCGTTTAAACTAAATATGACTTTCTCCATTTATAACAAAAGAAGGGAAAAAGTCTATCTAAAATTTGCGGATGTAGAATATAGGTAATTTTATGGTCTGTTTAATGCATTTGCACTAAATTGATCATAATATTTTTAACGTATCAAAAAACTTGATATACTAAAACATAAAGTTGAAAAATAGAAAAATCGTTATAATATAGAACGTGTCGACGAATCTTTAAATTTTTTTTCAATTCCAAATCATCATTAAAAATTAAAAACAATGAGCCCGGTTTGGTAAAAAATGACCGTGCCATTCTCGAGATATACTCGATCAAAAAGATAAATTTTAAAAATATATAACCTGAAATATCTCCAAATATAAAGGTCGTTGTGATTTGGGCAAAGAACTTGTTCAAGAGATACTAAAGAGCAACCGTTTTGGAAAGTTTCAGATCAAATGCTACCGATTTACTCCAGAATTCGCTACTGTAAAAAAAAAACAATTTTATTTACAATAAGAATTTTTCAAAAATTTTGCTTATTATATTTCACAGATATAACCGTTTGAAAAAATGACCATTTAGTGAATAACAAAACAATGGAAATAGCTGATTCAAAATTTCGGGCGGGAAAATATAGGTAATTTTATGCTATTTCAAATACATTGTCTCTCAATTGATGATATTATTTCTACGATTTCTAAAACTCCGAAAAACTAAAACTCCAAAATCGAATAGCCGCTAAAAAAACAATAAAGCATCGAAAAACAGAAAAAAAATTTGAGCCACCGTCCATAAAGAAAATAAAAAAAATGAGCCCCGAAACATTAATTTTTACCCTGTATAGTCAGAGTAAAGTTGATCCACATCCACACACAGATACACACATGCACACTCACAAACATACACACGTTCGGAATAGATATATTGTGTACCATGGGGGAAAAAGTAGGCTTTTTTCGTCCGCGTGTGAGGTTTGGAATAGGAGTCGATAGCGAAAAGCACGAGCCGAAGGCGAGTGCGTATTCCGAGCTGAAGACGAGTACTGCAAACACACGAGGGCGAAAAAGGCCTCTCCCCCATGGTACACACCGTATTTTTGGTCAAACATGTATTGATAACGTGTTTTTATGCCTATGAAGCGGAACTAAATTTGACCGTTCTTTGACAAGATGCAAACACATACTGTTAGACTGTAAAATCAGTATACTAGAGTGTTTAGGTGGACCTAAATACTCTAGTAGGCTGATGTTCGAAAATTTACTTTAGCCCCCGCCGTAGCGCAAAAGTCTTTTCCGTCCACCGGTTGGAAAACGACACTTTTGTCCCGCTATATGGGCATGAAAAAACACGTTTTGCGTGCGTGCGTGCGTGCGTGCACGCGTGCGTGCGAGCGTGCGTGCGTGCGTGCGTGCGTGCGTGTGTGTGTGTGTGTGTGTGTGTTTACCAGCATAACTCTACATACATACGGTGAAACTTAATGTTTCAGGGCTCATTATTTTTGTTTTTCTTAAAGGAAGGCGGCACAATAAATTTCTTTTTTGTTTTTAGATACTTTTTTGTTTTTTAGGTTTTTCGATGTTTGAGTTTTAGTTTTTCGGATTTTTTAATACCTTAGAAATAACATCATCGATCCAATGAAGAGGCATTTGAAAGAGCATAAAATTATCTATCTTTTCCGACCCAAAATTTTGAAAAAGATATTTCCCTTGTTTTTTTATAGACGTACACGTCATTCTTTTTTCAAACGGTTATATCTGTGAAATATAAGATGGAAAATTTTTGAAAAAAAATGAGATGATAAGAAATATTTAGAATAATATCCTGTAAAATTTTTGAAGCATCATATTTTTCATTGTCGAGAAAGAAATAATTTTGTTTAAAAAATCACTTTTGTTCCTGACGCGATAACTTAAGTAAATCGACAGCATTTTATCTGAAACTACAAAAAGGTAGTTTTTTACTATTACTATCTTATGACCTGTATATTTTTTCAGATCATGAGATCTTTTACTTTCTGTGATATTGAGGTTGTGTCTTTTTTTAATTCTTTTTTGATCGCTTATATCTCGAGAACGGCGTAGTCATTTTTCATCAAAAAGGGCTATTTTTTTTTCCTTTTTAAATGAAGATTTAAAATTGCAAAGAAATTTCAAGATTCAACAACGTGTTTTTGTTTTATAGTGATTATTTTATTTTTTGATTTTTGAGTTTTAGTTTTTCGGGTTTTTTGGAATGCTAGAAGTTTTATGATCAAGAACTGCTTAAAACAGATTTAATTTATATATAAATGTAAGTTAAAATATAAATATAAAATAAGAATAAGATTATGGCTACTGTTAGTTTAATTAAATGTTCTGAATTAAATCATCAATGATAGCAGCACACATTTTTCAGAACCGAATTAAAAAGAGATATAGCAATTTAAAATTAATTTAGTTTGAGGAAGCTAAGTGCCAATGAATTGGCAGCGGTTTTTTGTTCGTTTGTATCTCCTGGACGGTGCGGTCATTTTTGCCAACCGGGGCTCTTTTTTCATTTTTTAATGAAGATTCGGGATTGAATTTCTATATTTTACGACATTCTGAAATCGATAATGTAATATTTTGGTATTTTATAAATAATATGATCGCTTGAGTGTAAAAGCATTTGAAAGAGCATAAAATTACCTACTTTCTCCGACGCGAAATTTTCTATAAGCTATCTTTCCTCTTTTGTTATATACAAAAACATAATTTTTTATGTAGAAATAATTTTGAATGAAAAAAATCGGTTCATTATTATCGAAGATTGGAAATAAAATAATACACCTTAATCATAAATGTCTCTACTAATAATGGGCCGATTTTTTCCATTCAAATTGCTTTTTAATTCTTATTTCATCAATAATGTGAATTTTCTTATTTTGACTATAAAATATCAAAGAATATTCCTAGTTAAAAAAAAAGTAAAAAAACAATTTGAGACCGGCAGAGTTTTATCCCAGGCTAATGCTATGCCAATTTTTACTGTCATACAAACTTTTCTGTAGTGTAGTTGGCCCACAATTTACTGTTAAACCTCAGTTAAACCCTAGGTCTAAGCGAAGCACAACGCTTTACTTTTCTAAAGTGTTAAACCTCAGTTTAACAGTCTCTCAGTTACACCCTAGGTGTAGCCGAAGCATTTACCAGCGACGATCACTGCCGAATTCTGATACGGCACGCAGTCATATACGGTGACGAGCATCAAGCTCTTTTCAGCCGCTGTGCGGTATGCTCTTTCTAGCAGAAAACTTGTCTCAGTATAGCTCGCGCTCTCTGGCTCTGACGTTACAAGTAAGGATTGCTCCTCGAAATATATAGATATACTGCATCTCCGCGCACAGACACCGCGCGCGTACACAGCTCCGTGCACCACACAGCTCCGCGAAGAGACACAGGATGTATTCCGTTACGTCTCGAAAATCTTGAGAGATTTCGGAACGCTTCGAAATGTAAAACTGTAAATTAAAAACGGATCGTTCCGAAATTTAAATCTGACGTCGTCAGTGATTGGCACCGCCACGCGCAGGGGAGAAAGAGAGAGTGATTAACAGTCAAAGTTGGCTGAAATTGCATAAGACGACAACGAATTTAAAATGGTTAAATTTCATCGAATATTCATGCAATTTTAGTCACCATTTTCAACCAAAACAGAACTTACATTAATGCTTCTCTCGCCTAATTCTATTGTTTTTTGGTTATGGTCAGTAGAAGGGGTATCTTTTTTCATTAAAAGAACGCTTATTTGGAATAATATACCTCATACTGGACAGCAAGGGCCCATTGAAACAAATTACGGGGTCTGGTTACCATAAACCATCTCCTAAAGTTGGGTGCTCTCCTTGTGAGTGAGATAATATTTAAGAAAACATCAATGCATTGCACCTTCCTATTCGAAAAAAATTATTTTTTTTATCAAAAACTAACAAATCTAAAAAGTAAAAATTTGATTTACGTAACAAAAAATTTGCTACACGATATTCTCTTCACATATCAAGTATTGTTAAAATTATATTCGAGCAGTGGCCAAGATTAGCGAATTGGATACTATTTGACCGACAGAATCACACTATGCACGACCCTTTTTGTTTCAAATTAAGCCTCGATTCTTGATATAATTTCATTTTATGATTATTTGGGTACACACTTACTTCTAAGTATATTTTTTAACTATATATAGTTTGGTAAAAACCATAAAAGTTCTATAAAGCATCACATTTTAATATAATAAAAAAACTACAAAATTGCAGCTTCTCATTTAAATCACACAAATTAAATTTTATTTTTATATTGGTTAAAAAGAAACAAAATAAAAAATGGACATATTACTAAATTTATATAATTATTTATAAGGATAGTGCACACCCTATGGGAGACGATTTTTTATCAAACTTCAGGAGATAGTTACCTAAAAATAAAGCCTAGCATCCGTTATATTTTCCAATGGACTCCTGTTCTCGAGATATAAGATATTTTGCTTTAAATATGTAAGTTTTTATGCTAGAAATATTGACCTAAAAGATAACCAAAGTAGGCGAATAGAGCTGTAATTTAAGCTTCGTTTAGAATAAAAATATTATTTTGATGCAAAATTATTAATATTTGAAGATAATGATTAAAAATGTATGAATATTCGATGAATTTTAACTCTTAAATTCGATGATTTTTCATACATTTTAAATATTATTAAATTTTATTATAACATATTCAATTATTACAAATTTTGGATTAGAATAATGATTTAATACGAAACAAAGCTTAAATCGTAGATCTTTTCACATATTTTAATTATCTTTTGGGTCAATTTTTCTATCATAAATGCTTGCTCAGATATTGTCAAAAGAAGAGGTACATTTTTTCATTAAAATAACGAATATTTGAAGCTAAATACCTCATATCTCGAAAACAGGCTATGCTTTATTTCTAGATACCAGAAACCGCCTTAAGTTTGATAAAAAATCGTTTCTCACAGTTATTTTATTATATTTTTTTTATTTTATTTTTTTTCTCCAGTTTAAGCGTCTAATTATATTGATCTCGACCCATGATGTCGCATACAACAATCACAATCAGATTGCAGAATTTTTCAAGGTTATAGGTGAGGTTATAAACAAACACTGAAAGTCGCTCAGCTGTTAGATTTTAGTTTCGCAAATGCAGTTCCGCCTGTCCGCTAATATCAGGCCGAGGAGTACACGGAAAGAAGTTTTCACTGGTAAAACCAAAATAAAATAAAAAAATTTCATACCCTAGCAGCGTTTTAATTAATGATCGTCAGCAGTATTTAGAAGACTGACATAGGCACCATTTTTACCGATGATGCGCATGCTGTTTAACGGTGCTGCCATCTTTCTTTTGCGTGGCCTAGGTACTACATTGTCGAGTGTCGCATGTGGCACCGGTTTTCCGATGACACAGCCGCTGTTTAGTTTGACTGACAGCTTCGGTTTTACTAGTGTATGTTATCAAGCCAAAGATTAATCAATGCTGGTTGATTATGTCAAAAGTATATAGTAGTTTACATTAGTGGATTTTAAATAAAAAAACTTGTTATTTCTTTATAATATATGTTTAAAATAGGTATCTTTTAAGTAATTATTAATTATGGCATTTTAAATAAAAATTTTAATCGTGAAAATACAAAACGAGTTGATGAATCTTTGAATTACTTTTTAATTTCTAATTTTCATTAAGAAACGATAAATTGAATGAACGTTAGTAAAAAATAACTTCTATTTACTGTGTTATAAACATATATTTCAATCTAATATAAACATAATTTTATCAAACAGTACAGAAAACGTACTTTAGGTATATAGTACGCGGAATATAGGTTAGGTGCAGACGATAAACAGCGCCGCGCGTCGTCGCTATCGATATTTGTTTACAACATACCGCTGACCCCCGTCGTCGATTAGCACCATATGGGAGCACAAATATGGCGACGTTAAAAATAAAAAAATTAACCAGTAAATAATATTGTCTTGTTTACTATTACTATAAACTGCACGGAGAAAAGAGATTGATGAGAGTTTGATATTAAGGGCAATAAAATAGAAAGGATATAGGTGATAAAAGATAAACTGTTTTATTCAACTATAAATGACAAAATATGAAAAGGTATAATATAGGGCATATCGATAGAACAATCGACATACAGGCGCACACGTTCGACCACGGCAAGGGTCAAGCGCCAACTCTGCTTTCTTCCCTGTTCGCTCGCAACAGCTTACCCCCACTACTCACTGTCGCTAAGCGCAGTCAGTCTGCTACTGACTTCTATTCCCTCACGCATATTCATACGCACATGAGTATACTTAGTGATGCGTATAATTGCTCAACTTTCAACACTCCGCCTCAATTAAATGCATCACATGGATATGCAAACAAATTTTTGTTATGTCAATTTTTCATACCCAGTTCTTCTCTAAACTTTACAAACTTATCTTTGGCTAAAGCCTTAGTCAAAACATCTGCCGTCTGACTTTCAGTAGCAAGATATTTAACATCTATTTCTTTACTTTTACATAAATCTCTTACAAAATTATACTTGATGTCAACATGTTTTAAACGCTTATGTTCCCACTTATTCAATGAAGCAATGCAAGATTTATTGTCTTCATTGATTACAATTTCAAAGGTTGATCCCTCTTAATTCCTAAAGCATTTAAAAGATGTTTAAGCCACAAGTACTCCGCAGCGCAACTAGTTAATGATATAAATTCCGCTTCAGTTGAAGACAATGCTACTGTACTTTGCTTTTTAGTTGCCCAACAAATAGCGTTTCCGTACAACTTATACAAATATCCTGACGTAGACTTTCGATCTGTGCTATTAGCCCAATCTGCATCAGCATATGCAGTTAACACGTTTTCCTTGCTACTTTCTGATCTAGTAAATTATATTCCAAAATCTGTGGTCCCTTTTATGTAACGCAACACTCTTTTCAAACCTTTCCAATGCGACATTTTAGGATCTGATTGAAAACGACTAAAATAATTAATAGCATAACAGAAATCAGGTCTCGTTGTTTGCGTTACGTAAAGTAAACAACCTATCAATTCTCTATAAGGAACTTTTTCCTCCAAAACTGAATCCTCGCCATTTTCCGTTAGCTTTACTTCCATAGGCGTACCTACTGGCTTACATTCTGACATGTTAAACCTTACAAGCAATCTATCTAAATAATAGCTTTGGCTTAAAAACATTCCATTCTCGCTTCTAGTTATTTTTATTCCTAAAAATTAATTTAAGTTTCCTAATTCTTTCATTTTAAACTTATTTTTCAAGGACTCTTCTTTCATTTTGATAATACCATTACCTGCTAAAATGATGTCATCTACATATAAAAGTATATAAATAACAATTTTTTCATTTTTGTAAACATACAAACATTGATCTGCAACTACTGGTACGAAATCTAAACTTTTAACAAATTCATCAAACGTTAAATTCCATGCTCGCGACGCTTGCTTTAAACCATACAATACCTTGTTCAATTTTCCAACCATTCCAGATTTATTGTCAAAACCTTTTGGTATCTTAATATAAACATCCTCATTGAGTTTTCCATGAAGAAACGCATTTTTAACGTCTAACTGAAAAGTTATTAAATTTTCCTGATTTATTACAACAAGTAAAGTTCTCAAAGTTGTCAAACGAGCGACTGGAGCATACGTTTCGTCATAATCAAAACCTTGTTTTTGTACACAACCTCTAATTACTAACCTTGCTTTGTAGTTATTAATAATACCAAGATCGTCTCGCTTAACTTTGAAAACCCACTTCGTGTCTATCGCCCTTTTACCTGCAGGTAAATTACACAATGTCCAAGTATCATTTTCTTTAATCGCATTTACTTCTTCTTGCACCGCTTGAAGCCATTCTTCTTTATCTTCTCTAGAAGAAATATTATGATACGATTCGGGTACATTATCTACAACTCCTTATGCATGCAACGCAAGTGCTGCGTAATCTTTCATCCATACTGGATCTTTCCTGGCACGAGTACTCTTCCGTACTTCATTTTGACAGTCTTCTAGCAGAACATTTTCTCGATTCATTTCTTGCTCAACAGTGTCATCAGCTGATTCATATTTATCTGACGAAGGTATACTCTCTTCATATACGCTCTCTTTCGACTCCTTGGCGTAAGTTTGAATTACTGGTAGCCATTCATCATCGGGTAATTCAAAACGAGTTTCATCAAATTTGACATCTTTGCCTAGAATTATACATTTGTCTTCCGGACACCATAGCCTGTAACCATTAGAACAATATCCGACCATGAAACATTTTTTAATTCTAGAATCAAATTTTCCTGTAACTATTTCCTTAGGTAAGTGTAAGTATGCCAAGAAACCAAAAACTTTAAGCTTTTTCATTTTCGGTTTCTCTCCATACCACATTGTAGCTGGCACTCCTTCCTTCAATGCAGCAGTCGGCATTCTGTTAATCAAATATACTGAAGTTAATACAGCTTCTGACCAAAATTCTTTTCCAAGCTTACTATTTAAGATAAGACATCTAGCTTTTTCACAAATGTTTCTATTCATTCGTTCAGCCACGCCGTTTTGCTGTGGCGTATATCTTATAGTAAACTCATACTGAATTCTTTTTTCTTTGAAAAAATCTTTGATTTCATTAGACAAATACTCTCTGCCATTATCACAGCGAAACCTGCTTATTTTACAATTAAAATGAGCTGTTGCCATTGCCTCATAAATTTTAAAATACTCAAAAACATCTGATTTACTTTCCATCAGATAAACAGCTATGAAATGCGTAAAATCGTCTATAAAGGTAACGATATACTTCTTACCATCATACGATACCGGCTCTATCGGCCCCATCACATCGCTGTATACGAGCTGCAAAGGCCGTGCAGCCCGAGTACGATGCTGGTCGTGCGGTAGCTTGGTTTGTTTACCTTCCACGCATATGCTGCATATTTCCGAAGAGCGCGAAGTCTCGCCGATCTCCATTTCTTGTACGTGCTGTGGCAGCGTTTTCAACGCTTCGTAATTTAGATGACCCATTCTTCGATGACAAAGCTCGATTCCTTCGCTCAAATACGCAGTTGCTAAATCTGAACAAAAATTTAAAACATATAAATTACCATCAGTTACTTCCGCTATAGCAAGACATTTATTATTTTTCTGAATGATTCCTTTTCCATTTTCGAAAATCACTCGAAAACCACTTTTGTCCAATTTTCGCACTGACATTAAATTGTGTGCTAACCCAGGAACCACTAGAACATCTTTAATACTAATTTTTATATATTTGCCATTCACGATGCTTATAACGTCAATTTCGCCAATCTGTTTTGCAAATAAAACGGTATTTGATTTTGCAATTTTAATCATAATTGGTCGTGGTAGATTTTCAAGATTCTTTAACTTTTCCTTTCCACTGACATAATGTTCAGTTGCACCAGAATCTAATATCCAATCTGTCGTATTCATGTTACTCGATACTAAAAAACAATACGCTGAACCGTCACCGTTCGCGACATTCGATACGCATTTAGCCGAATTCACCGAGTTCCTTGAATTGCTTTGACTATCTCGAGCCGGTCGTTTCTTGCAGTCGGCGCGCTTGTGCCCTTGTTCACCTCAAGAATGACAGTTAAATGGAAATTTCTTTCCTCCAACTGAAGCAGATTTTCCTTTATTATCAAATTTTCAACTACAACTTTTATTTGATTGTACGTTAAACGCGTTACATTTTTCTGTATCAAACTGCTTTCTTTTGTTCAAATCTACTCTTTTTGTTTCTTGATCTAACAGTCTATTTTTCACAAAATTGATTTTCAGATCATTTGGCGAAAGTGTCTCGATTGCTGTTACAACATTTTCATATTCCTGCGGCATCGTGAGCAATAGATGACACACGATATCCGTATCTTCCACAGTCGCACCGGTCGCCTTAAGATCTCTTATCAATTTATCAAAAACTAAAAAATGATTTGCTAAACTGTCTTTACTAGGATTAAACCTCATTAACAAAAGTTTCTTTCTTAAAATCAGTTGACTTGCTACACTTTTTCGTTCAAATGTATCACACAAAGACTTCCACATTTGAAACGCACTTGCTTTATCTTTTACGTATTCCAAGTGGCTGTCGGCCACTCTCTTTATTATTTGTGAACGACACTTTTTATCACGATTACTTAAATCCGACAATTCTTTTTCCTTTGTCGTCCTTTGCTGTCCAGTGTCGTCATCCTCGAATATAACCATTTCAGTTAATTCCTTTTCAGTAAAGTCCGTCAATTCCAACTCGTTCAACAATGTTTCCATCCTGAATTTCCAATTTCCGAAATTCGTTCCGTCGAACAGAGGAATGCGGTACTTGATATCCTTTTCTTCCGTCATCTTGTCAAACACCTTTCAAACAATTGCGCTTAATCAAATTTCACACAAAAACGCTAAACTTTCCACGTTTCTGGGCCCATAACCTGATGAGAGTTTGATATTAAGGGCAATAAAATAGAAAGGATATAGGTGATAAAAGATAAATTGTTTTATTCAACTATAAATGACAAAATATGAAAAGGTATAATATACGGCATATCGATAGAACAATCGACATACAGGCGCACACGTTCGACCACGGCAAGGGTCAAGCGTCAACTCTGCTTTCTTGCCTGTTCGCTCGCAACAGCTTACCCCCACTACTCACTGTCGCTAAGCGCAGTCAGTCTGCTACTGACTTCTATTCCCTCACGCATATTCATACACACATGAGTATACTTAGTGATGCGTATAATTGCTCAACTTTCAACAGAGATGTAGTAAAAATTACTGTTTACTGTATAAAATTTACTATTTTATGCAGAAATGGTGGTATTTACTTGCATTCTAATGCTTTATACTGTATCTTGTAGCAGTTATTGTTAAACGTATATGATATTCTGCAATTAAAGCATATGAAATTTTACTATCTACATTAGTAAAAACTGTTATTTATAGAATTCTCAATTCAACCTGGGACGAATCACGTTAACTCTCCTAGCGCGGCGCGCGAGCGCTTAATACTGTTGTTTTCAACTCGCGTTTGCGGTATGAAAAAAAATATCCAATAAACTATTTCGATGTATTTTTTCCTCAGCTTTCCAATGGTGTGGTCAGATTTTCCAAAATTTTCCATTTTCCTTAAAAAAAACACAAAACGTGTTATATCTCGAAAAGTCTATTTTTAATATTTTTTTTAATACTTTTAATCGAAAGCTGAGGTTTTTTACATAAAAAAAGTTCTTTTGCCCAGAGTGCCCGATTATATTTCAGTGAGTAATAGAACGCCGAAAAGTTGAAGTACCGCGCGCAGCGGCAAGGCGCGTGACTTCGCGCTCGACGGTGGCCGCTGGATTCGGTCCTCCTTTTCATATTTTGCTACCTTATAATTTCTTTTAAACCTGTTAGTTAAATTTAGTTATTTTTTTGTTTTTATTAATCGTTTTTTTTTCTTACTTTGGCTTTTGAAGAGGCTTTCAAAGTCTTTAGCTTCGTGGCTTTCTTTGTCTTTGTTGCGAGTTTGGATACATTATTTTCTTTACTTAGTGTCTTTCTTTGGAAAGATTTGATATTTAGAACTTAAAGACGTTTTCTGTAGTTTGAATGTGTTTTGATTCAATGGAATAAAAGCATGATACTGTAAAGTCCCTGGTATAGATTTAGCATTATCTAATCTTGGTTTGAGTTCTAAAACAGTTTTTTCATAATCATCTTTATTGCTATAAAATACTTTGGTTTCTTTGCAATAATTTTTAGCCCATTCGTAAAGACTTTTTGCTGTTAAAATTCTATTTTTGGATGAAAGTTGTAGATTAGCACGTTTTGCACCTCTTTTTAAGTTCGCACCGATACCATCACATGCACCTTTGCCGTGCGCGGTAGCATAAAAGTGCCATTCCGCTGAGATTTCGAAATCTTTTTCATGAAACAGAAGATTTTGCATATTATTCTTATTTTTAAAATGTTGACTTACTCCATCCGTTAAATAATAAATTTTTTTAACTACGAAATTAGATTTCAGATAAAGTATGACAATTTTTTGATATTCATAAACCACAACAGTATCATGGTTTAGATTATCAGAAATTACAGCAAAGCTTACATGTTTAAGATCACTATTTTCTTTGTAATAAATTACAACTGTAAAAATAGTTGCCTGGTTATTATTATTATACCAGTGGAAAGATTGCGTAGAATTCTGTACCACAAATGCATAGTTTTCCGCAAAATCAAAACAGACAATAAACTCCCCTTCTTGAAGATTTTCTTTCAACTTATTCACATACTGTGACTGTTTCTTAGCAAAAAAATCGTGAGTCTTCAATTTCATTAATTTGTCGCCCAGCGTATTGAGAAAGTCATAAACGTGCTCACTTTTTGAAGCTATCGTACACCGATCTGTTTGAAACCACGATTCAAATTAAATTTCAAAAACATTACTTTTATCAAAACATTCAAGCAAATGTTCTCGTAATGCAGACGTATTAGGACAATTTAGACAGTCACCCAAGAAACACTTATCACGTGCATTTTTACAAACGATTGCCTGAATACAGTCATGATAATTTGTAAGATATAGTTTACTATTTTTCGTTAAGCACTCTAGCTCAGCAGCTTCTAGCATGAGCTTAACGTTTTCATGATATACACATACAAATACATTGTGTGTACCACTGCTTCCAGCTAAAACACAGTGTACTGGTCTCAATTGTATGAATTTTGTTAACCCAATTTTAACGTGTTCGTATTCTTTTTGAAATAAATAATAGATTTCGTTCAAATAGCCAAGAAGTAATCTTTTCTGAACGTGTTCTCGTTTGCCGTTGTCCTGCTTTACGGATATGCAATCTTTCAATCCTGGCATAATTCGACTTATGTCATCTTTTTCATAAAAACTTTTAACTAAATTTGTAGTTTCCACCGAAAGTACTTTGCCGCGTTTTTTTTCAGGAACTGAGAAAACTCCTTTTTCAGCTACTAACTCTTTTGCTTCTCGAGCTTCCCATTCAGTACAACCAAACTCTCTGATTAAATCATTACGAGACCAAAAATCGGGAGCAAGAGTGAGTAGCTGAATTCTATCTTGCTTCGATATAGTATTAGAAAATTTTCTTTTAATTTGTTCGAGAACCGTTACGCCAGCTTTATGATATTCATCACAACAATTTATGTTAGCTTTTTTTGTATCCGAAATAGGTAAATCTGCTTTACGTTTGTAAATTTGCCTACGACATGTACCACATATTTTCACTTCTTCGGGTACAAACGGAAATATACTTCTAAAAGTTGAAGGAAAGTCAAACAGATCTTTAGACGTAGGGTGATTCTCTCGAGAGAAAGGATTTATGCATTTCATTTTTCAGGTTGAACCCATTGTAGTTGCTACAATAAACCGGAGAAATACGTAACCAATAGATTTATGATTTAATCATAAGAAAATCTAAATTTAAATAAAACATCGTCGTATATATGAATTTCTTGTGACGATTCATTTATAGATTAAAACTTTTATGTTTAAGCCACCTACCGACTGAAAAAAGAACTAGTTTTACAAGTAAGCATGATGTGGCGGTGATGGCCAAGTCGCGCGCGGTACTTCAACTTTTCGGCGTTCTATTACTCACTGAAATATAATCGGGCACTCTGGGCAAAAGAACTTTTTTTATGTAAAAAACCTCAGCTTTCGATTAAAAGTATTAAAAAAAATATTAAAAATAGACTTTTCGAGATATAACACGTTTTGTGTTTTTTTAAGGAAAATGGAAAATTTTGGAAAATCTGACCACACTATTGGAAAGCTGAGGAAAAAATACATCGAAATAGTTTATTGGATATTTTTTATATAGTTTTTTTCATACCGCAAACGCGAGTTGAAAACAACAGTATTAAGCGCTCGCGCGCCGCGCTAGAAGAGTTGACGTGATTCGCCCCACCTGTACTTATATATATTTTGTTTTTTTTTTCTATTGGACGAATTTGAATGAACTTTGATTTTAATGAATTTAGGATTTGTCCATTATCTGACCAGTAATTTAGTTTATTCCCGACTCAACCGTAATGGCTACTTTATTTACCTCAAAAGCGGGACAAAAGTAGCATATGATTCCCAGAAATCTACTATGTCGAGTAAATTTATTTCTTTCCTACAAATTTATTTTTCCGCAAATGCATTTTTTTAAATTATTTTTTTGAATTATGTTAATTTACTTTACTGGACCAGTATCGAGCCAGTACTAGTCGAACTTGAACGGTTCAGTCATCCTTGATGTCCAGCTGCCTAACGACGTTCCCGACCTGCTAAACCAGGGCATCCAGGGCGAGCACAACTACGCGCCAACTGATACGCCTGAACAAAAAGTATTCCAGCAGTGGCAAGCTCGTATTGATCGAGGGCCTGGTGTAAGGAAGACGCACACTTTGTTTTCCTTACACCATGGTCGAGGGCAGCGAGCCCGACAAGTTCAGCAGCGTCAAGCTGTTCAACAGTTACAGTCATCGGTGATCCAAGTTCTGCTTCACCGTGGGGAAGGAGGCATGATGAGCGTTTGTGGCTATCCCTATGGTAAAAAACTTGCTGAAAAAGGCAAGTCCTGCATCGACAACAGCCAGGCGGAGCCACCGTTCCTGCCTTGTGAGGAGATCGACAAGGGCAGTGACTAGATGAAGTATTAACTCAGAATTCTTATGAGAGCGTGAGATGCCATGTATAATAAATTAGTCTAGCTTTATTCTGGCACCATAAGTCTGACGGAAGTCTGGCATTCGCCTGTAAGTCAGATTTTTGGCTAAAATCGCAAAACAAAAAAATTAAGTTCTGATGAGCCTGCAGTAACCTAAATTTTTATTTTTATTTTACGGATATTTAAATTTTAAGCACTATTGCGGCTAGATAAAAATCTTCTTTATTGTTTAATATAAAAGTATGATTTTTTAGTGTTCTAGAATATATTGATAAAAAGCGTACTATTCTTATCGGTTATTTGTTGAGTTTAACTAAAATTAGCTAGGGAATTAAATATTGGTTCGATCAAATCTTTGCATTAATATCATGACTGCATTCTAGCCTTCAAACTAATGAACAGAACCATGGATTCAGACATGTTAAGTAGTGTCCTGGTATGGAGACACATACCATATACACTACGTAACCCTCGTGAAGATGAGGAAGGTGATTTTAGAGCGAACTACAGTTTTAACTCCTGCTTGAATAGAGTGAAGCGGAGGTGGAATTCTATTCCTGCAGATATCAGAAATTAATCCTCTATTGATATTTTAAGGTCAAGGGTAAAATCATTAATGTACAGTTTCTGTAGCTCGTTCTAGTCGATCTGTTTATTTGCTGCTCAGTGTGGCAGTGCACGAACCTGTGACAAAGTGCTCTTTTTGCATCCTCCCTGCGGGACGACGACATATTCTGGTTTTTATGGAAAAGGGCCGCGAGATACGATGGCTGTCCCATGCAAACTGCCTTATATAGTAGCACCGCCGCAAAATACGCCCTTCTTCTCTTAACATTCAACCAGCCAAGCCGATCCCTGTAGGGTGTAATATGCTCGTCTCACCTCGCACCACATGTGTACCTCGTACAGGAATTCTACAATTTTTGGAGACCAGATTTAAGTTTAACCGGTGTCAAGGTAGATCAGAGAGCAGTATTTTAAATGCGAAACAGCTATAGCGCTTGCTAGCTGCGTTCATAATACCTCAGTGGTGCAGGAGCGAAAAGACCTAAGTCCATGCAATGCGCGGTTTACTTTCCTGCTGACCGCATCCACTTGCGATTTCCAAAATAATTCCGAATCTATTTCAACACCTAGGTTAGTCACGGTGTTCAAGAAAGGAACCAGTACCCCTGCCTGCACCTCAATCCCAGGAAGAATCATATCATGAACGTTGTCGATGTTATAAGGAGAACCAAATATAATCGCTTTAGTCTTCCTGGCATTGAGGCTTAGGCCGTTCTCACTAGCCCAACCCGACACTCCTTGCACAACAGCCGACAATCGCTCAATACCCACTTCAATATCTGCCATTTTCACCCGCATGTAGGTTTGATGATCATAGGCATACAGGAGGTGGCTCATATCCCCTGTAAGAATTTTATGAAGATCATTCATATAGATGCTGAACAGTAGGGGGCCCAAGAAAGAGCTCCGTGGTTCGCCAAGATTAGTTGTTAGCCAATCTGATTCTCCATGTGAATTAGTAATCACTCGTTGATTACGACTAGTTATATGTGACTTAAACCATTCAACTACTGCTCTGGACATTTTCAGTGCGATCAACTTCTTAAGCAATTTTGAAGGATATATAATATCGAAGGCTTTACTGAAGTCGAACATGAGAAGAATGGTGAGGAGCTGTTTTTCACACACCCGACTAGAATCTATACCTTGTGTTATGTCCGCAACAAGCTTAAGCAGAGCTGTCCCAATGCTGCTATACTGCCTAAAACCCGTTTGGAGGGGTCTAGAAGCTTCTTCGATACTAAATACTCATATACTTGGCCATGTACGATCTTTTCCAGGACCTTGGATGAGAAGCACAAAATCGCAATAGGACGAAAGTCCGTGGCAGCGGATGGAGTATTTGCATTTTTAAGTGGGATCAAGTTGGCCCTTTTCTAGATCTCTGGGAACATCCCACGGGAGAGCGACGAGTTACAGATAACCGCAAACTGTTGAGCAATAAATGGAAGAGCCTTGTCAACCACACTCTGCGGTACTCCATCCTCGCCCTTTACCTGGAAGAAAAAGTGCGCGACTGCAAGTGTAACGTCAGCTGCAGTCACTTCTTTAAATTTAAAGCTTCTACCACTTGCCGATGTAAGTATATCTTGTAAGTATACCTCTTCAGACTTGCTAGAAATGGAGACACCAGCAAAATGAGTGTTGAGCTCTCCTGGTGCAAACCCATGAAGATAATCACTGGATTTTGACAGGATCCCGAGGCCACGGCACTCCTTCCAGACGTTCTTTTTGTTATTAATGGCCTCGAATATACAAATCTGGAGGTATGCGTCACGAAGAATTTCGTTGGTCTGGAGGCAGAGATCAATGCCAGACCAATCACACGATGTCAAGTGTATGAGTAAGTCCAACTGTCTTATGGCTTTAAAATTGCGATAAGCAAAGCCTACGGAGGCAGGTTGTTTAGCTGCCTCAAAATTAAGGTCAAGAGCAACGTCTATGTTGTTGTGGCTGTTGCGAAAATTATATGCAAAGTTGCCCACTCTCTGAAAAACATAATCATCGTTTACAAAAATTGCATCAATCCATGTATGAAATTATTTGATGTGGTTAGTCGGGCAATGATTCACTAATTTGATATTCAGATCACACGCCAATAGTCTAACAAATTCAGCATCGCTCGCATTCGTCAGAAATTTGGCATTAAAGTCGCCCATAACAACCTTGTGCTCAAAGGCAGCCGAGTGAATGAATAGGTCATTAACTAAGTTGGACCTGTATGTGAACGAGATGTCAGGAGGGCGGTAGATTACTGACACAAAAATGGGAGGGGATGATCCCTGCTGCACAGTGTACATTAAATATTCAGTGACGAGGAGTTTTCCCTCGTCCTGTCCGGTCATCGAAGTACATAGTACTTTGAACGAGTTGTGCACATACAGGGCCACCCCACCGCCGCGTTAATTTCTATCTTGCCTTATGACGGAATAACCGGTGATCCGAATATTATTGTCTGTGCACGTTGTACTCACGCGCGTCTCTGCCTAGCCAAAGAGGTGATAATTTGGACTAGCCATGATATATTGGCGAAACATCACTAGATGATTATCTAAGGAAGTCGCATTAAAAAATCCTACCCTAAAACCTGCGCTTAAACCCCCACTCAATCCTCCGCTGTTCATCTCCTGTGAGCCAGGCACGGCTAGTCACGCTTGACTAGCATCAGGTTGAACACATTGCGCCCTATTTAAGGTGTTATCAATACGAAACGCTTCGTCAATGTTCACGGCGGGGGCACAGTTGTCGATTTTACGGTAGATTTTACGCAAGTCGTCAACGGAGGAAACGGCATGGGTAGACCACCCATCACACCACTTTACCAGGAAATGGCCACCTCTATGCCAAAGTATCTAAAGCCCATCATACTGGCATTTTCTTCTTCGTTCAAGGTATTTATGGTAGAAATCTCTGGGCAGATGTTCGTTAAAAAAAATCTTATCTGATATTAGATAGATTAGATGCGAAAGCCAGTAAATTTGGCAGCTCTTTTTGCCCGCATGATTTGTGTCACTAAGTTACCATCCGAGAGGCAAACTAACCATGGTGATCGTCTGCGCATATACACTCCGGCAGTCGACAAGGAAGGGTTCTGTCCGCCCAGCCGAAGCAGTCGAGTACTAACAATACGTCTCTCGATAAGGAGGGTAGACCGTTACAAGGAGAGCATAAGCTACATCAGCATACTCATTTTCACTACCTCCGTAAATATTTGTAACAATAATTTCCGTTCTCGCCTTGCTCCACGCCCAACGAAGAAGGAACATCAGTATCCCTCCTGAGACAGCCGGTACGGTTCGTCTCCTCCTTGTCGCCCGCGAGGTAGCTACCTGGAAATTATTATTCTCATACATTAGTGTTTCAGTCCTATATGAGTTCGTGCTTTTATCAAAGTAAGTAAATAAACAAAAAACTAAAACTCAAAAATCGAAAAATTTAAAAATATTTATAAAACAAAAACAAGTTGATGAATATTGAAATTTCACTTGAATATTGAATCTTTATTTATAAAACGAAAAATTTTGCCCTGTTTGGTGAAAAATGACCGCTCCTTTCTCAAGATATAAGCGATAAAAAAATAATTAAATATACACATAAACTCAATATCTCAGAAAAAATTCTCATGATGAGAACAAACATGGTTATGAGATAATGAAAAACTACCTTTTTGTAAAGATCAGATAAAGTGGTGCCGATTTACTTCAGTTATCATGGCGGAAAGAAAATCAAATTTTTTACAAAATTATTACTTCCTCAAAGAGGAAGCTTTGTGATAGTAAAAAAGAAAATTTTGCTAAAAACATGTTAGAAACATGTTTTGAGATATATGGAATCAAAATCCACTATTTTTAGAAAATATTCGTAAGGATGTGTGCGTGTGTGTGTGTGTGTGTGCGTGCGTGCGTGCGTGCGTGCGTGTGTGTGTGTGTGTGTGTGTGTGCATCTATATCTCGAGTAATCGACTGTAAAATTGAATGCTTCAGAGCTCATTTTGTTTGCTTTTTGTAAACGAACAAACCACAATTATAATTTTTTGGCTTTTAGTTTTTCAAATTTTTTGGTACGTTAGAAATAATATCATCGATCCAATGAAAATGAATTTGAAAGAGCATAAAACTACCTATCTTTTACCACCCGAAATTTCGATTAAGGTGTTCCCTTTCTTTTGTTATACACAGATACGTCATTTTTTTTTTGAACGGTAATTTCTCTGAAATATATAATGCACAGTTTTTGAAAAAAATTCAGTTAATTCGGACAATAAAGAAAAATATTCTGTAAAGTTTTTAAGTCATTTAAGTTTTCTATAATTGAAAGAAAAATCATTTCGTAAGTAAAATCGATTTTTTATGGCAAACGATAACTTTCTGAAAATTTCCAAAAAGGTAGCTTCTTACTATCTCTTAGCTAAGTTATTTGCACAGATAATGAGGACTTTTATTCTTCAAGAGATTTGAGGTTATATTTTTCTTCAAAAATTTTTTGAGCGCTTATTTCTTAGGGATTAAATGGAAATTCTTTACCAACGCTTATTTTTTTCGTCTATTAATAAAGATTTTATATAAAAAAGAAATTTCAAGATTCATCCAATCGTTTTCGTTTTATAACGTTTTTCATCTATTATGATATTTTCATTACAAAAAATTTTTGATTGTTCATTTCTTGCACATTACGTGGTAATGTTTGACTAAACAAAGCTCACTCTATACGTCTTTTGATAAATATTTAGAATCAAGAAGAATTTTTAAGATTTTTCGATTCGTTTTTGATTTATAACTTTTTTGTTTTTATGATATTCATTTTATTTTCAAATAATTATTAATACTCTTTTCTTGAGTATTATGCGGCCATTTTTGGTCATTCTAAGATCATTGTTTGCATTTTTGATGAAGATTTTAAATGAAGAAGAATTTTTAAGATTATTGATTAATTTTTATTATACTGTTTCTTTCATTTTGATAATATTCAATTTTTTTTTCAATAATCTTTAATAGCTTCTTTCTTGAATATTATGCGGTAATTGTTAGCCATTCAAAGCTCTATTCTTATTTTTCATGAAGATTTGGAATATAAAAAATTGAAGATTGATTAATTTGTTTTTATATTATACCGTTTTTTCATGTTTATCATATTTTTGTAATAAATTAATTAATCCGATTTTTATAAGCTCGAACAAAATTACGAAAAAATTTTTAATCACAAAGATATGATTTTACTCCAATAATTTGTAAAAAAAATTGTATTAAATAGTTTCAAAATATAAGAAGACTATAGAGTGTAGAGCACTTTTTAGTTAATTAATATATTTTTTATGTTTTCTTTTCCAATACAATTTGTAAAGAATAAAATTTAATAGAGTTCAAATTTGGGTTCACAATTAAAATGAGTTTGAATAGACTACTTTAAATAATTATCATCTTATCTTAAATTTATTTGTGAATATGATATGCATTATATATAATATATTAAAAAATATTTTAAACAACGATACTTTTCCATAATCTATGTTGTACTTTTTCATAAATTTAAATTACAAAATTTAAATATATACATATATCTCAACATATTAAAGAGCAATACACTTGTCATTTTTAATTTTCATCACAGTATTAAATAGAATGAATAATTTCATATTGGAACAATTTATAAAGTTTGAGGAAACTATGTATCAATGAATTGGCAGCAGCATTTTGTATAATAACAGTATTTTACAGTAATTTTTTGGCCCTCCAAAAATTTGAGCCTTTAAAGTTTTTGACCATTATTTTTTGGACAGTATTATTTTTGCGTATTACAATTTTTTGGACAGTATTATTTTTGCGCATTACAATTTTTTGGACAGTATTATTTTTGCGCATTATAATTTTTTGTGTCTCAAAATTATTTGCGTATTATAATTTTTGGTTCTCATAATTTTTTTGATTATTATAATTTTTGGGTATAACAATTTGTTTGGAGCTTATAATTTATTTTATCAATATTGGATTTCATCATTTATTGGGCTTTATGAATGTTACACAGGATTTTTTAGGCATTATAATTTTTTCGTATTAAAATTTTTGGGCATTATACATTTTTGGGCTTTATAATTTGTTGAGTTTTATATGTTTTATGAATTTGTTTGTGAATTGTATTGGCTTTATGGGGTTTATTTCTTTAATGGGTTTTATGGCTTTTATGGCTTTTATGGGATTTACGATTTTTATGGATTTTCTGGAGTTTATCGGGTTTATGGATTATATGGGCTTTATGGGGTTAATGATTTTTGTGGGTTTATGGGGTTTACTATTTTATAGGTTTTGTGGCTGTTATGTGGGTTATTGGTTTATGGGGCTTATGAGTTTATGGGTTTTACGATGCTTATGGGTTTTACGATGTTCGTGGGTTTAATGGCGTTTATTAGGTTTATGGGGTTTATGATGTTTATGGGTTTTTTTGTGTATATGAGGGTTATGGGGTTTTTGATTTTTATGAGGTTTATGGGGCTTTATGATGTTTAGAATGTTTACGATGTTTATGAGTTTTATGGCGCTAATGGGATTTAGGATTTTTATAGGTTTTACGAGATTCATGCGTAATTGCGGTTTATGGGTTTTAGGCTGGTTAATGTATTTTACGGTTTTATGGCTTTTATAGAGGTTTATGATTTTATGGGTTTAATGGGGTTTATGGGATTTATATGGTTTACGTATTTAGTGGGTTTTATAGATTTTATCCGGCTTATGATTTTTAATGAATTTTACGGTCTTTGCGTTTTTAATGGGCTTTATGGATTTTATGGAGTTTAGGATATTTTATGACTTTTATGGGGTTCATGGGGTTTACAAAAAAAATGCTATAGGACACGCATAAGGGCTCAAGCAAGCGTAAATAATTGTTAATTTTGATTTTATCAAACCGTTAAACACATATCGATCCGAGCGACGTTAGGAGCGATGATTATATCGCTGGTATTATTTATATGAACTGTAGGAATTCTTGTAAACTTCATAATTTATCTTGAACATTTAGACACATCTTGAATTGTAATATTATTGATCGTTCTGTACACAATAGAAATATCCAAAAAGTCTTGAGTGAACGAGGTTAAAAAGGTTCTGAATTTATTATATGGACGTCAAAAGAATTTATCTTATACAATCTTCTTTCAGACTAAAAGGTAGCTGAAAATCAACTGTTAAAATCGACTGATTTTCAGGTTAATTTTGATTTTAGACAAGTCATTCTTACATTTATTGCAGTTGGTTTTAAGACGTGATTTGAACTGAATTCAAGTAAAATTTTTTGTAGTGTTAACATTAATAAAATGCCTTTCTAACACAGTAATATTTCTTAATATTTTTATTAACATCCAAAAAATCAATATGAAGTACCGCTACATTTACGAACTCGTTTATTACTTTTAACAGTCAAAATAAAGCCATGCCACGCGTACCTCGCTAACAAGCTCTGCATACTTCGCCCACGGGGTACGAGGAACTTTTCAGATCGCTCGATCAATTTATTTATCACGACCTAAATGATCGAAATTTAATTTTGAAATTAATACATTATATTCTTAGTACGGATGTCTACATAATAAAATTTCATGATTATTATAAGTCTCAAATTGAATGTCAAGGTGCACTCGTGCCCCGCTCTTATATTCATGAAACTAAATGTGACTTTTCATATGAATTTTAATTAAACACTATTAATCATTAAATTTTGCATTTACTATTTATATGATTTCAAATGCTAAATAAACGATTTAATTTTATTCTTAAGAAAGTAAGGAAATCTAATGTTTGCAATACAACCAAAATGAAAGAAGATACAGCCTTTCGAAAATCCTCGTGAAATCACGGTTCATACGCGCCTTTGAAATCACATGAATCGTGACGTCACAAAGAAACTTTTGATAGCTATAAAGGTCCGATTTCATGTAGCGAATTATTCGCGGCGAATGGTATGCTAACATATTAGTACGAGAAAGAAAGTATGATTATACCCTCTCTCTTGCACCTATATGGTAGCATCCGAAGTAAAAATGATTTATATATAATGGTATATAAATACATATAAAATCATATATAGGTATACATAATTATATATGATTAATTATAATTATATATAGGTATATATAAAATCATATATAGGTATATATAAAATCATATATAGTTATATATAATTATATATAATTATATATATTTATAAGTCTAAGAAAAGTAAATAATAAATTTATTACTCGCTCAAAAGATTTTAAAGTAAGAAAATTAATAAATTGATCTCTGCGAGTCAAATTACTGTACTATATCACAGCTTTTGATTCTTATTTGAAAGGAATGTTGTATATTTTACAAGCTCTTAAACTTTTTAATGATCAAATAAGATGCATGTGATCTGCGTTCCAAATCCAGAAAAATCAATAAATATTACAGAAATTAGTTTGAAATGTTATAAAATCGAAAATTGTATAAAAAATTAATTAAATTGAATGTGTTTCGTCTTCAGCTCTGCCTGGTAGGCTCGTCAGGGAGATGCAGGCAAGCCTTTCTCTGACCGACGGTGATACGTATAAAGAGGCTGATATATATGAATTCTAAATGCATTCTAGATATATTCTTCAAATTCACGTTCTCATTTTCTTGAAAATTGCTTAAATATAGTTTTAATAGAAAAATAAAACAAAATTTACGTGCTTTTTAAGAATTTATGTCTATTATTTATTTATCTTCAATACAAACTGCCAGAAAAAAATATTTTTATTTATTAAAACAGCTACTTTTTAAAAATTCTTAAAAAAAATTATTTTTGATTTGTTAAAACAACTACTTTTCAAATATTCTTTAAATTCTAGTTTCTTCTTAAAAATAGCTTATGGAAGGGACCGGTGAGATTTCAGCCTAGTGATATTTAAAGGATGAAAAGAAACATTTTTTTCTTAGACTCATATTTGGATAAGAATCGTGATAGCGCATTAAAAAGAAATCCAAAAAAATTTTTTTCACTATTTTCAAAATTTTCTTTTGATTATCGATTTTTAAATTCTGAACTATAGCACGTTTAGCCTAATAGGAAAAAAAAACTATATGCACAATAAATTCACTCCGAAACCAAGCGTACATGTAAATCTAAAAAAAAATTAACTTTAAAAAAAGTGAAAGGTTAGGCGAGTTTGATGTATTCCGCAAAATTATCATGGAGCAATACAATAATCTATTTGATAAGGTAAGCCATAGATTAAAAAAGTAATCAGATCAATGGAAAATAGTCAAGTCAAGGAGCGCGGCAGCGCCCGCTGGCACGTATAAGTACCCTCGGTACGATACGAAGCCGAAGGGCGCACCGTCGCCTTTTATACGTCTAATTGTGCCTTTTTAACCTCTTCAAAATCTTTAAATATCAATATCTAAACACCAATTGACTTATGTGCAGTCTATTGACACTGTTTTAAGAGATAATAATTTAGTCTAACACGTAAAAAAAGTTTCTGTTAAAAAAGATTCATCTAATTAAAGATATAAAGCATAATATATTTGCTCAAATTTTTTCTTTTCATTTTGTTCTCTGCATTTCCGTTTTCTCTAATCATATATATGTGACTTCCGTTTTCTCTACTCATATGTATATAATATACACATATCATATGTATAATACACATATACACATGCAGACCATATATATATATATATATATATGGTCTGCATGTGTATATGTGTATTATACATATGATATGTGTATATTATATACATATGAGTAGAGAAAACGGAAGTCACATATATATGATATATGATATATATATGATATATATATGATATATGATATATATATATATATATATATATATATATATATATATATATATATATATATATATATATATATATATATACATAGTGCCTGCAGACAGTGCAGACGACAACCACAAAATCTTCTAACCTATTATCAAAATCAAATGTTGAAGGATGAAGGTCGCGTTTGTGTCATTTGTATTATTAAAATAAAACGGGTTGTTTTTACGTGATTTGTTTTTATTACGTGATGAAAGCTCTGTACAACGATTTCGAAAAATATCGTACGTCCGAAAAAGTGGCAAGACGGTCATGTGGAATTAAATTATTGCAATCCCAAGTGTAGTTGGAAAAAGCTGCAGTTTTACTTGGTAAGAGAGAAGATAAAGAAAATCCCAAGTGTAGTTGGAAAAAGCTGCAGTTTTACATGGTAAGAGAGAAGATAAAGAAAAAGACTAACAGTGAATTCTGTCGAAAGAGATGAAGAACGCACAACATTCAGGAGTACTGGATAAGGTATTACCATCGCTCCATTACTGCAGGAGGCTAGACCAGAAGTTGTACCGAGGCCATTTCCTTGACAGAATCTAAATCATCAAGGATACACAACGTCTTCTGTTGCAGCAAAAATCGTGGCAAAGTATGGATTTTAAGAGGGTCAGGAACTTGGAAAGAAAGAGCAGGGAATGTCTAGCATTGCAAGTAAAGAAGACTAGTAAAAGAAGAGGTAGAATAGTATAGTACACAAAAAGGAACAATTAAGGACGTCTTCTCTGCCTTTGAGTATGTTGCCCCCTTGAAACTCACAAGGAATAAACAAGATGAAACGAGCATTACTGAAATAATGAAGTCATCAAGTAAAGTTGTTTTGCTCAGAAATATGGTTGGAATTTCTTTGGTGCCACGCTTATAGGTAAAGTCATTGTTAAAATGCATATACAGCAATTAGCTGTGATAATTGCATTCAACGAAGAATTATTAGATAAAATTTTTGTTATACTTGTGGTGTGCTACTTCTTAGTAACAAGTATTTATGTGCTTGTGTGTAATCATCATCGGGGATATACAAAGTCATCTGCTGATTGATCATAAACATACAGGGCATACGCCACTATGCACCAGAAAAATACCACACAATCATGGGGATGCAGTAATTGAATATCCACTCTGATGTTGTCATGATGTAAATATAATACAAATCAAGTTCTCCAATCAAGTTGGTGTATCGCAGAAGCATCTGTTAAATATTTAATACTCCAATAGATGTACTGTTTTTAACACAAATTTTTGTTATTGACAAGGGTGTTTGTGAATCTTTGTACTAGTGTAAGTGCTTCTTGTGTTTAAAGGATATTACTCAGTTTTACTGTAAACTGCTTGTTATAGCGAGGTATAAGGTCAAATGCTAAGATTCTGTCTTTTCTTGATATCTCAAGCAATTATACTCTGAGGGTAAAATAAACAGCCAGTGAAGTTTGAATACAAATCAAGTTCTCTAATCAAGTTGCTGCGTCACAAAAGCATCTGTTAAATATTAAATACTCCAATAGATGTACTGTTTTTTAACCCAAATTTTTGTTATTGTTGAGGGTCTTTGTGAATCTTTGTACTCGTGTAAGTGCTTCTTGTGTTTAAAGGATTATTTGAAAGTAACATATAATATTATAACATACTCATGTTCTATCCAGATATAAAGTCAACACTGGCTCAGAAGGGTCATTTTAATGAAATTACAAAACTACAATTAATCAAATGTTTGCAAGCTCAGGTTTATAATTACATTAAAGAGACTCTTTTCACCCAGCGTTAACTTGATATCTGAATAAAACATGAGAATACTATAAGGTTCTTTCGAAGGAATTTTATTTAAATTTATTTTAAGTGAATTTTCATAATCAAAAAGGCCTACATAATGGTTTAGGTAAAATTGCAAAAGATTACTTCAAGTAGTTTAAAAGAAAATGAAGTCAATGAAACTTTCAAGTTACTCATACACAAACATTTATTTATTTGAAAGTAACACATAATATACTCATGTTCTATCCAGATATAAAGTCAACGCTGGCTCAGAAGGGTCATTTTAATAAAATTATAAAACTATAATTAATCAAATGTTTGCAAGCTCAGGTTTATAATTATATTAAAAAGACTCTTTTCACTCAGCGTTGACTTGATATCTGAATAAAACATGAAAATATTATAAGGTTCTTTCGAAAAAAAATTTTTTAAATTTATTTTAAGTGAATTTTCATAATCAAATAGGACTACATAATGGTTTAGGTAAAATTGCAAAAGATTACTTCAAGTAGTTTAAAAGAAAATGGAGTCAATGAAACTTTCAAGTTACCCATACACAAACATTTATTTATTTGAAAGTAACACATAATATACTCATGTTCTATCCAGATATAAAGTCAACGCTGGCTCAGAAGGGTCATTTTAATGAAATTATAAAACTATAATTAATCAAATGTTTGCAAGCTCAGGTTTATAAGTACATTAAAAAGACTCTTTTCACTCAGCGTTGACTTGATATCTGAATAAAACATGAGAATATTATAAGGTTCTTTCGAAGGAATTTAATTTAAATTTATTTGAAGTGAATTTTTATAATCAAATAGGGCTATGTAAATTAAAAGAAATACGCTACAATTAAAATAGTAAACATAAACTAATATTCTATTTTTAAAATATTTCTATTTTTTCGAGAATAGTAAGAATACATTTCCGTCTCTGGAAAAGTTGTGAAATCTATAAAAAATACCTTTCTAAAAAGTAAAATCTTGGCAAGTATAAGTTTCATTATTACCCACAATATAAATTAAAAGAAATATGTTATTACCAAAATAAGACGTTCAATTATGAATTTCATGAATACGCTACAATAAAAATAGTAAACTTAAACTAATATTCTATTTAAAAAATAATATAGTTTAAAATATTTCCATTTTTTACTAATTCTGATAATCTCAAATGAACGCTAAAGAAATTAATGAAATCGATTAATAAATTGGCAAGTATTGTATTTTTATTTGTATATCAATTTCCTTCTTTTATTAATTAGTATGAAGTATACAAATTATTTAAAAAATATTATAGTTTAAAATATTTCTATTTTTTACTAATTCAGATAATCTGAAATAAACGCTAAAGAAATTAATTAAATCGATTAATAAATTGGCAAGTATTATATTTTTATTTGTAAATCAATGTCATTTTTTTATGAATTAGTATGAAGTATAAAAATTAATAATACCTTTCAAATTTAATATTGTAAGACATTAAATTTGACATAAATACATGTTGATAAGAAATAGGTCAAAAAGTCGAACCTCAAACACTGATCTATAATACTCTCGCTACATTACACTCGCGTTATATGTAGTGCTCATATGGCAATTCATGTCTATTATAGGTAAGCTAACTGATACTTTTTGAAAACAAGCCAATATAATATTACGGACAAACAGTTATACGGACATAGTTATATGTCGAAATTAAAGAGACCGTCAATGCACTATATTTTATATTGAACTACAGTTAAACCTGGAACATTTCTCGAGTTTGGGAAAAATAACCTCGAACAGTGCCGAAGTTACCTAAGGTTCGTAGCAATTTAACGACGGCAGCTAGTCAGAACCCTAGATAAGGTATAAACTGTGACATTGATTTACAAATAAAAATATAATACTTGCCAATTTATTAATCGATTTAATTAATTTCTTTAGCGTTTATTTCAGATTATCTGAATTAGTAAAAAATAGAAATATTTTAAACTATAATATTTTTTAAATAATTTGTATACTTCATACTAATTAATAAAAGAAGGAAATTGATATACAAATAAAAATACAATACTTGCCAATTTATTAATCGATTTCATTAATTTCTTTAGCGTTCATTTGAGATTATCAGAATTAGTAAAAAATGGAAATATTTTAAACCATATTATTTTTTAAATAGAATATTAGTTTAAGTTTACTATTTTTATTGTAGCGTATTCATGAAATTCATAATTGAACGTCTTATTTTGGTAATAACATATTTCTTTTAATTTATATTGTGGGTAATAATGAAACTTATACTTGCCAAGATTTTACTTTTTAGAAAGGTATTTTTTATAGATTTTAAATACATAAATAATTATAAATAATTTAGCAACGAACTTACAGATAAAAAAGAACTGAGATCGATCAAACAAAGTCAAGTTTATTATATTTAATCATAATAAAGCAAAAATATTGTTGTGTTCAATCAAGGGCTTACTTAACTTAAAGTTACGTTATATAATGATCAATTACAAACAACTCTCAAGATACTTACTACGTAACTTGCCATGCCCGTTTTATTTTGTTATGATGTTGTCCATCAGTAACTTTCTACAAACTTATTTGCGTACGTAAACTTATAAAAATGTTTTTTTGATATAATGATATGTATTATCAATGATGATTACTTAACACATATTTGTAAATATAGTTAACAAAAAGTGTATAATATGACATAATTTTCCTAATGTCTAAACAACTTATAGAAGTTACACATAAGTTATGAAAATTTTATTCATTTTAAAATAAGTAAATATGTAGAGACAATTAATTTTTAAAAAATTTATATCTATTTTTGTATATTCAAAAACTATGTATAAGTACCAATATAATGTGCGAAAAAGTTAAAATATTAATGAATTAGATATATATCACGTTCTAACATATAAAAAGAAAATTTTAGTAGTTCACCAATAAACAAAATGAAACGGGCATGGCAAGTTACGTAGTAAGTATCTTGAGAGTTGTTTGTAATTGATCATTATATAACGTAAATTTAAGTTAAGTAAGCCCTTGATTGAACACAACAATATTTTTGCTTTATTATGATTAAATATAATAATCTTGACTTTGATTGATCTCACTTCTTTTTTATCTGTAAGTTCGTTGCTAAATTATTTATAATTATTTATGTATTTAAAACTTGACTATTTTCCATTGATCTCATTACTTTTTTAATCTATGGCTTACCTTATCAAATAGATTATTGTGTTGCTCCATGATAATTTTGCGGAATACATCAAACTCGCCTAACCTTTCACGTTTTTAAAGTTAATTATTTTTAGAGATTTCAGTCCGTTTTAGTAAATTTTTTTAAGTGTTTCATATTTGTTTTAATAATAAAATATAAACATTTTTAGCACCTTTCGGCCATGGCTTTTTTGTAACATATATATCACTAACATGAAACCACTGATTGTTCTGTCGCAAGATATTAGTATAATGACCTTGAAGAATATTACCATAATGGAGTATTCCACTAATAACTTTATACTTTTTACCATTGATATCAACTTTACTTGTTGGTATTGCATTTATTTTCAAGTTAGTTATTTTGCTTATACCTTCATCAGTATGCTCGAATAACATTAATTGTAGAATGACGACGGTATTGCTGATTATTAAATCAACTTTTTTAATCTTTTTGAAACTACACCCATTGTCACATTTGGTATCAATTTCTTGCCAATTTCCAATATTATAATCTATAATTTCTTGTAACTTACAAATTCTAGTATTTTCTGGCAAGAAGAGATTGATTATATAATTACACGTGTCATTATGTTGTCGTCCATCGCATCCAGGACATCTAATTATTTCACTGACTTGGTTTTGGAGAGTATTTAGTAATATTAATGATTTATTACATAAACATAATAAAAATTCTCCCGCATCTTGCTGCACATGCGTTTTAAATTGTACTCCAGCGAACTCTCTTAATAAATGGATATCGACTTTTGTTTTATTAATATATTGTTGAAATACTGATTTGAGAACGTCTGTATGGTGATGTTGTAATAAAATTCTTCTAATAGTTGTGTCTAATAAGACAGCACTTAAGTACTGGTAGGAAAACCAGAAGGCTCAATAGTATAGTCAAATTAGACTCAAAACGATAAATTTTTATCAATAATCCCAATGACATCGGTTAAGGGCTTAAATTGTTCGGAAGAGTGTCTAGAATGATAATATGAAGACGTGAACAATGGATCCCGTAAGCTTTATAAACAATTAACAATTAAAGTTGGATTTCTGCACTTTTTTTCTTATTTCGCTCTGTATCTTGGAAAGTATTGATTTTAGAGGAAAAAGTTATTAAAAAAAGTTGTTCGTTATTAAATTTTCTATAAAAAAGTCAGGAAGGGCACATTTCTATCTATTATAGTTTCTTTGCAAATTGCAAAAGAACGCTAAATTCGTGAAAATTGAAAATTGTTTATAACTTTTGAGAAATTTAATATTTTTCAATCATATTTCAGAAAAATATAGTACTCAAGTAATAGAAATAGCATACAAAATTTCAAGTCTCTATTCATTATAGTTTTTTCTAAAATAATAGCTATATTTCGAAATTTTTTTTTTTCACGGCACTGGCAAATGTTAAAAAATCAGTCAGTTTAGTCGCCCTTGTTCATACGCAATCTAGAAGAGTTATATTTTAATAAACTTTTTCGAGAACTGCAAAATTTTAATTAGGGGCTCTCTGGGATGTAAATGTTTATAAAACGCTTAATTAACTTTTTATGTAGGAGACAATATTTTAGTCCGATTTTAATCAAACCAAATTCATTGCAAAGCTGCGATTTTTATCTTAATTTTGAAAAAAAATCGTTTTTCTATGAGCATTAGGAGCCAAGATACATTTTTTTATAATAAGCCATTGCTCAGTACACAAATGAGATATTGCAAATTTTCAAATTTGCTGCTACAGTTGAAAACTTATACCTTTAGGATAACTGCCACTCGTAACTCTAAAATCAATTTTTAATTACAAATTCAATGTCGGAAAGCAATGACCGCTCAACGGCGGCCGATCAGCAGCGCGGGAGACGGAGTGGGGGCACCGCCGCGCGCTCGAGTCTCAAAGCTGACAAACTTACTTCAAATCGTAGCGCTCGGAAAAAATCGCCGTAAATCGGTCAATTTTTATCGTATCTTGCTCTTGTTTTTTTTAATTTGGGGTAGCGCGAGTAAAAAATAACATTGGTGTCATTACTTTTAGTCAGTTAATTTATTTAAACCTTTAAAATGTAATAAATTTCATTTTATCATTTTTTCCTGCATCAGAATCGCTTTTTACATTACATTAAGAAAGTTTCGTTACTATTTACACATTCTGTTAATTATATTATTCATTTGCTTTTGAAGATTCGTATTTCAAGTAGCGACGGAATAAATTCAAATATATAAAGGGTCAGGAGTATCCATTAAATAAGATTGATATCATCAAAGTATCGTTATCATTTATCTTTACAAACATTTTTCATATTTTACATTAAAAATAATGATCGTACATTAAAAATAATTACAGTAAAAGCCGTTGAGCGGTCATTGCTTTCCGACATTGAATTTGTAGTTAAAAATTGATTTTAGAGTTACGAGTGGCAGTTATCCTAAAGGTATAAGTTTTCAACTGTAGCAGCAAATTTGAAAATTTGCAATATCTCATTTGTGTACTGAGCAATGGCTTATTATAAAAAAAATGTATCTTGGCTCCTAATGCTCGTAGAAAAACGATTTTTTTTCAAAATTAAGATAAAAGTCGCCGCTTTGAAATGAATTTTGTTTGATTAAAATCGGACTATAATATTGTCTCCTACATAAAAAGTTAATTAAGCGTTTTATAAACATTTACATCCCAGAGAGCCCCTAATTAAAATTTTGCAGTTCTCGAAAAAGTTTATTAAAATATAACTCTTCTAGATTGCGTATGAACAAGGGCGACTAAACTGACTGATTTTTTAACATTTGCCAGTGTCGTGAAAAAAAAAAATTTCGAAATATAGCTATTATTTTAGAAAAAACTATAATGAATAGAGACTTGAAATTTTGTATGCTATTTCTATTACTTGAGTACTATATTTTTCTGAAATATGATTGAAAAATATTAAATTTTTCAAAAGTTATAAACAATTTTCAATTTTCACGAATTTAGCGTTTTTTTGCAATTTGCAAAGAAACTATAATAGATAGAAATGTGCCCTTCCTGACTTTTTTATAGAAAATTTAATAACGAACAACTTTTTTTAATAACTTTTTCCTCTAAAATCAATACTTTCCAAGATACAGAGCGAAATAAGAAAAAAAGTGCAGAAATCCAACTTTAATTGTTAATTGTTTATAAAGCTTACGGGATCCATTGTTCACGTCTTCATATTATCATTCTAGACACTCTTCCGAACAATTTAAGCCCTTAACCGATGTCATTGGGATTATTGATACCTCAAAAACTAATTTGACTGGACTACAAGGCCTGCGGGTAGACCAAGACGAATGTGGCAAGACAATGTCACGGCCGACTTGCGAGAAATAAGATACTATGAGGAAAACTGGATTAACCTTGCAAAGAATAGAGAGAAATTGCGTGATTGTGTGAACAAGGCTATGGACTACATACATAGTTCCATCAACCATGAATTGTAGCTACGGTGATGGTGCTAACAAGACCGCAACGGATATAGGAACTGCGATCTTTTAAGCCTTATCACTGCTAACCACTAATGGCTGCCCACTGTAATAATAATAATAATAATAATAATAATATATATCTTCCATACAAATTGCTGAAAAAAATCATATTTAAGGGGGCAGGCCTGGGTTAAACCTAAAGAAAGAGAAAAATAAAATTTTTACGTTTAAAAGCAATGATTCTGAAAATTTTTATGTTATTAAAACAATAATATCTTAACTTTTACTGCTGTAAAACCTCAAAATCTTGATCCAACACGTCACAATAAATCATTATTTTTAATATCATATTTATTGAAGGAACTTTATTCTTCACACTCATTCTAGGTGACATGATGAACGAAATTTTTTTTTGACGGCTATTTGACTCCTTATGACATGTATTACAAATAGACCGGAGCACTTTTGCGTTAAATTTTTTTTTATTATTTATTTTTGGAGATACAATCTATTTTTTGAAAAAAGTTTTTGAATATTTTTTAAAATATTGATTGGATCTATCAAAAGGAATAATAAAAAAAAATTAACAAAAAAGTGCTCCGTTCATTTTGTAATACATGTCAAAAGTTTTAATTATGTATAATTCTATATATAGAGAGAAAAAAAGATTTAAAAGATAGAAAAGTAAAGAAAAATATAAAAAAAATTGCGTAGGCGAGTTACGAATCGTATCAGTACTTCTATTTCCTTGATAATAGCTATACTAAATTTTAATTTTGCAAAACTTATCGTTAAAATACTGCATGCAAAGATCATAAAATATCTACAAAATATATAAAATATATACACAAATCGTGAATTAATGCTATATATATATGAATTTTAACGTATAACATTAATTGACGATTTGCAGTCTGGAAAGTGACAGGTCCATGTGGTCAGGTGTAATTGTATAACTAATGTAATATTAATATGTTTAAAACATGCTTAACACATGCAGGGATACGCGAAAAGAAAATATTTTTTTGTGAAGTTTAACATCCGGATGTCGAATCTGAATGGATTCGATTAAGGTTTACGTCACTGATTCTAACCCGATCTATAGAAATCTGGTGTACGTGAGGTATGCTTCACGGGTTTTGGAGCATAATCGTTTGCAACAGATTGAAACAGATCTGAAAATTTACAAAATTTTAAAGCGCCTTAGATTGAAACGGATTCGAAAATTTTGAAAAATGTTGAAGCATAATGGATTGAGGCGGATAAGAAAGGAAACAATAACCGGATTAAAACGTATTGATCCATTTTTTAGCTGTTTCCAATCCGTTTGTTTCCGAATTTTTAACGACGAATATCTAACCTATCATATACACTTATATATAGCTATATATGATTATATAAAATCATATATAATGACATATAAGCATTTTACTTCCTGTAAAAATTTTCAAGTCCCATTTATATATAATTATATATAACCATATAACAGCGTGGCCCCGATCTGTATGCTATTACATATTGCATCAGGCCCTATTCAGGCACCTGCTCAGGACCTTATCCGGCTCTTAAGATACTTGATCATATCCTAGTTTTACCAGACCCGGGTAAAAATGAGTTATATATTAATATATATGATTATATACAATTGTATATCTAATTATACATAATTATATATAATCATGTATAGTCATATATAATTGTATATAATTTCGTATTACTTTGGTCTCTATATAATTGCGCTTAAAAATGTATGATCGAGTATGATCATATATAACCAGGAGTCATAAATGGTCGTATACGATCGTACAAAATTATGTACTATTATATACAATTTTTTCGAATTGTTCAAATGCAACACAACTATATTTGAGTATTCATGATTATTAATGACAATATATAACGATATATGATAATACATTATAACATATGTTAATATATAGTCAAATATACCTATATATATATTACATCTAATAGTTTTTGCATAACAAGCAGTTGAACACATACACATATTCATATACACACACGCACATCAGAAAACACATACATACATTAAAAAACAAAAAAAAAAAAAAAAAAATATATATATATATATATATATATATATATATATATATATATATATATATATACTCATCTACACTCTTACACACATACAAAACATGCACAGACTCATTCACTCGTCACGTACACACGCATTAAAAAACAGAAATATCAAAACACATGCAGACAGCCCACACAACTACAATCAAACATCGAAATAATCGGATATATATCAAAACAGTTGCACACACTTCATGTATATGCATATATAATTATATATAATTATATATAACTAACTACTTATATATAATGATATATAATTATATATGACTCATTTTTAACCGGAGAATTTTAATATTTCTACTTTCTGGTAACGGCAAAATTAATATAACTATTCAGGTCTTCTGGTATTATGATTTCAACAATACGATTTGGGGTAATGGTTACGGTGCTGGGTTCTCAACTCAAAGATCTCGGATTCGAGACCCATCTCAGGCAACTTTTTTTTTAATAATAATATTTTCTTTTAATAGAGATAATAAATCATTATTTTTCAATAAAAATCATTATATAATTGATATTTGCTGGATGGATGGCGCAAATTTATTTTTCTTTCTTTATTCGTTCATGTTCGACTATTTATAAATGATAAATAAACAGCAAATGTTTATTGCGAAAGAAAACATGCTAATCTAGCATTACGTACAGTTTCATTTATCTTTAATGCTTTCTTCATTTAAATAATCGATGATCAAGCTTAGGTGCACCCGTCATGCCGCATCTTTCCTATGCTCATATGTGGATGCATGAAATGAATCTTTCTATTAAGTAATATTTATTTATAAAAAATATTTTTAAAATAAAAATGTCTAAGCTTAGTTTGTCAGCTTGAGTGTTAAGGGCTTTGTAGGCTAAAATAATAACGCGAGGAAATAGGAATAAGAGGAATAAGAAGGATATAGCGCTTATGTTCAAGTTATTCATCTTGTGTCTGCTTATTCCCTGCGAGAAAGCAGACACAACAGGAATAACTGGAACATAAGCGCTCTTATGTTCTTCTTATTCCTCTTATTCCTATTTCCTCGCGTTATTCTTTTAGAGTGCAAAGCCCCTTATCATCCGCATGATACAATTGGGCACTAGAGCTATATCTGCACTCCAGTTTTTCAAGCCTTATTACAAACACTCAAATCGGAAATACATGTAAGTTATGTGTGTGTGTGTGTGTATATATGTATATATATATATATATATATATATATATATATATATATATATATATATATATATATATATATATATATATATATATATATATATATATATCTTTAACAACAAAATACAACATGCAACAAAATTGCATGTAAATTACTCACCAACTGTATTAATCTGCCTATTTTTATTAAATTGATCTCTAAATGATATTTTTATAAGTAGAAATCTACTCGTGCCGTATCAGCTCTAATAATTGCTGATTCATCTTACTTTATACGCAATTACTTACCCTACATAATTCGCCAATATCATATTTCATAATAATGGAAATGTATCTTTTTCAAAAGAAACTTTTAAGATTGATGAATTTATGGATAGAATTGAAATATCACAAGGTTTTTTCAGGTGTTCCTTTTTAACCACGCTTTTATACAATAACACGCCAGTCGATAAATAAAAAAAAGAAATGATTTAAGGGATCGAGTCTATCGGTTTCGAATTAGTGTTCAGAAAAATCTGAAATTTTGTACACTAGTACGTTTTGACATGAAACTTACTCGTATAAACTTTTAGAAAGCTACATCAAACCAGTAAAAAAGATATTAAGAATTTTATATTTACGTTTTTAACACGTAGTCTTATAGGAACTCACGTTTCCGACAGTTGTAATCATGAAATTTATGAAAACTGCTGTTCTGATTTCGACGAAACATTGAGAAATATATATTTAATATTCTACAAATATAATTCAAAAATCCAAATGTTGACTCACCAATTTTGAGAGCTAATATAAGCATACGAATAAAAATTTTCGCGCTCACTTAACCATTTACGCACAGAATTTGGCCTACCACGGAAATCAAAAACGACCAAACACGCATTTGACTCACGGAGTACCCATAGTACTACCTTAATCGATGATTTAATTAGAAAAATGAACTGTATCGCAAAGTTTTGATTAACTGATTGAAAAGCAGATTTACCAGCATTACTGGAATAAGATAATTAATATAAGTTTACTTAACATAATCGGATCGTGTCCTTAATCGGTGCACGAGTGCCATTCAACTTACCTGCGGTCGCGCACTCGCCGAGCAAGACGAGCGCGATTGATAGCAGCAGCAGAAGCGTTGATTTCAGGATCAACATGACGTATGCGTTCCAGGGAAACTACTCAAAGGTCACTCGTGACGCTCTCTTTGCAGCAGCTCGAGAAAGAGAATAAAAGGTAAAACGGAAAAAGCGAGTGACCGGTGTAATACAAAACTGCGAACAGTATAAATAAAGTGACGCGTTTGTTCTCAGCATTCGATAGATCGGACTTAAAATACGACCGATGAGACAGAGCGTCGTATTCCGTACGTATGAACGATAGCTTCCTGCTATGCGCGCGTATGCCGCCAAATGCCGACTAACAGCAGTACGGCTGATGCTCTTGCGATGTCTTGGACGCCACGCTGTGCGTAGATCACCGAACGAGGGGTCGAAAGGTCGCATTGGCCAGATAAGATAAAGCTTGCATCCAGTGTCACGAAAGAGCAGAGAGAGAGAGAGAGAGAGAGAGAGAGAGGGGGGGAAGGGAAGGAGGGAGGGAGAGAGGGAGGGAGAGAGAGAGATAGAGAGAGAGAGAGAAAGAGAGAGAGAGAGAGAGAGAAAGAGAGAGATAGAGAGAAAGAGAGAGAGAGACTGCAAAGGGGCTTTAGGAAGGTTTGGAGGAGGGTCTGCACTTTCTCTGGAAGCATAAGGTGTTGGCGAAATTCTAACCACGTGTTAGTGACTTGAAATTCGTGTAGGCGTGCATGCATCTGCGATACACGTTGTACTGATGGTGCCGCTGCGGTGCTTGTCGGCTGTACGGTTTGAAGGATAGAGTTTTAGAATCTGATTAATTAGGGTAGATTTTACGCGTCTTTTTTGTCTTCATTTCCTGTTTATATTATCCAAATACTTATTTTCAGTTTAGCATCATTTAGAAAACCAAAATTTATGATTGTAACTAATATTGAATTTTGATGTTAAAAATATAAAAATAATGTTGTACACTTAATTTCTGCACGGTAAGATGAATTAATATTATTAAATTATACAGCAGCTTATTAGAACTAAAACCAAGAGCGTATAATTATATGATTGTTTTTCGTTTGTTATCTCTTGTAATTAAAAAATATATATCTTTCAGAGAACTTAAAAGCTGCAATTATCCTTGCAGGTAATCTAATTAGAAACCTTATTGGCTTACTATACATTTGGATATGTCTATCAGCCTGAGTTGGAAAAAACTCTAGAAATTATTCAAAGGTTGTATAAACTGATAATTATTTATTCAAATAAATTGTATTGCTTAACTACCCTAGTGGAAATGACAACTGTGAAAAACTGTGAAAAAAATGTGAGAAAGTGTGAGAAACTGTGAAAATACACATAATTTTAGAACATCTGTTACAAACAAATATGTACATTTTTTCACATTATTTCACAGTTTTCCACAGTTTATCATATTTTCTCACATTTTCTCATATTATTTTCGTTGCATTCTATTATATAAAGGAAATTACAACTGTGAGAAATTATGATAAAATGTGAGAGACTGTGAAAAACTGTGAAAAAGTATTTAGATAATGTGACAAAATTAATGAACATTTTTTCACATTTTTTCAGTTTTCCACAGTTTATCATATTTTCTCACATTTTCTCATATTATTTTCGTTGGATTCTATTATATAAAGGAAATTACAACTGTGAGAAATTATGATAAAATGTGAGAGACTGTGAAAAACTGTGAAAAAGTATTTAGATAATGTGACAAAATTTATGAAATACTGTTCCAAATATAAGTCTAATTTCAAAGTTTTTCACGAAATTTCATGGGTTTACATACTTTCTCAAACATTTATCACAGTTTCTCATAGTCTTTCACAGTTTGAAGTTTCTACTAGGGTATATTATTAAAAGAAATATATTTTAGCAGGGTTTTACTCCAAATTAATCCGCAAGCTGGTGTGAAGAGTCAAAACAAGAAAAGGACGGACAAACTTGCTTGATCCCTGCTGAAAATCATTACGTCCAAAAAACGCATAGAGGAACGTGCAAAATCATGTACAGAATCACGTATAAAAACATGTGTCAAATCAAGTATCGTAGCACATATAAAAGCACGGGTCAAATCATGTGTAGGAGCATATAAAAAAGTACATGCCGAAATGAACTCATTTAATCACGTGTTTCGCACGTGCTTCAGCATGTGCTCCAGCATGTGCTTCAGAACGAGAGAAAATAAATATAAAATGTAAAAAGAAGTTGACCTAACCGAGGCTCGAACCAGCGATCTACAGTTAGTCAGCGGCGGATTCAGGGGGGGGGGCGATGGGGCGATCGCCCCATCGCCCCCCCCCCCCCCCTCTCCCAAGTAATTTTTTTATGTTAACCCATGAATCCTTAACTTAAACCCTAAACCAATAACCAATTGACCCTGAACACATAAACTGTAAAAACATAATCCTATAAGTCGAAAATCATTATTTAATCAATAAACGCATAAACCTCATAACTATTAACAATTAACCCAAGATAAGCAATTTAGAATTAAATAAATATAAAAAATGTAACCCATGAACCCTAAGCCCAACTGAGAAAATTTTTAGCAAATTTCAAATTTTTCAAATTTATTTCGTTTATTTAACTATTGTAATAATTTGTATACATTAATATTCATCTATAAATATTTGTTCAACTTTCTGATGCACATTAAAATTAAAATTTATAAAAACATACTTATAAAACTATTAATTAGACTAAACTTCTGTTTATACATAGAATTACCGGTGTTCTTACAGTTTCATAGCAATTTATGAAAGTTATGCATAACTTTTTCCATACATTTAAGGAAAAACAACTTTTGTTGGATTTACTAAATACCAACCAATGTTTGGTAGATTCAACAAAAGCTTTTATTTGCATTTTTCAATTGATTGAATAATGTGAAAAATACTTCCTTACTTGATAAGCTTTATAGTAGTATTCCCTCGCTTGTTTTTATTTTTTAGTATAAATAAGTTTGAGTATGAATTAATTAATTAATTAATTAGAAACTATATCCTTTGCATGTTTCATGTGTAGGAATTTATTTATAAAAAAAAAATAAACAGAAGTAACACTCGTGTTACACTCGTAGCTACAGGCAAGTAAACTTGAAGTCTATTCTTCACAGTTTTAGTTGTTATTGCGTAAAAAAACAGCTTAATAGGTTCAGCAAAGGTAATGGTATATCTAAGGCATTGAATGTAAATACTACTTGATCCAGAACAGGTTTTCCTTTGCACTCGATGTCTCATATATATTCCACTATACATACATTGTACTTGTAAAATCACCTACGTAACATACAATGTACTAATCTTTAAAAATGAATGTAAATTATTTATTATTTACCTACAAGCTGCTTTTGATACGTATTGATTATTATGGCTACTGATCCTATCCCAATTAAAGGTAAATTACGAACTATTTTTCCTCACGTCAGCACTGTATATATATAAGAAAGAGATACATAATATATATATATATATATATATTATGAAACGTAATGCAGAAGAAAGAGGTACGCAATAGATAATCTCAATTTGTTTTCCTACAAAATAATTAAAGCTAAATAATCATACAGAATTAATAGCTTCCATGTAAATCATAAAACATAGTAAAATTACAGTCAGATATAATATAAATTGACAGAATCAAATAGAAAAATAATAAGTTTCTGGCATACTTTGAGAAAATTGTTAATGGCCAAACATTTTATTATGATAGATTAGCATAACGTAATAATGTTTCATGAGTGCATGGCAGTTTTAAAACGCTGATTATAATATAATTAATAGATGAATAACTATAGCCATAAGAGATGGTTCATTTTATAACAGGGTGTGATAGACCACTAATTCTATTTTTTTTATTAATTTAAAGATATTATAGTCCTCATTATACTCACAACTACATCAAGTTTAGCTATTTGTGGTATGTCTTGTTGATAAAAATAATTATCTCTGTGTCCACAGTTTGAGTTTTGGATCTACGATACACAATAAAAAATATTTACAAACAAAATATTATACAATATATGTTTACTTTATACCAAAATTACACTACCACAGTATCAAAGATTTGTCCTTAAGCTATATTGTTATTTAAAAAATGAGTCAAAGAAGCTTCGGTGTCGAAGATTTTAATGATATAATTATAATGCATAAATTTGTTTACTACAGATATATTATCATTATTTGGATAAAAACTATAAGTATAGTTATAACTTAACAACAAAATAATTCTATTGTTCATTTTTTTATTTTTAAGAGCTATAAATTACAGTCTAATTACAATATATTATTATATAAATACTTTCATAAACCTTAAACATTAAGATTTTATACGTAATCATATTTTTCATTTATTATTAATAACAGTACAAATTAAAGTACGCGTAAACAAGTATCTTTTATAAATAATATTTTCACTGTCAAAGGAAGATTGAGTTTATCGATAAAAGGACAAATTTTTTAAACAGCAATAGTATAGTTTTAAAATAATAAATAGAAAATAATAAGATATGTAAATATATGTATGTGATACTAACCTGTTCGTTATTTGCATTGCCCATTCGATTTTTGAAACGACACAGTGTTGTTGAAGGTATAGCTTCATCTCCAAGTTGGAGATTCATTTTATATTCATCACCCCATTTTGAAGAATGCTTTTACGTTAAACTCTTCATGAATTTAGATTTCAAAAAGATATACGGCTACTATTACAGACAATATACGATTATCTTTCTAATTCTGCTAACCTACAAATTACATATAGTAAATATAATACTGATATCAATAAACAGAAGCTTATACAAATTTCAAACATAATGATGCTAACTTTTCTACTAAAGCTAAACAAAGGATTAGAAAAATGAAAAGAAATTTTAAATTTGATTTGGAAAATATATGCTATAGGTAACATAAAATTAATAATTTTGTATACATCATTTTTATACAATATAAATTACCTGTAATGTATGCACTGTAATAATTGGTTACTGCTCGTAGAATTTGCGTTTTTTCTCCAAATAAATACAAATGCGTTATAAGTATACAATTTGCGTTGTATATATAAATGTGTGTCTATATGTTACATTGTATACATAGGGTGTGTTCGACTTATCAAGTGCCCAGACGGAAATCGTTTTAGCACATAAAAAATAGAAAATATTTATGACTGTTTATAAAAATTTATAAAGGTCGGAATTGAGACTATGTATAATATCTATAAATGTTATAAGTAACACCGGCACACAAAAAAAAGTTGTCTGTACAAGAAACTAGACCCATCTATCTTTATGTTTTTCGGGTCGCTGAATCCGAATCCGGGGTCAGTTTGGCCCCATCACGTCAGGGTCAAGGTCAGTTCAAGGTCAAACTGAGAAGAAACGGTTTAAACGGATAAAAATGCGATATATTTATGTTTTTTAGGTCCCTGAATCCGAATCCGGGGTCAGTCTGGCCCCATCACGTCAGGGTCAAGGTCAGTTCAAGGTCAAACTGAGAAGAAACGGTTTAAACGGATAAAAATGCCGTATATTTATGTTTTTTAGGTCGCTGAATCCGAATCCGGGGTCAGTCTGGCCCAATCACGTCAGGGTCAAGGTCAATTCAAGGTCAAACTGAGAAGAAACGATTTAAACGGATAAAAATGCCATATATTTATGTTTTTTAGGTCGCTGAATCCGAATCCGGGGTCAGTCTGGCCCAATCACGTCGGGGTCAAGGTCAGTTCAAGGTCAAATTGAGAAGAAAAGGTTGAAACCGATAAAAGGGTCATATAGAAACTTCCCAACAATGGAAAAAGATACCAAAAATTGTAAAAAGTCTTATTCAAGAGATTTGATCACGTAATATCTTCCTTGTGTACAGATCAAAGTTGCTTTCGTTTATATTTCTTTCTTATTTTTATTTTTTTTTCACAAGTTTAGTAACTGTCGATGTCTTTCTGTACTCCTTTTTTCTCTTGTAACGACCTCTTTTTTCTTCAAATGACCTATGCAATGGGTTTCTTTTTCTCTTTTTGTTATTTGTTTTAATGTCTCTCTTCAGCGTCCGGGATAGATGGGTCGAGTTTCTTGTACAGCCAACTTTTTTTTTGTGAGCCGGTGTAATTATAAACAATTATAAATTTTTTTTTGAACTTTTCCTTTTCCCCGCAAACAAGAAAATATCACATCGTGCAAAAAATTTATAACTATTTATAACTGTTTTGAATTATAATTTACTTCGTATAACTATTTATAATTTTAATATCTTCTTTCAAATTCTGAGCTATATATAACATTTTTCATGTGCCCAAATTCCACGTATTGAAAAAATGATAATAACAGTTATAATTTATTTTATGTACCTACCTATACTTCACGCATCGAAAAAATTGAAAAAAATGTATAACTGTTAAAAATTTTTATCGACTAATAATTGCAGTTCATATTCCATAATAACTATTATAAAAGTCTCAATTCCGACCTTTATAAACTATTATAAATAGGTTTAGATAGTTTCCATCTATTATTTTCTTTCATAACTAGATATACAGTTATTCATACAAGAATATTTCCGTCTGGGTGGTGGATCAGTCGTTTCTGTTTGAGCTAATGTTCAAAAAAGAGAACGGAATATCAATCGACTTCACTGAAAAAAATGAAAGGATACGTCTACTCGAGGGGTACAAGCAGTATCTGCTTGGCTCCCGACACGACGAAATATGCGCGCAGTAGACGCGCAGAAGACTAAAAGTGAGGCTATGTCTCTTCCACCTCTGCCGCGCTTTACCGCGCAGCATTGTGCGTGCCTACTGCGCACCTATTGTACTATGATTGTTTCGTTCCTTAAGCATTGGCTCAAATAAAAAGACCGACCGATCGCTCGGTAAACCGAACGCACTTCATATGTTTAGCATATGGTAGCCCTTCTGTACGTATAGGTATAATATATTCGTTCAGTTATAATCATCAACAACTAAAAATTACAAATTAAAAAGGTTGAAAGCTACATAGGTGTAAAAAAGCTGTAAAAGTTGCAAGTGTTTTTATTACATTAGGAGCGTTATTAAAGCTTTCTTTACAAAAATGAAAGCAGGTATGCGATTTGTACATGAACGATTAAAAGATCGATTCATTAATATTGACGAGATATTGTTTAACCGCCATGATGATGATCACATAAGACCAAAAGATTATACTGACTATGATAACAAACACTTATACAGTGTATATTGGTGTTATTGTCAGAGTGATCAGTGCACTGTTGATGGGCAAATATGTCAATTCAGAAAAGGTTATATTTTTGGATTAGCAGGTAATTTACACATATATATAAAATATTAAGATAATTTTTAGTTATATTTAGTATTTCTAAGAACAAAAATATTGTATTGATATTTAGAATCCGAAGAGGAAATCTTGAATAAACATAAAGAATCTGGCGCAAGAATCGTTTTCAGAAATACAAAAGATATTTCAGAATCTGATGATAGCAGTGATGCTGAATCTCAGATCCAAAAACGAGTAACTTTATTAATTAAAGCTTGAAATTTCAATTTCGTTGCCGAGATTTCTATTGTAATGTACTAAATTTCTTTTCTTAATGTTTTAGAAAACTGCAAAAGCTCTTGTAAGAAATGTGTTGCAACAAAGTTCTGATAAAATTATAGCAAAGTTCAAGTATAACAATTTTCTAAATGTTCGAAAAAAACTCAATATGAGGTTCTCAGATAGTCAGAGTCATAAGAGCAGTGTAATTGATGATAATTTTCAAAATGACTTGGTAGCGAAATGTCACAAACGTAAAGTAAGAGTTTTACTGGATAGGTTACCAAATGATATTTTAAGACGCAGTCAAGTGTCGACTCCTGCTGCATCCCAAAAAATAGTTGATAATAACGATAGTTCATCAAATAAGTCTGATGACGATGTTTATCCTAGGCAGTCCATGTTGTCTAAGAGGCAATGCTGTCTTCAAGATAACGATAAAGAGCCGAGTAATTCAGAACAAAAAATTAAAACAAATGATAATAGAGCATCTGCTAGTTATAAAGAAGAAACGCAATCAAGAGCCTATAAGATTGAAAATGGTAATGAAGAAAGTGATAATCAGTATTATAATGAATATGCTGAAGAAAATAATAGATTTAACAATGAAGATGATGGAGTTGGCGGTGAAAATGATAATGATGGGATTGACTTTGCCCGTAATGAAAGTGATGCTGAAAGTAATGAGAGAAATAGTAACATAAATAATGGTGGTGCCGAGAATGAAAATCATGGTGAAAATGGTACTGGCAATAATGATATACAAATTAATAATAATAATGGCAATAATAATGGAAAAAATTATAGAAGTAATGATGAAAATGGCGATATAGCTATTGTTAGAAATAATTATATCAGGAATGGTGGAAATAATAATGTAATTGATGAAGATTTAGCTGAACCGTTGAATGATAACTTAGGTAAAGTATTTTATTATCAATAGATTTAAAAGTTTTATCAAGTAAATATAAATAATGCTAAGAGACTATTCTGAGATTTTATAAATGTAATGTATAAGTATCATTGGTTATTTATAAAAAAAACTTCTTTGAAAAAAAACACACATTTAACCACAATAAATGACTCAAGTCATCTTTTGTATAAAACTTTTTTTAGATAACTACGACAAAATGGATTGTAAAATAAGTGATAGTACCTGTTATAAAATATCCTCTAGACTGTGTCCGTTTTGTGATCAAATTAACAGTATCAAAAATATAAAATAAAAAATAATCAAAATATGTATGAGCAAATATCGAAATTTTATTGATAACTATAAAGGTTTATACGAGGTCTGTCCCAAAAGTATCCGACTTACCTCGATTTCTCGGCGCTTGATTTATTCTTCGTCATCCGGGGGGTGGCATCCTTCAAAGTAGTTTCCATTTGATTGAACAAGACGCTCATATCGATGTTTCCACTTATTAAAGCACTCTTGAAAGTCAGACTTCGGAATCGCCTTTAGTGTATTCGTCGCATTAGTTTCAACAGTCTGTTTATTGTCGAATCGATGTCCTTTAAGCGGCATTTTCAATCGAGGAAACAGCCAAAAGTCGCAGGGAGCTATATCAGGACTGTATGGAGGCTGGCGGAGCTGCGTAACACTGTGCTTCAATAAATACTGCTGCACAAGGTTTGATGCGTGCGCTGGAGCATTGTCGTGATGAAGAAGCCAGTCACCGGTTTCCCAAAGTTGCGGTCGTTTTCTCCTGATTGCATTACGTAATCTTTTCAAAACTTCAACGTAGTACTCTTTATTGATTGTCTGGCCTGTAGGGGCATATTCGTGGTGCACAACGCCCTCATAACCGAAAAAAACAATCAACATTGACTTGATTATCCGACGATGTTCCCGTCGAAGGTCGACCAGAACGAGGATCACTGTCAACAGATGTGCGGCCACTTTTGAACCACCTATACCACTCTTTTTTTTGTGTTTTGCCCATACACTCATCTTTAAAGGCCTTTAGCAACATTTCAATAGTTTCCGCACAACTTTTACCGAGATTAAAGCAAAATTTTATGCAAATTCGCTGTTCGGTTCGTTCTGCCATTTTTAGCAATAAGCAAATTGCGACGAACGCAAAAAAGGCGTTGTAAACAAATACACGCTGCGCGGGAACTAAGGCGTTTCATCGGTATCTCAGGCTACTGACGAGAAGGTTAGAAGTTGCTGGTGACGTTCGTACCCTCCAGAAGTCGCCTGAGTCTCTCAGCGCGAAGATATGAACGTAGGTCGGATACTTTTGGGACAGACCTCGTATATGTATGTAATTTATAAAAGTCATCTAAAACTGTACGTTTCTGTCAATACTTTTTAACCAAGGGAGTACAAAGTCGATTCTGTACGGCATAACCCTAAATATGATCATTTGATTGTTATTGAAAAGTTTTTAAAAGAGACTATAATATCTTATATTTCAATAAAATCTATGAATTAAAGTCATATTTATAAATTTATTACGTTAAATAATGGAGAAAAAACTTAGGGAAGTAATACTTAAATTTTATACCTTTGCACTGCTTCATAATATGTTTAATGGATAACTTCAGTATTTTATTAATATATTATCAATGTTAATTTTAAGTTTTAATGGCATTTTCGTGACAAGAAAACTTTTGCCCTTCGAATAATATTCAAAGTTTTAAGATTATATGCTCATTCAATCTTAAATTAAAAAATATAAAACATACCCAGAAATAATAGAGACATTTGCCTTATATTTTGTGTTATATATTTATATGTTGTAAGTTTATCAATGCAGCTTTTTTAATGAAGTACATTTCGTAAATAAAACAAGATATACAAAATTGATTGATTCCAGTATAATATATTCACAACTCCCTTAAATAAATGGTCAATTTTAATATCAATAAATGTAAATCAATATTCAATTATAAATCACCAGATGGCAGTAGTGATGATGGTGATGGAGATGAGAACTTAGATGATTTGCAGAACGATCCAGATTGGGGTCATATAAAAGTGTATAAATATAAACTATTTAAATATTTAAAAAGACAACCTGAAAGGCCAGCAATAAATGGTAATTTTACATAATTTAATCAATTTAAAAATTTCATATTGTTTTTAATAATAATATAATAAAATATAATTTTTCTTTTAAATTCATAACCAATATTTTAGAAGGAGGTTTGGAAAATGAACCAGTACTCTATAGTGAAAATAACAATACGGTATATATACATATATATATATTATTGATAGTTAAAGAAAAACTTGTACTTATAACAGCATACATTTTTCCTAGGTTTACTTAGGTCTGGATAAAACAGCAGGATCACTAACCTGGAGAATCACTAAAAATAAAAAAATGATTTGTACTTGAGGGATATCGCAGTGATAGTATGGACTAAAATAAATTTATCAAACAGATGTTGTGATTTGCGTAGAGTCATAAATAGTATCCCAGGACGTAGCCCAGTTAAAACTGTGGCTCCAACGAAGTTGAATCATTTCTTAAGTAAGTGATAATGGATTGATTATATATAATTTACTTTTTTACACACTTTTTAATCTATATATTTAATTTGATGTATTTTAGGGCTGTATAGAGATCATTTGGTTGACAAAGGATGCCTAAATGACACAATTCGCTTTCATGTGAAACAGGCAACTAGAACTCTATAATATGAAATTCGTGACCTTCGAAATAAAGCTATTGCGAAAACTAGGCGAAGATTAAATGAAAGAGAAAATGAAAGAGTAAATTAAAACGTTTATTCATTTTCTATAGATTTTTAAAAATTACTTGTTCAAATACTTATTAAATTATAAGAATAAAATGTAAAAATTATATTTTTGTTAATAAAATAATTTATTTTAAAGGAGGTTCATAGGTCACAAAAAGATCTATTTATATTTATTTCTTTTATATTTTGTTAAAACTTGTAAGTGTCAATCATTATATATCTTATATTAGTATACCTTATGTACATAAATAAAACATTTCTTTTAAACAATTGTGGGTTTTAAATACGATTATTGTAAAATGAAAAAAAAAAACATTAATAATGCAGCAATGTTATTTAGTACTTCAATCAATAAAAAATTTTCAAATTATTTGAGTGCTACGGAAAAACTTGCTGTT